>CM056839.1:20553395-20563395 GCA_029853015.1 Chelidonichthys spinosus | reverse complement strand
GTTGCCTCCGATGGAACCGAACGTCCTACGACTCGTAAACCTGCAAAGTGTTCCAATACTAAACTTAACTGCAGAACAATATTATTTAATACAATAAGTGAGCAACTATTAAGAGAAGAAAACAAAGAAAATGACGCAGTTAACGAAGAAAAACGCTACGACGTCAGGTTCAGGCATTAAAAGTACCTAAAGGACGCGTTCGGAAGTCATTGGTGATCAAACGTTGTATAGGTTTCCTCTCAAAATGTGATTTTAATCCTTACTTTTTTGTGTTTTTTTACATCCTGATAGAAACATGAACTGGTTTCATGTTTCATAACACACAATAACAGATTTACATGATGCCTTTCTTTGGTCATTTGGGTGTTTTAGTCACCTCTCACACTCACACTTTAATTAAAAAGTTACACATGGTGCACATTTGATTTGCTGATTCAGCTCTTTTAAACTTTTAATGTGAACGTCCTCCAGGTGAAAGCTCACGTTTTTTTATTTTTATCTTCATACGCTCGCAACACTCGGCTTGTTATATGTACTCTTCTCAATCAGTCCGTGGGGGTGTAGACCCCCCCGCTGTCACGTAAAAAGAGGGGCTTAAGGAGCGGCGTCGGGGCTGTAGAATTAATGGCGGCGGAGTGACATTAGTGTTATAGGTTATTGACCGATTTCAGGGATTTATGAGGCTAATCGAGAGGCGGCGTCCGAGGGAATGAAGCCAATAGGAGCGGCGCTGACCAGCGCTGGACGCCGCAATCTCTGGCTTCCACAGTAAATTGTGGTCTGGACTTTATAAATCTCAGAGGAGGACCCCCCCCCCCCCCCCTTCCCCCTTCGCTCCGGTACCGAGGTCGTGACCCCCAGGCCCCCGAGACCACCTCCATCCTCCGGGTCAGATGCAGCCGGGCTCAGCGGATGATGGGCTACTTCATTGGTTGGGGGAGGGGGGGAGAGGGGGGGAGGAGCTCCTTCTCATGTGGCGTTCATGAACCTTATATAACCTGGATGTTTGTGCTTCCTGTTTACGCTGCGACTAGAAACGGAAATATTCAGCGGCGAGCAAAAGGCCGAGATCGTACAGACGACTGAACTCTGCTGGTGAATAATTCTCACTATATATATATCTATATATATATATATATATAGATATATATATACTTATTTACAAGTGAATACAGGTGAGATTGTGCAGAGTCGTGTGTTCTTTGAACCAATAGTTGGACTCGTCGTGCCTTTGATTAGCTTTTAACGTTGTGGACGTTTTAGGATTTTTCTTTGTCGATTTTTACATGATTTTATTCCATTGAGATTATTACGTTTCATGAATTTAGTTTGCCTTTCACACTGTTACTGTCTTTGTAGCTTCTTGATTTTCATTGTATTTTATTACATTCTTTTTGTATTTTGTATCGCATGTTTAGGTCTTGTCTTCGTTGTTTCTGATCGTCAGTGAAGATCTTGAACTTCACTTCACATTTCAAGTTGATGGAAAAGTAACTTATGTTTATTTTTATCAAAATGTTTATTTTGAAAACTGGATCCGATCATTACGGTTCATATGTTGTGTTTGTTTATTTCATGCAGCAGAGTTGGGTTTATTTCTTCTTGGTGTAAAGAACCAACATTTGCGTCAACGGTTGCAATTATACGTCTAAATAAAATCCAATAAACGTGGCGTCTGTCTGCCTCTGTGCCTGAACGTGTGTTTAAGGCCAGCCGGAGGCCGAACGCCGGCGCTTCTAGATTACCCAGCATACCTTGATGACACCTTATTCGGTTCAGGTGCATGTAGAGCGAGGCGAGGCTGGCATTATCTCATTGTCGACATCTTGGCTCGGGTCCTCCAGATCTCCGGGTCCTCCTTGGTCCTCCTTGGTCCACCAGGTCCCCGTTGGTCCTCCGGGTCTCCGGGGACGGCGGTCAGCTCTAACCTCCTTTTAAATCCCTTATGTGGGTTCTGACACGGCGTTCTATCACGCCTTTTGCAACAACCTACTCAGAATGGATTCAGACTCTGCAGAGGGAAATCCATTCTTTCTTCTTCTTTTTTATCCGGCGGTTGACGATTGAATGTAATGGCGCTCCTCTCCGGGGAGAGCAGCGGCGTTTTCTTCTTCTTCTTCTATCCACTGATGTTCGGCGGTGATACGGCGACGCGGCGGCGGCGCTCGGAGGGGAAACAGCTCGGTCTCTCCACTCGTTTCAATAATACATTTTCATGACTAGAATATGGATAAAGAGCGCTCCACTTCTTGACGTTTACATTAAACAAAACGGAGGCGACGTCTCACGTTATATATGGATATATGGAAGCAACAATGTTGCCTCCGTTGTTTTCTGAGGGGAAAATATGAATAAAGGGATGAAGGTTTTACTTTTGAAGATATTTAAGCTCAAAACAATGCTTTTACGCTTGTAGTTTCATGATAATGAGAATTAATATCTATATGAATGCTGCGTTTGTGGTTCGAGAGCCTCCTTGTGTAAACAAGGACGACGCTCTCGGCTTCTCGTTGCCGGCGGCGACGACATCGTCGTCGTGGTATTTGACAAGAAGATTAATTAAAGAAAGAAAATTCAATAACCTTATCAAGACTTGCCATTTTAGTTTTTGAGACGTATCGATCGGCTCGCTCAGTTATGCAGATCCGTCTGCTTTCATCTAACGTCCACCTTTTTTTTTTGCGTGGCGAGCGGCGGCGGCGGCGGCGGCGGCGGCGGCGGCCTCTGGTTACCGAAACGATCCCATTTCAAGAAAAAAATCTATTTCATATATTATTCAGGTTGCGTTTAGTTCGGCTTACAATCACGATATTCAAATATGTTGTCGTGTCTTAATATGAAAGGGCGGCAGATTAGAGGTTAGTCGGATCAGTGTGTGTGTGTGTGTGTGTGTGTGTGTGTGTGTGTGTGTGTGTGTGTGTGTGTGTGTGTAAGGTGAGCGCTGTCAGCGGAGATCCAGGACGAGATGGACGAACTCCCGCTGGCGAGCGAAGGGAAACTGTGCCACTGATGATCCGCCGCTGCGGGAGGCTAATTGCCCACACACACACACACACACACACACACACACACACACACACACACACACACACACACACACCTCTGTGCATCTCTTCTGTTTTGTTCAGAACGTCTGCTAATGGAATTAAAAAACATGTTGCCAGGGGTCTTTTTTGCAATTTAGAAAATAAGTCCATTAAGTTCATTAATTTAATAATGGGGCGATATAAATGAATAAAAAGTATTGCTCAATTAGAGGGGGGGGGGGGGGTGATAGCGTATACGGTCGGCTGTTTCACATTCATTTGGAAATCACCTCGGTGTGCAACGGCTTAATGAGATTATAATGGAATTGATATCACATAGGTAGTGAATTAAAGCGTTACCAGAGAAGCCATTAGCAGAGAAATTCTAATCCTGAAACACTTGTCACAGCTCAAATAGGGCCTTTTCTGAGTGTGTGTGTGTGTGTGTGTGTGTGTGTGTGTGTGTGTGTGTGTGTAGAAGTGGATGAGAGGAATGTCTGGGAAGGTGAAAGCTTGTTGCCGTGACGATGAAACAAAGTTGGACGTGTGTTAATAGCTGTGAATGTCAGTTATTGTGTTTTGCCGTTGTGTCATCGGCCGCCGCCGCCCTCGCAGCCCTCGCCGCCGCCGCCTCGGGTGTCATAGCGTCTGATTCCAGACCAGCAAAAAGCTGCTGAGGAGTTCAGTTAAAATGACACAGACAGCACATTGGTAGTAATGTAAAAAGGTGGGGATGAATTACACTGCTTATATCAGGGGAAGGAGACGGGTCATGTGATCCAGCAGTAGTTTTCACTTTATTTCTTCTCTCTGGGCGAAAAACATTTGTCTCTCTCTGTCTCTCTCTTTTAATTTGAGGTGTTTTATATCCATAATGGCTTTTTTTCCTCTCCTTTAACACTTATAATAATGTGTCGTCACAACGATGTTGTTAAAAAGCAAAGAAAATTAGATTGGTTCATAATTGTACTTTTTTTTTCTTCATCTAAAAGGTTGTTTCGCCTCTCCGGCGGTGTGATTAGTGTCGCTCTTAATGTACGATACATAATGTATAATGTGCCATATTTAGTGGATTCAATCAAAAAAAAAAAAAAAAAGGAGAGCTCTCTGCTGTTTGAAAAATGTGGAAAGGAGAAATTAATCAGATATAAAAAAGAAATAATTGGCGGTGCTTTTTAAAGAAGGAGCTGGCTGTGCCCTTGGCTGACAAAACGAGCCTCCAGTCCCTCTTTTTATTTTATGTTAGAGATAAAGCACAATAAAAATGATTCAGATTGTTATTTCTTCCCAAAATGGAAATATTGTTTTGTTTTTTTTAGAAAATACAAATCTTTGTGGCTCCTTTTTTTTTTTACTTTTCATGAATTCACAATGAGTTATCATCTGAACGCTCACAGTAAATCACCCGACGTGCAGGTGTGTGTTCACTCGACTTAAAACAAGCAAACAGGGAGTGAAATGAGGATTTTATGTCGTGTGAGAGAAGAAAATAAAAAGAAAGAAAAGGAAGTCATCAGTAAGATCTGGTTGTTTGTGACGGAGGAACAAAACCAGACAAAGAAACGAGGAAATGTGTGTGTGTGTGTGTGTGTGTGTGTGTGTGCTTAATTAATATTTAAGCCACCTTCAGCATACCCTGGAAAGGAAGTAAAGGGATTGTGTTCTCATGGATCCTTTAATCCTCTGAATTAGCAGTTTAATAACAAGAAGCCATTTGTAGATTAGTAAGATCAAGCTTCCGAGACGTGCTTGTGTACAATCTACTTAAATGTGTGTGTGTGTGTGTGTGTGTGTGTGAGTGTGTGTGAGTGTGTGTGAGTGTGAGTGTGTGTGTGTGTGTGTGTGTGTGTGTGGTTCTTATACACTGTTCAACTCTATACCTGTTTAAAAAAAAGTAAAGCACTTTAATTTGTGTGTTTAAATCAGTTCAATCCTTACCATCGTGATGCCGGGACAGGTGACGACTTTCACCCAGGAAACCGCTGTTTGTGTGTTTGTGTTTGTGTGTTTGTGTGAAACCAATCAACCACTTTTGTAGTTATTTTATCCCAAATGTTGTTGTTTGTTACGTTATTTACGTATTTAAATACTTACATAGTTATTTTTTGTCCCAAGCCACGACGAAAATAAGTGTTTTCTTAACATATTATAGAAACCGTTGAATGAGGATAAGTTAGGATAATAAAGCACTATATTATTATGTCTTTCTCATATTTATGATAAGTGCTGAAAAGGTCAGTTTAAGATCGGAACATTTGATGATTGATTAATTGTTTAAGTTGAGAAACTGGTTTTAAAGTTGTATTTATTTTTAGCCTGCGTTTGCACCAGAGTGTTTCCTTTTAGAGTTTTATATTGTTTCACACCGAGGTACTTGTGTGTCGGGGGAAAACCTTCCCAGCATGCACCAGCAAAAAGGGTCCAGGTTGGGATCCTGGCTCTGGTTTTATATCCGTGTTTTTAACGTTGATGTGACTTCCAGCTGAGCGGAGCCCAAATGGTTTTAATCTAATTTAGTTGTGGAGGAAAGTAAAAAATAAAAACTCCTCCCGGGTTGATTGCCGATCGTTAGCTGCAACTTTCCTGCGATAAGAGAAGGAGTGACTTATCGGTTTAATTGGTGAGCAACCTGCCGACGTTTCATTGATTAGTCAGAAGAGGAACAGGTCATGTAAGGAATCGTTGGTTGAAGACTTGTTTTCGTAACGTACCCTGTTGTTGTGGTGAAGAAGTATCCCACAATGCATCTGGTCAAGTAGTAACTGACATTATGTACCATGATGCATTGCGTGGATGAGAGCAGCGTGATGGAGACAAGCCACACTGATTTGTGTTTATATTTTAATCCTTTCACAATAAAAGCCTGGGATATATACATAGCATTTACATTCTATATTTATTTATTTGATTTATGTATTATTTATATTTTATTGCCTCAAGTTAAAAGCTTATTTCCACTCCGTTCATTCTTGCCTTTCACAATAAAAGCCTGGGATATATACATGGCAATGCCACCAACCAAACTACAACAGGTTGGGTTTGAATTGATAAGATAAACCTTTATTAGTCCGATGGAGATTTTTACGTTTTTATGATAGTACGGCAGCAGGTAGGATAGTAAACGGCAAATACACTAAATATAAAAATAACAGAGTGGCTGATTCGGGTCTGATTTCAGACCCGATTCCTGCGTTTGTTGTTGTTCGTGGAGACTGAAGTGCTCGTCACACAAATCACACAAATATCAGGTAATGCCATCAGACGCCTGAACGCCTCCATTACCGCCCGCCGCTGCAGGTCGATCCGTGCACACAAACACCGCCGCGAAGTTTCCAAAAGTAACACACACACACACACACACACACACACACACCGAGATCACATCTCCTCCTATCGGCGCTCGGCGTCATCATTTGCCGGCGATGACAGACGCTTCCTGTTTGAGCGCCGCCAATCGGCGTGTTTCTAATCATCCTCATGTCTTTTGTTGCTGTTTGGCTGATAACGTCTCGTGTTACCCCCCCCCCCCCCCCCCTCTCTCTCTCCCCCTATCTCTCGCCCGGCTAATATGGGAGATTGATTGCTTTAGTCTGGTTATCGGGCCGTTCAGGTGAGATTGACGTGAGCTCGCCGGATGAGGAGGCGGGACTTTTAAACAGGCATGCATGAAATGTTGATGATGAATAATCAGCTGCATCACGGGGGCGCCGTAAATAGGTCAAAGTCACTTCCTGCTTCGCTGCTTCAACACGTGAGCCCATTATTTATAGTTTTTTGTGCAAGTTTTTGTTTAAGAAATCTATTTCAGGCCGTTAGACGTAGTGGGGGAAGGTTTGCTTGCACGCGGACTTCTTTCTCCGGGCCGGTTGCCGTGAGCCGGTTGATGCCGTGAGCCGGTTGATGCCGTGAGCCGGTTGCCGTGAGCCGGTTGATGCCGTGAGCCGGTTGCTGTGAGCCGGTTGCCGTGGGCCGGTTGCCGTGAGCCGGTTGATGCCGTGAGCTGGTTGATGCCGTGAGCCGGTTGCTGTGAGCCGGTTGATGCCGTGAGCCGGTTGATGCCGTGAGCCGGTTGCTGTGAGCCGGTTGCCGTGGGCCGGTTGCCGTGAGCCGGTTGATGCCGTGAGCCGGTTGCTGTGAGCCGGTTGATGCCGTGAGCTGGTTGATGCCGTGAGCTGGTTGATGCCGTGAGCTGGTTGATGCCGTGAGCCGGTTGCTGTGAGCCGGTTGATGCCGTGAGCCGGTTGATGCCGTGAGCCGGTTGCTGTGAGCCGGTTGCCGTGGGCCGGTTGCCGTGAGCCGGTTGATGCCGTGAGCTGGTTGATGCCGTGAGCCGGTTGCTGTGAGCCGGTTGATGCCGTGAGCTGGTTGATGCCGTGAGCCGGTTGCTGTGAGCCGGTTGCCGTGAGCCGGTTGATGCCGTGGGCCGGTTGCTGTGAGCCGGTTGATGCCGTGAGCTGGTTGATGCCGTGAGCCGGTTGCTGTGAGCCGGTTGCCGTGGGCCGGTTTATGCCGGGGCCGGTTGTTGCCGGGGCCGGTTGTTGCCGGGGCCGGTTGTTGCCGGGGCGGGGTGGCTTCATGCTCTGCACACTAGCCACACATCCTAAATAATTCACACTCTACTTGAAAATTCTCCAACAGACTCAGTGCCGCCATTAGACAGTCTCTGGCTGCCAGTGTTTCTCTTTTTTTTTGGGGGGGGGTTGTTTTTCACATTCTGACTTCAGCATTACAACCTCAACCACCAAAGAAAGAAAAAAGGGGAGAAGAAGAAGGCAGCGGTGGCGGCGTGATGGTGGAGGGAAATAAAAAAGGAGTAATATCGGGTCGATGAGAGTTCACGGACAATCCGATATATAAAAGCGAGTTTACATGCATAACGCTTCGACATTAAGATTTTTCACAGAGTTCAGCATATTTTCTAGAACTCTCCCTCTTTTTTTTAATCTGAGAGGCCTCTTTGACAATGTCTCCCTCATGCAAAATGCATGAGCGCTCGTGGATCGATACGAGCCCCCTTTAATCTCTCCACGTAGACAGCAGCTCCCCGCCGCTCGGGCCTTGAACGCACCACCGCGGCGGACCACCCGGATCAGAGGCCAGAGGGATCAGAGTCCCCGACACGGGTCTCCGATGTCCCATGAACAACGCGTTCACGTGTCGAGTGCATCGTCCAATCATTGGATCCTGCAGTCCAGACGTAAACAACGCGTTCTGTAACCATGGAGACCCTTTATTACTCATTCTTGGGCCCCAAATAAAAAACCCAAACACGCCCCCGCCGCCGCCGCCGGGACCAGAAACATAAAACACACATTCACCTCTTTTACTTCCACAAAAGTACCGCGATGTAAAAGTACTCCATTGTAAATGTTCTACAAAGTCTCAAAGTTGGAGCGTCTTTAGTTTTTGTTTCCTAAACATTTAAATGAAATCCTTCACATTTGATTGGACTGTGGAAAAGTGGGCGGGGTTAGAGTTTCTTCACGTACTGGTCTTCATGTTCTGGTCTTCAAGTACTGGTCTTCACGTTCTGGTCTTCATGTTCTGGTCCTCATGTATCGGTCTTCACATACTGGTCTTCATGTTCTGGTCTTCACGTACTGGTTCTCATGTATCGGTCTTCATGTACTGGTCTTCACGTACTGGTCTTCATGTTCTGGTCTTCAAGTACTGGTCTTCATGTTCTGGTCTTCATGTTCTGGTCTTCACGTACTGGTCTTCATGTTCTGGTCTTCACGTACTGGTCTTCATGTTCTGGTCTTCACGTACTGGTCTTCATGTACTGGTCTTCACGTACTGGTCTTCATGTTCTGGTCTTCATGTTCTGGTCTTCATGTTCTGGTCTTCATGTTCTGGTCTTCACGTACTGGTCTTCATGTACTGGTCTTCACGTACTGGTGTTCATGTTCTGGTCCTCATGTATCGGTCTTCACGTACTGTTCTTCATGTTCTGGTCTTCACGTACTGGTCTTCATGTTGTGGTCTTCACGTACTGGTCTTCATGTTCTGGTCTTTATGTTCTGGTCCTCATGTATCGGTCTTCACGTACTGGTCTTCATGTTCTGGTCTTCACGTTCTGGTCCTCATGTATCGGTCTTCATGTACTGGTCTTCACGTACTGGTCTTCATGTTCTGGTCTTCAAGTACTGGTCTTCATGTTCTGGTCTTCATGTTCTGGTCTTCACGTACTGGTCTTCATGTTCTGGTCTTCACGTACTGGTCTTCATGTTCTGGTCTTCACGTACTGGTCTTCATGTACTGGTCTTCACGTACTGGTCTTCATGTTCTGGTCTTCATGTTCTGGTCTTCATGTTCTGGTCTTCATGTTCTGGTCTTCACGTACTGGTCTTCATGTACTGGTCTTCACGTACTGGTGTTCATGTTCTGGTCCTCATGTATCGGTCTTCACGTACTGTTCTTCATGTTCTGGTCTTCACGTACTGGTCTTCATGTTGTGGTCTTCACGTACTGGTCTTCACGTACTGGTCTTCATGTTCTGGTCTTCATGTTCTGGTCTTCATGTTCTGGTCTTCACGTACTGGTCTTCATGTACTGGTCTTCACGTACTGGTGTTCATGTTCTGGTCCTCATGTATCGGTCTTCACGTACTGTTCTTCATGTTCTGGTCTTCACGTACTGGTCTTCATGTTGTGGTCTTCACGTACTGGTCTTCACGTACTGGTCTTCATGTTCTGGTCTTCATGTTCTGGTCCTCATGTATCGGTTTTCACGTACTGGTCTTCATGTTCTGGTCTTTATGTTCTGGTCCTCATGTATCGGTCTTCATGCTCTGGTCTTCATGTTCTGGTCTTCAAGTACTGGCCTTCATGAATCAGTCTTCACGTACTGGTCTTCATGTACTGGTCTTCACATACTGGTCTTCATGTTCTGGTCCTCATGTATCAGTCTTCACGTACTGGTCTTCATGTTCTGGTCTTCACGTACTGGTCTTCATGTTCTGGTCTTCACGTACT
>CM056839.1:20523395-20548395 GCA_029853015.1 Chelidonichthys spinosus | reverse complement strand
TGCTCCTAAGTGAAGCAGGAACCAGAGTGTGTAGATGTGGATCCAGGATGAGGATCAGGGTTCAGGTCTAGAGTAGCCCGTCTGTCTGAAGACATGTTGCAGCCTAACACTCGGGGATGGGCAACGTCAATAAAAACCCTCTTTGGAATATTAAATATTAACATGTGATATAAAAAAAAAACATTCCAAGAAACAGTTAATAGATTCAGATAAACAGGTAATGTATGTTTATCGGCTGATTTAAGGAGCAGTTTATCGGAGTGTCGGAGGATTTTCATACGAGGGTCGGTTTCTGTCTGACATCATTTCTAGCAATTAAATATATATATATATATATATATATATATATATATATTGTATATATGAGTAGGTCTCACATATGTGGAATCAAACCATTGGCTCTATGTAGGAGTTTTATTATTTAAAAGTGTAAAAACATACCATGTGGTTATAGCAATAACAATTTAAATTGAGTTTTAATCAAAAATTTAAGATAATTCTATAGAAATCCAAATAAGTTGTTCTCTATGTAACTGAGAACTTGTTAAATATGTGAAGGGAATTTAATTAGTTGAAGATAAAAGATCACGACCACACAATATGACATGTTTGAGGCCAATTCATCTTGAGGAAAATACAAAACTAATTTGATTTTAAGTTTGAATATATGCATTTATGTATATATGTTTGATGAACTGCAGGAGATGTTGTGTTTTGGTTATTTTTAGATTGGGCTGATTTAGTAGTTGAAAAGTAGCTTTTATTTTATTTCTGGGAGTAGCTGAGGGTTCAGGGATGGAGGATGATGACCATATTTGGAAAACCTCAGCTACAAAGTAATGAAGTAATGAAGTTTGTAAACATGTACTCGGCCACCACGTTAGCATCCACACACACACACACACACACACACACACACACACACACGCCGGGCCTCACCGCCTCGTAGCCGCGAGCCGACCAGACCTTTGGATGAGAGGGTGGTAAAGCGCTCGATGTATTGACGTTGACTGTCCGCAGCCATAAAGCTCCATCACATCACCCCCCCTTCTTTTTCTTGTCAAAGCAGCAGAGCAGTGTGTGTGAGTGTGTGTGTGTGTGTGTGTGTGTGTGTGTGTGTGTGTGTGTGTGTGTGTGTGTGTGTGACGGCGTGGCGTGGAGGGTTGATGTATGACGGCGTGGGAGGCAGCGTCAGGACCTCTCGCTTTCTGCTCCGCCTCCTTCTCCGGTTGGAAGCTTCTTTTTTTTTTCAAAAACGTCCTAATATCTGGCCCCGCCCTCTCCCCCCCCCCCCCCTCCCCCGGTGAGCGATGGCCAGAGCCAACCTGCTGATCTTAGCACCGCGGTGCATTAGTTTGCCATAAAGAAAGCAGTGATTGTGAGACGTTGGCAGGACGAAAACACACGAGGATGAATGGACGCCGCGGAAAAGCCGAGCCGCGTCTTGAAAATCCATTAGAGGGGGGGGGGGGGGGTTGCAGCCTCAGCTCCCCCTGATAAAAAAAAAAAACCCAGCGTCCGATGGAGTTGCTGGATCACAGATCACTCTCACAAGTTGCATCCTGTTAAACGTCCGTTTAATCAAACATTCGTAATCAATGCGTTCGTGCTGCAGGTTTGAAGGAGAGAGAGAGAGGGAGAGAGAGGTGGAGATGAATGCAGCTCGCTGGGTGTCGAGATGGAACAAGTGTTGTTCCCCGTGTGTGTGTGTGTGTGTGTGTGTGTGTGTCTCCTAATTACTCAGATCTGAGCTCAAAGTGAAAGAAATAATGAACGAGAGCTTTAATTATGCCTCCAGACAAAAAAGATCCCGATGCCTCCGCTGGCAGGGTGAGACGGGTGAGACGGGTGAGACGGGTGAGGGCAGGTTAAACAGGAACCCCGTCCTGGGGGGGAGGGAGGGGGGACGTTGGGAGAAAGTCCTGGTTGATGTGAGATGAGCTCCGTAGGTTTGTTATCTCTAACAGATATGACACAACCTTTAATTAGCGGGGATCCCTGAAGCTCCGGGCCCCAGATATAATCAGCGGACCTTTAGCGAGAGCACAACCCGCCCCTCTCTCTGAGTACCCCCCCTCCTGCCCCCCCCACCCCCCTCCTGCAGCGTGGCACTCTGGAGATGCCAGATAATGAGGAAGCCTGTCAGAGGGGGCACTTCAAGGGTGCCCCTCCAAAGGCCTCGCGCCGCTGCTTCAACTAAACCCACGGCGAGCACCGACGCCGCCGCCGAACCCGCCGCTTTGTTTTTCCTTCACAGTTTGGTCCGGTGGGGGGGGGGGGGGGGGGTCTAGATCCCCTCCTCGGACCATCTCCTCCACGACTCCACTGATCACATCACACTAATTACACTCAGAACACAGAAGGAGCTCCATATTTACTTCCATGCAAAGTTCTGGGATTCAGACTCCCGGGGCCGAGTACATGTACTCATCTACTGTAGTATCTGGAGAAGTACTTTATGTTTTTACTACACAACGCTGTAGCTTCTACTAGCTTGGAACGACAAACCCGGAGATACTTTTAAAAACATTTTAGATCATATCTGCACCCGTTTAACAATATATACATCATAAAAAATATGGAAAAATAGGATTTCATTTTTAAAATGTCCCATCTTCACCGGGGGAATAGTCTCAGTGCAGAAGTTGAAGAGACTCCACTGGGACGAACGCACATTCAGGCATTTTGTGATTATTTTAGTTTTGATATATTTATATTTATAGACATCTGGGGGAAAAAACATATTTATAACATGATAGATATTCCCGTCGTTGTGGACGGGGCTTCAGAAACACGACTTGGAAAGTGAAATTGCTTTGAAAAGTCGAGTTGACTGAAGCCGTTTGTGGGATTTAGTGCCATCTGGTGGTGAGACATCATACTGCAACCAACTGAAACTTCTAACAAAAACATACGCGCCAAAAACAACAAACATTTACAAAACATTGAGCCAATCATAATGTGTGATAATGTGAGAAAACAGTGTCCAATTTAATAGATTTATATTTATTTTATAAAACATCACCATTTTGAAATAAATGTCATTGTTGTGTTATCGGCTCCCTTCAGTGGAGGCTCTTCCTCCTCATCCTCCTCTTCCTCCTCTTCCTCCGCTGCTGTCAGAGTGATGGGAGTTAAGGGAAATAAACAGTCGTCTCTTATGAAGATTAGTGGGAGTGGGCCGTATTGATCAGCGGTCATACGATAAACAGCGGCGAACAGGAGCGCCGCCGATCGTTGGGGCGCCATTAGTCTCCGCTGGCTTCGCCTTTGATTATTGCTGACTGAGCTGCCGGTGCAATGTGATGGCTTTTTACTGCTGGAACTGCTGCTTTTAAACCTGTTCTCTTCTCCTCTTCTTCTTCTTTTTATTTGAGGAGCTCTAAAAGACAAAACCACTCCATATCTCGTGTCTCGTTACACAAAAGATTGCATGTCGGCGGATGTTTCTGAGAGCGGATTAAAATCCGGATTTAAAAATCCTGCAACGCCTGAAAAGAAAAATCAGCTGAATCCTCACACAAACACAAAAATAACACACACAGTCACCTGCACACACACACACACACACACACACACACACATGCAGCGCTGTTAAACCCTCGGAGAGTAAATCCTGTTCTGTAACAGAAGACAGACTCGACAGAGCCGGTGATGATGATGATGATGGTGATTATGATAATAATGATTATGATAATAATGATTGTGCTGATTATTAAGGGGGGGGTTACCACGGTGATTGCACCATGAGGAAGAAATAAGAAATGAAGGTAGACAAAAGGGCAACAGTGACAAAAAAATGATGAGGATGATGATTAAGATCACTTTTTCTTTTGGTGATCCACTTTGAGCCGCTCGCCGCCGCCGTTGTTGATCTTTGTTTAATTGGCAGAACAGCCGCGTGGGGAGTTAACTGAGGATATCTGTGCTGCGTTTGAGGGGCTTTGATTTCACATGACAAAAAGAAAAAGGCACCGTTGAGAACATTCCAGCAACTCCCTTTGAAGGGAGTGATCTGGCACCGCTCATTTGAATTATTAACTGGGAGAGAGAGACAGACAGGCAGGCAGACAGACAGACAGATAGACACAGTGAATACAAAAATAAAGGGAGAGAGAGAGAAAGACAGATTGCCGTCTTTGGCGGGCGACTGATCTTTGCTTCGACCAATCAGGACGATGATTAAGCAACGCTGCTCGTTAATGGAGGTGAGCTTTTATTCCAGTTGCTGATTTTTCTTCTTTCATTCTTATGAATGTGTAATTAGGGGTCAGCCCACACACACACACACACACACACACACACAGCGTTATTACTGTCAGCGTGGTCGAAGCACTCAACTTACAAGGTGACACACTCCAAGGTGATGGAAATGTTTCGGCAACCTACGATGAGCTTGTTGGTTGGAAGGAGTCGTTGCTTCTGTGAAGCTGGAATGATGGTCAACTACACAACTACCTTTACTCAGACGATGGACCGAACACTTGTATCTACTTTTTCACTCTTACTTTAGAGACCGTACATCGTAACATTGTTACATGTTAGGTTGTTACATTGTTACATTTTTACATTGTTACGTTCTTACATTGTTACATTGTTACGTTATTACATCATTATGTTCTTACATTGTTACGTTGTTACATTGTTACGTTGTTACATTGTTACGTTATTACATCATTACGTTATTACATTGTTATGTTATTACATTATTACGTTGCTAGGTTGTCACATTTTTATGTTGTTACATTGTTACGTTGTTACATTATTACATTTTTAGGGTGTTCCATTGTTGCGTTGTTTTGTTGTTACATTTTTAAGTTGTTACATTTTTACATTGTTACGTTGTTACATTGTTATGTTGTTACATTCTTACATTGTTACGTTGCTACATTATTACATTGTTACGTTCTTACATTGTTACGTTGTTACCTTGTTACGTTGTTACATTGTTATTTTGTTACGTTTTGTTGTTCTTATGGTTATAATGGTGGTGACATTAAGTTGTCACGTTACGTTGTTACATTGTTATTTTGTTGTGTTGTTCTTATGGTATTATGGTTGTGTTGTTCTTATGGTTGTAATGGTTGTTTCCACATAGCGTTGCTACATTACATTACGTTGCTACGTTACATTGTTCTAATGGTTGTTACATTAAGTTACTAACGCTGTTATGGTTTTTATGGTTATTATATTATGTTGCATTACGCTGTTACGGTTACGCTGTTAATACGGACATTCCTTTTTCACATTGCATTATGTTGCCTTGTTTCGTAAGTCATCTGTTGCCTAAAACGAACCAATCTTTTCACCACATCAACCACATGGCAGTGTGTGTGTTACGAAGCTGGCTTGTGTTTGGTTGAGAGATGTTGACATTCAGAGTATCTGCAGAAGGTTCCACGACGCGTGGAGCAATCTGATTGGTTAAAACGTGTAAACATTCAGCTCCGATGCAAACAACCGCACAGCGAAACCACCACAAAGGTTTGTGATGTTCGCTTCATCCTGCAGAAACACATTCAAGCATTAAGTTGGTTTCCAACAACAACACGCTCGCCTTTTTATTTCAGGCAGTTTTTCCTGCTGCCATTATTCTGGCTCTGGCACAGGAAGATAACATCCTCCTCCTAATCCCGCCTAAAGAGCTCCGATTGTCTTTGGTTGCTTTTAAAAACGATGCCGCAAACACCTCATCCTCTTTGAATCGCTGAAAGAAAAGAATAAAAAAAAGATAGAAATCATCTTGTACGTTGGATCCCGTTGGAGTGGATCGCTCTCCGATTCCTGTGGCGCTGCTCGGCGGCGCCTGATAGCATCGCAGCGGCGGAGGAAGACGCAGGACGACCGATTCTACATCGGAGAGATTAGAAAAGGCCTTAAAGGCAAACGTGTGACTTTGGAGGGGTTTATAAATAGAACGTGATCGTAGTAAGAAGAAGCATGAGATGAAGAGTAACCACACCTCGGCGACGGCCGACAATCGGAAGGCTGTGAAGTTGGTTTTGCGTTGGATGAGATGGATTTTCTACGTCTTTCAGGATAAACGAGCTGAGAAGTAACGGATCCGTCTCGTGCATCCAACAGAATGAATGCATTAAAGTTGTTAGTAGTTGAGTAGCGCTGCAGCGCCGATGAAGGAGTGATGTCACAGCCGGCACGCCTTATAGCCGCCTCCTTTTTTTTTTGTTTTAATGCATTTCCCACCCGGATGTCTACGCCGTACGGCGTGTGTCCTTGAGGGCGGATGGAGGAGGAGGTGGTGCTGGCCAGCGAGGCGGTGTGTGTGTGTATTGTGTATTGTATGTGGGGAGGGGCAATTAAAAGGCAGCGTGCAGCGTCCCACGAGGTGCTAATGCCCAGGATCAGCTGTTCTAATGTCATTCACGTCCCCTCTGTTATTCAGCCCCGCGCCGTTTGATGTATGAATCCATCGGGGACTTCATCAGTACATACCCCCACCCTCCATGCTACCACCACCACTTCTATAACCCCACCCTAACCTACCCCACCCCCTGTCGGCTCTTCCAACCCCTCCTCCTCCCTCCCTCCCTCCCTCCTCCTTCTTGCACAGAACCTCCCCTTCTGTGTCTGAATGCTTATGTTGGCTTTTATCGCGCTCAAAGTAAACAGAGTCGCGCCAGGCATAGTGAGAGAGAGAGAGAGAGAGAGAGAGAGGGAGGGAGGAGAGAGAGCGATAGTGATAAAGGTGGAACATGCACATTGTCTGCACGCCGCTCGCCTCCCTGCTACATCTTCAGTAGACACAAAAGGAAGCAAAGAGAGAAAAAAGGGGAATTTAAAAAAAAAGAAAAGGAGCACGAAGGAGGCAGAAGAAAGGATCCGGTAGAGAGACAGAGAGAGAAAGAGAGAGAGGGGTAGAGTGAGAGAGGATCTCCCTGCTAAATGCGCAAAGCGTCCCGTCACCCCACGCTGAGCTCCATGGCCAACTCCGGCTGCCTGCTGCTCTCCGGCTCCGGGATGCTACCGCACTCGCTCCAGTGTCCCCCTGCCTTCCTCTACCTGCCCGAGGTAAGACTGATCCCAGATCTGCCCCCCCCCCTCTCTCTCTCTCTCTCCCCTCTCTCCTCGCTCGCTCCATCTCCATCTCCATCCTTCCGCGCTGCCTTCCTTCCTCCGGCACGTGATAGCATCGCGCTTCTGCTTTGTGTTGTTACCCCGACGACTCCCCCCCTCCCTCCTAACCCTTGACCCTCACCCATGCCTTTGTAAACCCCCCCCCCCCCCCCCCCCCCCTTGTCTGTGGAGTGTACTGAAGCGGTGGAGGAGCTGTGATGCAGCGGGTTTCCTCTCCGTGACTCATTGTGCTGCTGGAAGTGTTGGGGTTTTTCCCGCTGAGCTCCTCCTTCATCACTTCTCTTTAAAAGTCTGTCGCCGTGTTGTTGAATCATTTACAAGTGTGTCACCTCTTCTGACCCCCAACTTTCTTTTTTTTTTGTGGGGGGGGGTATTCCAAACCTCCCCTTTAAAAATGTGGAAGTTGTTTGGAAGCAGCGAGGCCTCGGGCGTTTAATAACAAGTCGTTAAATGAGGTCACGCTGCTGCCGTTTTAAATATGGAATCCATCCATTTACAATAAACATCTCTGCTTATCGTCTCATTTCTCTTTTACATTTTATCGTCAGACGTGTGATCGTTCAGAGGATGAAAGTAATCCGTGGATCTGCGTTAGAAGCACAACTTCCTCCACCTTCATCCTTCTAATGGCGATCGCCGCCGAGTGACAACACTTTGAATAATTATACATCTCTGCAAATTAACATTGATTTTTCTTGTTTTTGTTTTTTTATTTATCCCCCCCCTCCTTTTGGAAATTGATTGTGTCACTGATCCCCTTGTTTTGTGAAACCTGAAGACTGCAATTTTCTGAAGGGAGGTGAAAAAAAATCAACAACAAGGTGACTCTTAAGAGCCCGTGTGCCTGTCTATCTGCTGAATTATTCACACGCTTTAATTCGGCAAGTTTAAGGAGGGGGGGGGGGGGGCGAGGCGGGACGGGGGGCGTCCAATTCAGTTGTTCCTCCCAGCTGTGTGTGTCGCGGTAAACAGTGTTGCGTTTCCGCAGCGATTGTTGAAATTGAAATAACGGTGAAGGCGGAAGGGAAACACTCTCATTTTGAATCTTCCTCCTCCTCCTCCTCCTCCCCCCCACCATCATGCTAATGGCCCTCACCCCCTCCCACCCATCTGTCCAAAGCGGCCGCACACCCCGCCGGCCAGCGAGGGGGGGGAGGGAGGGGGGAGTGGGGGAGGCATGTGGACAACCAGGTGCCACCAAAATCACACACTGTAGAGACGTACGATGGAGGTGTGTGTGTGTGTGTGTGACTGTGTGTGTGTGTGTGTGTGTGTGTGTGTGTGTGTGTGTGTGTGTGTGTGTGTGTGTACACTTGTGCTCCTTTAAGTCAAACACAGAGCTGGAATTTAAACTTCCTGTCTGCTATTTTTTCACAAAACATCCTTTTTTTGTTTTGTTTCGAATCCCTTTAACACACCCACCCCCCCCCCCCAACCCCCCCTTGGTGGTAAATCCTCACCCCTTCACCACGCTGCTGCGGTAGAACAGGGGGTGGGGGGGTAGATTGAGGTGATAGCCTCCGCCTCGCCGTTTGTTTGCATATCCAATCAGACGGCGTATTAAGTTCCCCAGAAAACAGCCTTTTTTGTTTATTATGTGTGAACATGGCGCGGCGTGATATCACAGGCAGACGGGACTTTATTACATGCGAGATTAGCGAGGCGTACCTTTTTTTCTGGTGTTATTTGTGTGGCGGCGGTTTTTGGCGGGGGGGGGGGGGGGGCGTTGTGCAGTTTTGCTTTGATGCTCTTTGTAGTGGAGCTGCTGCCGCATAGAAACCGGCTCAATGTTTGTTTTCATTAAGACTCCCCGCCGTGTGGTGGGAGAACTGTGAGCTCCTGATTACAAGGAAACAGGAAACCCCGTATCACGCCGCCGCCGCTGCCGAGGCCTCGCGCCAGGGCTTCAGCCTACCGCAGGATGATGTCACTGTCCCTCCGTGTGCGTTGTAGAGGCTCATATATGAGTGATGCTGAGTTATGAATTACAGTGTAAAGAGGACCCCCCCCCCCCCTCTCCAGTATTTAAGTATAAATATATTTATGGGCATTGAAAGCTGAGGGGGCTCTGTTTTTTTTGTTTTTTTGCGTGGTGGTAGTTAGTAGCTGTCTTCAGAGCCATAAAAACATGGCGTCTCATGGATTTCCTATTTACCAGGCGCTGGGTGGGCATATGGCAGCGCTCGTAAATGTAGCTCTGTTATCTAAGACGAGTGTCGGGCGGGAGGCGGGTGTTACTTAGGTCTAAAGAGGGGAGGAAGCTTCCTGTTGTCTCCGTGTCACATCTCTCTCTCTCTCTCTCGTCGGCCTCAGACTTCATCTCCAGATCTCTCCGTTTTCTAAAACTGCCTTCCTTTATATTGATTGGATTTTTATGGTATCCGTGCCGTTCTATGCGGCATTCCGCTGCCCGATTCTATTGTTTTTGTGTGCTTTGATTGTCTTTTGTTGTGTGTGTGTGTGTGTGTGTGTGTGTGTCCGTGTGTGTCCGTGTGTGTGTGTGTGTGTGTGTGTGGCTGTTTTGAATCCCCCCCCCCCCCACCTTTAACCGAACGCCGGCTCCGGTATCGGCTCTAAACGGTCGGGTCACCGAGGAGAGGCGACTCCTTTTCATGTCGGTGGATCCTGAAAGGAATTGCCCGAGCTCTCTGGTTTCAGAGGCCTCCTCCTCCTCTCCTCCTCCTCCTCCTCCTCCTCATGCTGATCTCTTTTTCTACGACTGTACTACACACTACACACACACACACACACACACACACTGATGTAAAGGCGAGGGAAGAGGAGAGGACTGGGAATACTCGTGACACACTCCCCCTCGGTTCGGGCCTTGATCCTGCCTCCCCAAAGCGCTGCTATTCACGGGGACTTTAGATATTGCAGGATCGGGGTTGCCCCCCCCTCCCTCGGGGTCTCGGGGGGCGGACTAATGCGAGCCCGTGGCGGGAGAAGAGACGGGGGCCTTCCTTTTCCTGGGGGATAATTACTGTAGGCCAAGCTGTACTATTGACAGCTGTAAATGGAGACGGCGTCTGTAACCGGGGAGCGCCTAATAGGTTCCTGTCCCTACATGGGCTCTCGTTAGGCCGGCCCGGTGCATCCCAGATGAGTTTGAGAAATGAGCCGCGGTCCTCGTCGAGACCGCCTCCCCCCCCCTCCCTAACAACGCCACCTCCCTCCTGACCTGTCAGAGGAAGAGTTAGTACGTAGAGCTGCTTCTGCTTCCATCATCGTCCTTCTCTTCAAAGACCAGAAACCCTGAGTGTGTATTTGAAGCCTCACATGAACACACGGTAGTTTATTAAGTACACTATTCCTTACTGGAGTCATCCGCCGCAGAAAATAGTCCCCAACAAATGCACCAAGTATCTCCAATAATGACAAGCTGTTTTTTTAATGAAACTATTTTTTTTATTTGTTTGGTTACAATATATATAATAATAATAATAATGATGCTTTTTTTTCCTAAACAAAACATTACTCATCAGCTGTTTCCAACCAATGACATCCATCCATCAATCAATCAATCTGGAAATGTGAGCGCCACAGAGCTGGAAGAAAAGGTGGTGAGCTCATCTTTTTCAACCCATCCAATCAAATCCCTCCCAGCATTAAGCCCCGCCCAGTTTCACTCATCTTAAAAGACTTACCTCGTTAGTGGGAACCAATGGGCTTCTTAGCTGAGAGGAAGTCAGACTCACACGTCTGTTGTAACGTCAAACCCACTTTCTTTCCTCCAGCTATCTGATGTTGTCTCTCTCTCTCTCTCTCTCTCTCTCTCTCTCTCTCTCTCTCTCTCTCCCTCCATCGTAAACACTGTATTTGAAATATTTCCATCATATCACAAAGCTCCGTTTGTTTTTTATTTAGTCGAGTGTGATTCGCTTAGATTCAATCAGACGCTAATAAAACAAGAAAAAAACAATTTCATGTTCTCTGGAATATAAATATAAATATATATAAACCTCTCAATTCTAGGCCTCGGTGTGAAAACATTCTCTCTCTGTGTCTCTCGCCCGTTCAGCTGTTTTGTCCCTTAAACAGCTGATTCATCGCAGCGTAACAAAAAGGCCGACTGATTGAAATGTTTTCTCACTTTTTTCTCTCTCTGCCCCGGAGGAGAATTTGTAAATCACAGCTCAGTCGTTTATTTTTTTAAATTTCATTCCTAGCTTCGCTGTGTGTGTGTGTGTGTTGTGTGTGTGTGTGTGTGTGTTCTTCACAGTGAGGCGACCCGCCGTCTTCCTCTCCACTAGACCTTTTGTAAACGGAACAAAATGAAATGTGTGTTCTTGTAGAGAAAACGGCTCCGTGGTCGTCGTCGTCGTTGAACGCGAGCTCACATTTGTGTGTTCGTCCGTCTCCTCTGTGAGGAATTCTTGTCGTCTCCGCTGGTCGATAAAAGTGTATTTACATTTAGCCAATAATGCTGAATGTGTGTGTTCCCGTCATATTTCACATCCCGGTCGTGTGTCGGAGCGCCGAGGCTCATAAAACGCTCCACGTCTGGGAGAATAACCACACAAACAGCGGATGTCTTATTTTTTTGAAAGTTAAATATCTAATGAAGCTTTTTAATTAACATCAGGAACTTTTAAAAGTGCAACTAAGATGTTTGCTGCTCACCTTCGGGGGGGGAGTCGTGGCATTTGTTGTTTTTTTAAAACATTTATTTATTTCATTCAACAAATGGAGCTCAAGTCAGAAGATATTCTCAAATTTGTATTTAAATCACGTAAAAACACACACTTATATTATAAAAGTATTGATATTGACCTGCTGATCTCCAGGAAGTCCTCTTTTCTTTGATCAACCTCAAATATAATCTGTTAGCCGCCCGATAACTGATGAAGAGAAAACACACATAAAGCCTTATTTTAGTTAAAGAGTTGATTTTTTAGATTTTCTTGACATCACTGAACGCTCTCAGATGTTTAAGATAAACATTATAAGTACCTTTAGCAGCTAGCAGGTCCCTGAGACCCTCGTGGACCCAGGATGGGGGTCTAGGACGGTCTGAGGGACTTTAAAGAAACCTTAAGACTTGGATCTTTTACTTGAGGTTCATTATTTCCTTCGTTTATACGTTTTAAGGCCGTTTCTTCTCATTTGTTAATATATCTTCTACAACTGTTTTTTTGTCGTGAATATTAGGCGCCAAAAAAGTGACGTAATTATTTTTCGGATCCGATTTTTCTGAGCTTTTCGGCATCAACCAATCACGTTGGTCGAACTTTCTTCCTTTTCAACCTCGAACAAAGGCAGCGCAGACCAGGTCCTTCCCTTCTTACCTTTCACAATAAAAGCTCGACACATACTACACACACTGAAGCGAGGATGTATCCATGGCAACCCCCCGGAAACGCCTTTAATCGCTGGTTTTTAGACCGTTTTTCTGTCTCTTGAGACGATTTATTCAAGCAAAGATTCTCCGTCTATTTGCGTCCTGCTGTTTAAATCTCTTTGTGTGAAAGGTGCTTTACAGTTATGAATACAGTCGAGTTGGGGGGGGGGGGGGGGGTGTCCGCTCCAGCGCCCCCTTCAGGGTCAAACGGAGACGCCGTCATCATCACACAGACAGTTCCAGGAGCAGCGAGACAGGAGGAGAAAGCTCGCAGCAGGAAACCATTTGTAGTCTTTTTTTCCTCCCCCTCTGAGAATATAATCTGTCCCGAGTTTTTTTTTTTTTTTCTCTCCCTATTTCTGCTAAAATGCTTAAGCAGCGCGAGCAGCTTGAGTCCAATTATTTCTTTACTGCGGTATCTCAGCCAGCTGTGATTAGTATGTTTATAATGTAGTGTCACACTCTCACACTGTCCTTCAAGCGCTCTCCTCTCGGCGGGATCCTCTCAAATGAGACGTATTACCCGGCGTGCTGAGTTAACACAGTTTGTCCGTACAAAAGAAAAGCAGCTATCACAAGCCGTTAAAAAGCCCGGCACCTGTTTTTATATCACCGGTGGCTTTAACGGCATTATCACCGCTGCTCCCTCCCGGGAAACAGATCTGCAGGCATGACGATGCCCGTCGTCGTCATTATTATTATTATTATTATTGTTATTATAAGAGAAAAGACTGTGTGTGTGTTGGAGTGTGAGGAGGCGACCCGGGTCGCCCGCCTGACTGTGAGGAGGCGACCCGGGTCGCCCGCTCAGAGGAGATCAATATTTGAACTTTGCCGCCGTGGGTCAGAAATGTACCGGCGTATAAAATGAAATGGGGCTTGAAATTGATTTCAAGTTCTCCTTGGAAGAAAAAAAGTCTCCAGGTATAATGGTGAAGTGAAACTGAAGAGAAGGAAGGAAGGAAGGAAGGAAGGAAGGGAGGAAGGGAAAGGAGGAAGAGGACAGGGACGACTTTATCATCACCATCATTATTATAATTATTGTTATTATTATTATTATGAATGCCAGGTATCTCACACTCGACCCCCCGTGATTATGGGATGTAAAGGTATCATGTCTGGTGTTCTAACAGCAGGAGAGGAGGAAACTGATGACTTCTCCTCTTTGGCTAATCTGGAAGGAGAGACGCCCTCCTCCTCCTCCTCCTCCTCCTCGCCTTGCCTTGCCTCTCTCTCGCAGCACTTTGTTAGTGGAGCGTGTGTGTGTGTGTGTGTGTGTGTGTGTGTGTGTGTGTGTGTGTGTGTGTGTGTGTGTGTGTGTGTGTGTGAAATCATCTATCAAGGTGAGATCTGTGGAAGGAGCAGCGCCTCGGGCTTCCTCTCCGTGTGCTTATGAGGTTTTATTAGGTCCCACGGGAGCGCTGCTTTGGTGTGTGTTAAAAACAAATGGAACTTACAAATTACAGATTACAGCCTCTGTGTGTGTGTGTGTGTGTGTGTGTGTGTGTGTGTGTGTGTGTGTGTAGACGGATGTGAGTGTGGCCAGTTGATGAAGGGTTTGGTCTGAGTGTGTTTGAGAGGAAGGAGGAGGAGGAGGAGGAGGTGTTTATGTCGATGGACGATGTTTTCGACCCAAATGACACAAAATACTAAATTAATTCACCTTTTTACATCGTTTTCATGGAATTAGCCGCCACCAAACATAGCTAACATGCATGTTAACGTAACGCTACCGTTATACCGTTATTAGCAGAATCACAGTATAGCTCAGTGTAATATATATATATATATATATATATATATATATATATATATCGTGCAGCTACTCTTTGAATTTGAGTAGAATGAAGGTGAATGGATTTGTTTCGGTGTGAACGGTTGTTAGTGGAGCTACTTTTTTCGGTTGTTAGTGGAGCTACTTTTTTCTCGGTATATAAACTTTATTTACTAAACTTTATTTATTATATAAAGTCTTTGATGAAAACTGTCGACAGCGTGTTCTGTGAATTACCCAGAACACCTTGTTCCTGGAAGGACATTTTGCCGGGGAAGTTTTTCATCCTTTTCTTTTCACAAATAAACTTCCGCTGACTGTCATCGTCTCCAGAAGATCTGACTCCTCCGATCCGACCAGAACTATCTGGATACTTAGATACGAGTAGAGGGGGGGGGGACCCGTTAAACGGTAACACGCTGTCGGAGGCTCAACGGGATGTTTTCTGTTTTTCCAACATTGTTATCATGCAGTAACAAGTAATGAATAGCAATTAGTGCTTTTTCAAAAGGAGGAGTGAAAAGCTTGAGAGGCGCCGTTTTTTTAAAACGTTGGCGTCGCCGAGGTGGGAGATACTACTGTCGAGGAGGGGGGGGTAATTTATCTGTTCAGCTGTTTTATGGTTGTTTCGTTTCCGGCTTTTAGCACAAACACAAGTAATGATTCTAATATCAAACAACAAACTGTAATAAACGGAGATAAATTACTCGTTTCTCGTCTCGACGAGTTTTGCTCTTTGGGAAACAGGAAGTGATAATTAACTGGCTCCGATGCGGCGGCGAGTGGAAAATCGGCGTGTAAATAGGGAGGTTGTCGTGGCGCTGGGGAGAATCCAATCACACGGTGGGGGGGGGGGATCCGATCCACTCCACCTGCTCTATGATAGCGACTCTAAAAGCCCCCCCCCCCCCCCCCCCCAGACCCTTGATTTTAACGTAAACAGAGAAAATTGAACTCTTTTTTAAATTTTTTCTGCTCTGCTTTTTTTATTCCTAGGGGCCACTTGAGTCAGAAAAACCTCACTTATTTCACTTACTGTCCCTTTTTTTTTTGCCTTTCTTGCTTTTTCATCATCGGCGGCTGCAGTGGCCAGTTTTTTTTTTTTTTTTTTTATCTTTGGGCAGTTTTGGAGGAGAATTATGGCGACAGAGGCATGGAAATGATAGGCCGGCAGTGAGATATCTCTGCCTCATAAATTCCACATTGCTGGAGATAATTTACGAGGGAGGTTTGTGTGCGTAAAGACAGAAAGTGCTCCGTTGGTATCCATCCGCTCGCTTGGAGCCCCTCCCCACGCCTTCCCAAGCCGATTTATCCAAAAACTTGAATTTATTTCCACGTTACTTCCTTTCATTTCCCCAAAAGCATCACTTTGAATGATTATGATAATTTTTTTTTCGTCCCACCACCCTTTTTTTCGTCGGGATATTATTTCTTCTGTCAGGATTATTACAGATAAAAGAGCAAACTAATAGATCTTGCGGCGGCGTGTCGACTAATTTACGAGGGAGGGGCCGTCACGATGAGGCATTCCGGCATCGGCAAAGGTCACCGGCTCCCCAGACTGTGCTGGGGAAAGGGGGCCGGGGCCCGGGAAGAAGACGAGACGGCTCTGACATCGGTGATCATTCTTCATGCGACCCCCCCCCCCCCCCCCTCTTCTGTGTAAACCCAACCAGGAAACTTTTTATCTTCGGGATCAGTTGCGTTGCTACGGTTGAAGTTGTTTC
The DNA here is from genome assembly GCA_029853015.1 of Chelidonichthys spinosus. NCBI lineage: Eukaryota > Metazoa > Chordata > Actinopteri > Perciformes > Triglidae > Chelidonichthys > Chelidonichthys spinosus. Next base: position 20,532,455 of record CM056839.1, on the reverse strand, counting down.
TCCGTATAAAAGTTTCCGAGCGTTGATATTGCTGCCTGAGAGGAGAATCGGATTTATTTTTCTCACTTATTTAGTTTGCATTGTTGTCTGTTTTTTACTTTTCTTGACAATCTCCTGCGTTAGCGGCTGATTCGATGAGCAGAGTATGAGTTTACAACTCGGTTATCAGCGGGGCGCTGGCTCTCTATCCAGTTATCGGTTTGAGGCCTTGATTTTGGTAGGTTTTTTTGCACTTCCACCATTTACAAAATGGATGTGGCGCCCTCCGGGGGGGTGGAGCGTTTGGTTTGTAGGAATCCCTCCACTTGATGCTCTGGGGGGGGGGGAGGAGGAGGGGGGTTCGATGCCCGTGTTTGCGTTTGAAGGATACTCTATAGGTTTTCCAATCAGCGGTATTCCCAACGCGGCCCCTGATTGTCAGCTCGTTGTCACGGTTACCTGAGTGTCGTTTTAACGAGTCGAGACACCCGTCCGGGGTAGGCTTTTCATGTATACCCCCACCAGGATCCTTTCCTACCATCATTATACACCCCCTTCTTTCTCATGAGAGCGAGGAGGCGTGTCCAAAGATATGCAGGAACTCATTGTGTAGCTTTGTAGTTTAGTCAGGTTGCCTTTGGGGATTTTTGGCTTTTCTAGTGAATCGCAGCCACGTTTCACACGAGTCTTCACAAGTAGACGTTAAAAACAACAGCAAACGCTGGACTTTCACCCAGGAGACCGCTGTCTACGTCCTGTGTGCAACACAAGCTCTTTTTTTGATTTATTCTATGACATCATGAGTCGTTTCATTGGCTAAACCTCATTAAATCGTTTTGTGGCATTTTTTGTTTGATTGTTGTTTTGATTTGTTTCAATTCGATCCTGGAGAAAATACGTTTTCCATCAACGACAACAAAAAACGTAATGGAGAGCATTTTAGTCGTATGGGAATGTAATTTTGTAGAAGACAAGGTGTGTGTGTGTGTGTGTGTGTGTGTGTGTGTGTGTGCTGTGTGTGTGTCTGTGTGTGTGTGTGTGTGTGTGTCTCGTGTGTCTGTGTGTGTCTGTGTGTGTGCGAGGTGTGTTCCTGTGTGTGTGTGTGTGTAGTGTGTCTGTGTGTGTCATGTGTGTGTGCGTGTGTGTGTGTCTGTGTGTGTGTGTGTTGTCTATGTGTGTGTGTGTCATGTGTGTGTGCGTGTGTGTGTGTCTGTGTGTGTGTGTGTGTGTGTGTGTGTCTGTGTGTGTGTCTGTGTGTGTTCAGTGTCTGTATGTGTGTCTGTGTGTTGTGTCTGATGTACGTGGTGGATGTGACTGAACTATGTGTGAGTTCAATGTGTGTGAGTGTTGTGTGTCTAATGTGTGTGTGGCTGTGTTCCTGTGTGTGGTGTGTCTGTGTGTGTGTGTGTGTCTGTGTGTGTGCGTAGTGTGTGTGTCTGTGTGTGTGTGTGTGTGTGTGTGTGTGTGTGTCTGTGTGTGTGTGTGTGTGTCTGTGTGTGTGTGCACACAGGTGACGAGTGGTAATTCGAGTGCTCAGCAGCAGGTTATTTCCTCTGAACCGGAGCCCTTATTTAATGGTAATTGTGGCAATTAGCATGTGAATGAGGTAAGAATTGGATAATAGAACTAAGATAAATATTGATGTTAATTCACATTGGAGGGGATGGCGCGCGCGTGTGTGTGTGTGTGTGTGTGTGTGTGTGTGTGTGTGTGTGTGTGTGTATACAAGTTCCTGTAAATTTATCCTGAACTCTCATTTGCATGCATTAACGTGGGGGCAATTACAACCTCAGAAAACATCAATGCTGCTGACGTTCAAAATAAATCAATCGTGGAGGCGACTATATCGCTCTAATGGGGGGGGCAGTTCCTCCCTCTCTCTCTCTCTCTCTCGGCCGTATTTACTTGCCCGTCTGAACCCGTAACCAGCTGCTGAGAAGGTTAAACGACATCCATCAGCTGTCGGCCGTGTGACCCGGAGGATGAGGCTTTTCATTTTGACTTTGTAATAACTGCGGCTTCGCTCGCAAAATGAGACGGATGACCTTGCGCGGTCCCCAAAGCATCTCTCCCCGTCGCAGGTATATAACAGGTGATGGAGGGGGGGGGGGGTAATTCTCTCGTTTGGGGAGGGGGGTGAGGAGGGTGACTGGTGGCGAGAAAAGGAAGAAGTGACCCAGGATGAAGCCGGGAGGGAGTTGGGGGTCTTGTGGCTGCTGCAGTCGCTCGGGTGGAAGGAAGTAAAAAAAAAAGAAAAAACGTACTCCCGGAAGGCGCCCGCCATCTGGACATCGGTCCACTGTCGGCAAATCAGCATCGAGCAGCCGATGGGGGAGTCACACATGCTCGTATACGACACGTTACCATCGTACGCCTGCGTCGGAAAATACAGCCTTCTTCTTCTTTTTAAAAAAAAAGAATGTTAGAGAAGAAGAAGAAGAAGGCGAGGGAAAGAGTGCGCTGCCGGGGGGCGGTGGTGGCGGCGGCGGCTGGAAGAAAACCTCATTTCTGGCGGCGTGCTGCAGCGAGTGGGTTATTGAGGTGGCTGTAATTTGATAAGGAGAGGAAACTCAATGGACTGTGAGCAAGTCAGCAGTTTGAGGCCAGTCACATTCTCTGATGCGATGTGGAGGGAGGCGGCGATGGTGGAGGGGGGAGGCAGGGGGGAGGGAGGTTCCTTTGCTCCTCCATGGGAACGGCGAGGAGTGTTTATCCCACTCGGGTCCGACTGTCTCTCGCCCGTATACATGGGCCTGATCACTGGTAATCTGGAGATCTCCCCACAGATCCCCCTCCTCTATTTCAAACACCTCCGTGCTCTGAATCTCCCACTCCGCCTCCCAAAAGTCACTTTTTTTTGTTGTTGTGGCTGTTTCTCTTTCGTTCGCCCAGATAAGAGACACAAGTGTGATCAGAGGAAACCTTTTGAAGCCCCCCCCGTATAAATAACGGCGTGGTACACTCCGGAGCTCCTCAGCTCTCCTTCCTCGTTCAGATCAAAGATTAGCCTCACGTCGGCCTCGGCCCCTGGAATAAAAGCGCTTTATTGGATTCCGAAAGCCGGGCCCCCGTCTCTCTCTCTCTCTCTCTCTGTCTCTCTGTCTTATGCTCGCTCGCCCCGGGTCCCTCGTCAGACACGAGGCCCGGAGACTTTCACACGCAGCCTATCGAGCTGTTTGTACTCCCAGGATCCACAAGAAAGAGAAAACAAGAAAGCCTGAACAATGCTGACTTTTTAATCAACACCACGTTTCAGAGGCAATCAGCAGGCCGGGCCTGACGTCTCCCAAATCTTTGTGGGAGAAAGAAAATGGGACGAAGGTGGGGGGAGGAGGGGGAGGAGGGGGGAGTAACTGTTAAACAGGCTGTAAAATGCTCCCTCAGACCTGCGGGGCATTTTTTAGATCTGGCGAGCCCATGCAAGGCCGTTCACACATGAACGCTCTCTCTCTCTCTCTCTCTCTCTCTCTCTCTCTCTCTCTCTCACTCTCTCTCGCTCGCTCGGCTGGCTGAGGGTGATCTACAGAGCCCCGGTGTTTGAATGGCAGCGCCACCATTCAAAAAAAAAAAAAAAAAGAAAAGGTCGGGTTTTCTCTGTGCTCGTGGTCATGTGATGTTGTCGGGACACACACACACACACAAACACAAACACACACACACTCCAGGTTCTAAAGGAAGTGGCCCGGCTACAGAATGTAAAACGCCGGCAGCGTCTGCAGAAGTAAAAGGGTAAAGCCCGGTGCGTTGTGTTGGCCGGTTAACGGCGGGGCTTTTGTGAGGGGATGGATGGAAACCCCCCCCCTCCTCTGCATGCTACACTGCTCCGAGGTTGTATGGGGGTGGGGCTGCAGCTCCATCCAAAAAACCCCTCAGGAGCAGCAGAATGATCCCCTCCCACCTTCCCCAGTAAGTCCACTTTACAGGTCGACACTGTGTAAAACATTAACAGGCGGCGTTTAATGTCCTCTTCCAGCATCGCTCTCACCGCCGCCGCTCGCTTACATGTTTTGACAATAGGTAATACTCAAATCTCTCTTCCAGAGCGCCTAAATCCCCCCCCCCCCCCTATAATAAAACAGCGGCGGCCGTGTTCTCCGGGGGATTTGATGTTCATGTCATGAAAAGCCACACTGAAGCGCCCACGCACAGATTACAGCCGGTCATAGCAGCTCTCTCTCAGTGTTTTACATTTCTATCTTTATTTTTATTTTTTCTCTTCTCATCTCTTCTCCCTTCTCTTTTTTGTGTGAATTATACTTGGTAAACAGCTGAGGATCGTACCAAAGGGAGGGGTTTTTATTATGAGCAGGGAAAGAAAATGTAATGATCACAGTAATAAAAAAAAAACCATCACTGTGCAAAGATGAAAACCGTTTCAGGAGAATTTAAAATAAAATAAAAAGGCAAAGAGAGTGAGAGGGGGTTCATACGGGTGCTGGAAATCCTTGGAAACACTTGAATATGTTGTGGTGTTCTCAAGGTTTGAAAAGTGCTTGGATGTAGACTAAAGGTCTTGAAATGTGTGTTGTATGTGATGACATCTATGATAGAACAGAGGAAAGAAGATCTCCATATCTGAGGGACTGAAAACAGCATTTCCTGACATTTCTTTATGAAAATGACTTTTGATGATGAACAGATGATGAAAATAGTTGGTGATTATATTTCTGTGGATCTGTTAGTGGAATTAGTTTTCCTTTCATTTGTGGTCCTTCTGTAAAAAGCTGTCTCCAAACATGATGTTGGTTGTTTAGAGGACAAGAACATCTCATTTAATGTGATGAACAAGTGACAGAATAAGTAGACTGAATACTGACCATTGGATTGGTACAAAGATGGAGTTTACCACAGCTGGAAGGGGCTGGAAAAGCATGGAAATGCACCTTGAAAATGCTTGGATAGTGCTTGAATTTGACTTTAGAAAAGGTGGAGGAACCCTGGAGAGATGGGGGGGGGCTGACCGAGTCGCAGACGAGATGAAAAATAATTCTGTCAGCAGACACTTTTCTCCCTCCGTCACCCCGTTGCACTCCTAATTGATGAACGATGTCCGTCCGTTTCATCAAGGTCAGCGTACAATTAAAACCTGATTCATCAACGAGTGGAAACCAGCGGGGATCGCCGGGGGCAACCAACTAACACACTTATAACACAACTTGAAATATTGCAAATCAAAAGTTCTGGGAACAAATACTTTAATCTTGAGATCTCCGTGTCTTTTTTCCTTAATGAGTGTATTTGCAACAGGAAGAGGTTTAAAAAACGGCCTCCTGAGGTTTGGGGTTAAAAGTAAACCGGAGCGATTTTAAGGCAACAAACTTTATTAGAAGACTTACGGTGTCTAAATATAATCTCCATTAATTAGGGAAACTGATTTAAGCTCAGGCTGGGAAAAAAGCTGACAATAAGCTGCATAGGTTTAAAAAAAGGACAACTAAAGGAAAAAAATGTGCCAAAAATATCAGTATAATAAACAACTTAATATGAATGAGTCCATTCAACAACTAAACCCAGTTTGCTAGAATTTTTTAAATGTTTTTAAAACTTCACTTGATACTCCTCACCCTAGAGCTAAATGCTAATGCTAATCGCTAGGATGCTGACTGTTGTCATGGTTACAGTAAGAGGTGCCGTAAAGACTGTCAGACTTACGATCCGCTTACGCTCTCGACAACATTTGTGAAGTTGAGTGAAGTTTTTTTAATGCTAGTGGTTAGCATCAGTGCTAACTAACTTCAATGCTAGCGGTTAGCATTAGTGATTTACGGGCTAATGGAAAAAGGTAACAGGAGTCTTGTATCACGATATGTGGAATACTTTGCACTCAATCAACAACATAATAAATTATAATAGTAGATAGATTGTACTAGCAATATTGTGTATTATATATTATGTTTTATATTTTACCTATCTTCGCAAATGTATTATCTAAGTTTCTGATATCCAAATATTCAAAATATCTTCAAAAAATCAATAAAAATGTACATGATATTCCCATTTTAGTCACGCTTTTCTTTAGTTTCCCTCCCGACATGCGAGATAACCGGCGTCGTCTTAATCTGGAGAAATGAGACCAAGCATGCGGTGATATGAAGATACAAAAAACGTCCAATCCTGCAGCCTCGCTGCTCGGATCTCCCTGATCCTGGATCTGCATTACCTTTGCATATGAATAAAAAAAAAAAAAAGGTCATTACAAAGTCTCCTTTTTGATGTCTGAGTGATAAATAATATATATAGAAGCTTTTGCAAGATATGCTCTTTCAAGTCCTATCAGCGGATCTTTTTCCTAATATATGCAACCCCCCCATACAGTGCCCCCGCCCCCCCCACATGCATACTCTAGATGTATGTTAATGACTTTAATGGGCTGTTCTGTTTCCATTTAATCAGAATCTCAGTTCTGGGATGCAGCTGCTCGGCGGTGTCGGGGCTTCGTGTTCGGGGCCCAGCTGAACGCCGCCGCCGCCGCCTCTCTGAGGCCGGCCGGGACGCTGGCTTGATTGCACTCTGCCAAAGTGTGTGTGTGTGTGTGTGTGTGTGGAGGAGGAGGTGTCAGGTGTAGTTTAATGTTCTTAAAGAGAGAGAAATCTCGGTGTGAGAGAATGAAATACGAGAGCGGAGTGCTTGATGTGTGGCGACTGCAGTCTCGCAGCTTTCAACTCGGATGCTTCGGTGGAAGACTCCATAATATGAGGGGGGGGGGGGGGGTACGATGGTTTTCAGTGGGGGGGGGGGATGCTGAATGAGAACAAAAAGAGATAAACAGGAATACAATGAGTTGCCCCCCCCCCCCCCCCCAACTTCCAGCAGCTCCATCTAAGCCGAACCCGATACTGAAGATTTGTGCGGCTAATTCGCTGCACTCACACGGCCTCAGTGTGGTGTCATAATTGGCACGCCATTGATTTATGTCTCCTCTTACAGCGCCCTGAATGGCTGATGAGTGGAGCTTCCTGTCATAATAGGCCTCGTCCGACCCCCCCCCCCCCCCACACACACACACACACACTCTTTGCCGCTCGGCTGCTCACCACACTCCCTTTCCTGTCCTCCGCCATTTGTGTTGTGGCTGAGATGATGTTCATTTCCCTTTTTGTGTTTTTTTACAACGAGGGGGGGGGGCTCAGTGTAGAAAAAAACAAAGGCATAGCCCAGAGAGGGGGGCAATATTCGGATTTGCCACTTTATGAATATATTTAGCCGATAGACACAAGTTGTTTGCTTCTGCTAACACCGGATGTTTGCCGTTGCTATGACAACAAGTGGAAGCTACCGCTAGCATCTTAGCCCAACATCATCACCCTAAGGACCTTTAAAGAGTTGGGATAGATTCATTATAAATATATATTTGTGAGTTTTAAAAGAGCCACATTTGAGACTTTTTTTTCTCTGAGTACCCCCCCTCCCCTCTGGGCTCCGTTTTCTTCCCCTACGGCCCTGCTACGCCGTCGTAGAAACTCATAAAGCTCGTAACGTTCTGAGCTTCCTCCCTCTCATTAATGTTTGCTTTGAGAAAACCACACAAACCAGTAATCACATTGGAACCAGTAATGCGATGCACGACCACACTGGTTAATGGCCGGAGCGTGTTGTTGTGGGGGGGGGGGGGGGGGTTTGAAGTACAGGCAACCAGCGGGGGATTGTGGCGCCCCGATGGGAGCCGGTCTCCCCCCCACCACCGGGGGACGGCTGTAATCTGGTTGTCTCACAGTAGGGGAGGGAGGGAGGGAGGAGGAGGGAAGGGCTGCAGCCCTGAGGGACTCCCACAGCTCCACCATCTCCATCTTCCCACCTTTTCTCTCTCCGCGCCGCCAGAATGCCAGAAGTAAGCAGTAAAGATGCTCCACTCATCTCTTTGCAAGCGCCGCACTCATCGATTTGTCCGTTAGATCCGACGGCGGCGGCGGCGAGCTCGATGCTGAAATGAAGTCGTCCACGCTTTCCTTGCCCGGGTGCTGATATCAACATATTCGTGACATCGTGCTCGGGGTTTTTCCCTTCAACGTGACCTCCTTATTACGGACTCAAAGAGAGAAAGAGAAGCCGTATTAAAGGCGAATGTGAATTGACAGATTTATGAAAAATGCATGGTGAGCTGTGGGGGATGGGGATGTTGGGAACGGGCACAATCGTATTCTTTTTTTTATTTTCTTGCATTTCATTAAAGTTTCAGCCGAATGGCTCTGAGAAACCAGATACCATCTGAATGGATGCGTTGAGATCAGACGGCGGGCAGTGCAAGCGAGGAGGTCGAGGAGAGCGGGAGAGTGGGCAGATCTAAGATCAGCGGAGGGGCACCACCCTCCGGGCGTGGCCCCTGAAAAAAAAAACCCTCGCCGAGCTGTCAGGCTGCGTCCGCGGGAGGCTGCAGCACGTGGCTGGGGAAGGGGAGGAAAACAACGTGGAGGGAGGAAAGGAGTGGCAGGGCGGCTAGAACCCCCCCCCCAGACCTTGTGTTTCTAAAGCCCAGCTCATACATTGCTAATGCCCGGAGTAATATGGCTTCATTCATAATGGATAAAGCGTTGGCCTCTGCTTGCAAAGTATATCATGTGCACTGTAAAGAGGTTAAAGATGGGCTTGTGTTTGCCAGGAATGCAGCCGCCACTTCTGGGCCCCGTGCATTAGCGTCGGCTATTGTTGTGAATGTGGAGATGCGAGGGGGAGGGGCCTGGAGGGGGGGGGGGGGTACAGGACTGTCGGAGGTGTGACCCAGCTGCAGGTTCCTAGATTTGGAGAACTGAGCCGGCTGCTTTTTTTAGTCTTTTATGTCACTTACTGCTGCCGTAACATTAGTGGTGATGAGCCAGAGGGGGATCAACCAGTCTAGGTCGGCCTTTTATTTCATAACACCCCCCCCCCCCCCCCTCCTGATGACAGCATTGCAGGGTTTGCATCGTGTGTGTGTGTGTGTGTGTGTGTGTGTGTGTGTGCAGCAGCAGACAGGGAGGCAACGTGAGGCTGTCGGCAGCAGCAGATCAGTCAGCGCTGCCGGGCGGCGCTCCGCAGAACGCCATCTGCTGCTCCCAGGAAGAGGGGGGGGGGGGGGGGGGGGGGGGGGTGTTAACTTCCTTCTCC
>CM056839.1:20388395-20518395 GCA_029853015.1 Chelidonichthys spinosus | reverse complement strand
AAACAGCCTCTGACATCCGTCTCTCTTTCAAAGAAGCAACTTATCCAGGATTCAATCAAACTTGAGTTTTTGAGAAGAAAACCCAGAAACATCGTTTTAATTAGTTCATTGTTCGTCTCGTCGTTTCCAGTCCAGATTAAATTTCACGGGAGGAAAAAAAAAAGACAGCCGGCTTTCATGTTTTTGGCAGATCGGCGTGATGGAGTCTCTTTTTGGAAAACGGTTATTACTCGTAAACTTCCCGACGGAGTCCCGACGTGTGCCAGACCCCCCCAACAGAGACCTGAATAAAGTGAGGAGGAGGACCTCTCTCCGGCTCTGTGCAGTCAGGACTGATTATACGGCACCGCCTGCCAAAGTGGAGGAGGAGGACCTGGCTTCACCTCGGCCATTACCATAGTTTTATATATATATAACACCTCGGCCCCCAGATTCAAACCTCCAGGCCGCGGTGGAAAAGCGGGCGCTGCTGCTGCTGCCTGAGGGGCGTCAACCGCCTTCATTAATGATGCAGGAGAGAAGAGACCCCGACCTGAACTCCCCCCACCTTCCCCTTCTTCAGACCCGGTCCAACTTCCTCGTCTGCTTCATCCCGTCCGGTTGAAACTGAGCTGGTCCCAGAGCAGCTCAGGGGGAGGGCAGGTGAGGGGGGGGGGGGGGGGTGGGGGGGGGGGGGGAGGGGGGGAGTGACAGATAGCGGTTAAGGATGCTGAGTCTCAACCACACTTTTACTGAGAAGCGACATCCTGCTGAACTTCTTCTTCTTCTTCTTCTTCTTCCCTCAAAGCAGCTGAATGTGTTGCTCTGCCTTGATTGGACAGATGATATATATTATATATATATATATATATATATATATATGTATATATATATATATATATATGTATATGTATATATATATACCTCTCTCGTCTCGTCGGTCTCCTGCTGTAAACCGATCTGAACCCTCCAACGTGTCTTTTTAAATATCCAACACAATTAAAAAGGAAGTGCGGTTTGTGTAGAAATGTAAGGAAAAGGAGGTGCGGCTGGTGCTGCATCGCCCGCCCCCCCCCCCCCCCCCCCCCCCTCGTAATGATTTGACTGAAAACGATAACCCACTTTAGTCGGGTTCTGTCGCGCTCAGCACAAAACCCTGCAGTGGTTTGTAAGACACATAGCGACATGATTGAGAGCTGCGCTAAACGGAGGAGATGGTGTCTTACCATGCAAACCATATCCCTCTCTCTCTCTCTCTCTCTCTCTCTCTCTCTCTCTCAACCCAAAGTGGCATTTCCATTTTAAGATTGCCTCCCCCCCCCCCTCCCCTTTGTGAATAGAATTGAATTACGGTGAAAAGCACCAATTGATTCTTTTTTTTTCTGAACACAATAGTTTTCATCATTTAAGCCAATCCCTGCAGGTCCCCCCCCCCCTCTTGAAGTACCTATTGAATCCGGTCCAAGGAGTCATTGTGGACCGTTTCATTGTTTCAGAATGGGTGAACGGGTGAATGGGTTCTGGGATCACGGCACACGGCTCCGAGGAACCGTGTCAGGAGATGTAGATGTGATGGGGTCGGGAGTTCAGCAGGGTACACGCTCGGGCCCGGGTGTGCATTGCACCGCTTCTTGTCACACAGTCCTATATATATATATATATATATATATATATATATATATATATGATTTCCAGCTTATTATAAGTGCTAAATCACCACGAGGAACCAAGAAGGTTCAGGTTTTTGATGGAAAAGAAATAAGACTGTTTTTTGATGTTTGATAGAACCACCCACACACACCCTCCGAGGGCAGCATTAAAAGCCCCGCCCTCATATCTGCCCCCCCTCAGTGATGAAAAGGCCGAGCAGGTGAGGAGTTCACATCCAGGGCTTTAATCAACTTTCCTGCAGACGTGCAGGAATGTAAAACCGAGGATGAGGTCCTGGTCCAGCTGCTGGAGCCACGCCAGTCTTAACGAGCTGGAAGCCAGGATTTAAAAAAAAATAATAATAATTTAACTTTTTTTTTCTCATCCTCCTTGTCGGCGGTGCACTTAGAGATCCGACGTGCTCTTTAAACCATTCATGAGACGGGGGACTGAGGAGGACTGAGGAGGTCTGAGGAGGACCCTCTTTTTTTCCTTGCATTAGAACGCGTGAAATGTGGATCATCGTGAAATGTCACCGACAGTCACGGTCACAGACCAGAATTCATCCTGCTTTTCTCTTTTTCTTCTAAAAGGCAACTTTCTCTCTCTGGCTGCTGCCAACGGGGAAACCATTAGTGTGTGTGTGTGTGTGAGTGTGTGGTGTGTGTGTGTGTGTGTGAGTGTGTGTGTGTGTGTGTGTGTGTGTGTGTGTGTGTGTGTGTGTGTGTGTGTGTGTGTGTGTGTGTGTGTGTGGGATGTTTTATTAAAGGTGTCTGTCTATTGTGTTTTAAAAAGCGGAGCTTGCTTGACCTCCGCTGTTGAAATATTTACCATCCGCCCAAAATTGTGACTTTGCCCCGACGTTACCCGATCAGTCATCTGGCCCTCGTGACCCCCGATTACCCCCCATGCCCCCATGATCAGGCCCTGCTGCCCCCCCCCCCCTCCCTTCATAATGTAGTATTTCATGCTTTCTTGCCCGATCTGCTGGATCAGCAGTTTTCCCTCCGTCGGTTCGGAACGAGGGAACTTTTTCAGATCGTCCTTCGCTTGTTGACTTTTCCTCTGGAATAAAAGAGAAAATGTCAGAATGACCAGAAATCTTTAATTAAATTAGACTAAAAGGTAACTCCTAGTAAAGTAATAATACAAAAATCAAGTTTTGAACCAAAAGAGTAAAGAAAGTTAATATGGAAGACGCGGTTCCCGGGATGAGATCAGGTCTAATCCTTCTGCTCTTTCGTTGGATAAACAGAGACGATCTCCGAGCTCTTTTTATTTATATCCTTAAGACCGAACCCCAAACCTCCGACTGTATGTTTTCCTTTTGAAGATCTCCTTCCGGGGATTAAGGTGCCGGCTAATTGACTCCTGTTTTTTTGTTTCCCACTCGGACCGGTCCAAGTTTGAGAAAGTAAAAAAAAACAAAGTGTGGGAGGATTTTTCTGGCATTAAGTCGTCACAGGAGGGGGGAGGGGAGGGGGAGGGGGGTATTTACTGCCCCGATGCCGGAGTATTAATCTCCCGATGCGTCCTCTCTGCCTCCAATATGGGTCGTGTCATCTCTGGTTAGCGGAGTCCGCTGATGAAATTGTCCCAAAAAGAAGAAGGAAAAAACCCCTCCTCCGATCAATCAGCCTTCGCCGGGGATTGATTTCCTTTCATCCTTTTCTTTTCTCGTCTTCTTCTTCGTCGTCTTGAAACCGAAGGCCCGCCCTGATGTTTGGTTAAAAAAGAACCTATCTTCGCTGCCATCCTTTCATTTCTGCTCACTAAATACAAAGCGTGGCGTTGTGAATACATGCAGGTCTTCCCTTCTTCTTCTGCAGATCAACAACCCCCCCCCCTCCTCTTCCTCTTCCCCAACCACCACCATTTATATGGGCCTCACGACTTTCCCCATAATGAAATATTCACAGGTCACTGGTTCCCTGAGAAATGATGGGGGTCAGTCAATTGCTTTTCAGCGAGTAATTTTCTCCCCTTCAGACGGCCCTGCTTGTCGTGTTGACAGTCATTAGCGCCGGAGGAAGGCCGGATCGAAGCGCCGCCGTGACACTTGTCAGACAGTCGCAGTCTTTAGCTCCTCTCTCCCTCGCTCCCTCCCTCTCTCGCCCTCTCCTTTTTATTTCCCCCACACCTTTCCTTCTATTTTATCTCGCTCTTTTTACACTATTTTCCCTTCAACGCTGCTTATTTCCATACAGTAAAACGGTGTGTGTGTGTGTGTGTGTGTGTGTGTGTGCAATGATTCACTGTGAAACAAGGCCATCAAAAGCCAATCAAAAGAGACACTTCAGATTGGGTGATTGGTGATTAGACCTCTGGATATTTCCCGGGGAAAGTTTAGCCAAGGCCTTTTTTTTCTTTCTTTTTTTTTTGTCTTTACGACTCGGCCTGACCTTTAAAGATATTACCGTTTGACATGATGAATGGTGCACAGAGGAGACAGAGACTTTTCCTATTAACCAGCAGCAGCGGTGGAGGGAGATCACACTCTTTCCTTAATCCCCCCCCCACCACCACCACCTCCATGTCCTTAAAAACAGGGGGAAAGAGAGGCACGTCAAGCGGTGACATCGTGTTAAAAATGATGGGGGGGGTTGAGTGGGGGTCTCTGCACAGATGGCCGGTCTGACCCAGAGGAAAACTCCAATTAGCTACCAGTAATGGCCGACGCGGTGCCTCGTGTCCGCCGGCCGCCACAGCGCTGACCCTTAAGGCCTCGCCACCTCCTCCACCCGCCGCCACGTGATGGAAAAAAAACCTGCACAGCAACCGCGACCAATCTGTTTCCATTGTGTCAGCTGTCCACACACACACACACACACACACACACACACACGGGTTGAGGCCCTTTAAATGAGCGGATGTCAAGCATGGTGAGGGTTTGAGTGATACGATGCAGGTTTGTTGCGTCAGGAGAGAAAAGTTTTCTTTTTTTTTTGGTCCAATTTGGTGTTTGTTGGCGTATCAGGGCCACTGTGGAAAAAAAAAATAAATAAATAAACGGAGCCGAGAGAGGGGCAATAAGAGAGAGGAAAAGTCACACATGTGCAGGTTTATTACGGTGTTAACAACATCCCAGATAAAAAAAATAAAAAAACATATTTGGCACATTTATTGGTGTCGGTCCAGGATTTTTAAATAATAAGTGATAAAAAACACAATATTGTCATTGGATTACGTGTTTGTGTTTCACGACAGTTTGTGATGTCACAAACATCTTAAAGTGACACGTCTGCGATGTTTTTCCTCATGTCCGTAGCGAGGCGTCGGATCTGAGCTGTGATGCTTTTCTTTTTTAGAGGCTTTTATAAGTGAAATAAGTTCATTAACGTTCTTGACGTGAGCGCCCTCTTCTGCAGGTTTGACTCGCATTTTATAAAACAGCAACATTAGTGTTTTTAGCATCGCCATCTGGTTTTTTATTCCTCCGTTTGACTGAGAGGGTCGGATTTGTTTAATTTTTCCATTTTTATCCAATTAAACTTTTTTCTTCTGGGTGGGATTTTAAAGTACGTTTCTATATTTGATGAAACAGCGTTTTAGATTAAATTAGTGGGATTAGTCACTTCAACCTGAACACTTTCTATTATTCTTCATCTTAAAACACTCCTGCACAACCTTTTTATTACTTGTCCGTAGTCCTGGACCAAACCAGGACCAGACCAGGACCAGACCAGGACTGTCAGACTCAGAGCAGCATTAGTGTCTCAAAAACAGAATTAAAACGTCTTTTTTTTGGTGCATTATCACATTTGTTTTGTGTTATCTTTCATGCTGCTGCAGAATTCACACCAGTGTATTTATATATGTCTTTGACGGCATTATATTCTTTCTGCAGCTCATTTTCTGATTTGCAGCGTTCTTTAACGTCTCAAATTCTTCATGAGGTGCCAAAATAATACATAAAATAAAACCCAAGAAGAATGCCGCATCCTTCTTTTTGTCTTTGGAACAAATTCCTCACTCTGGCCCTCAACTGTGAATAAAAACATGACAGTCTTTTATTTATCTATTTGTTTTCTGGTGGCTTGTTTATGTATTCAGTCATTACGTTTCTTCTCCGTCTCTCCCCTCCTTTTTAATTCAGTGTTTGCTGAGTGTGCAGCCTTTCCGTCTTCAGGCTTCAACCCTGCAGCTCTCAGCATGCTAACGCTCTTTTCCTGCTGCTGGCGACCCGGCGGCGCCGCTAGAGGGATAAGTGCTCTGCTGAAGGGCACGTAGGTTTTGGGAGAACGGTAACTTCGAGAGGAGGGAGGGGGGGAAAAGTGAATTTACCTGCCAACGTCTCGCAGCCGGCATGAGGAATTATATCTTCTGCTGCCTCGGATAACAACGGCAGATTTTTTAAAGTGTTGTACAAAGTAAATCTGTGTCTCCTTTAAATAATCTGCAGGTCTAAATGTAAGGATCAGGTGTTATTCTATATTTCCTTTATCGTCTACAAATACCACGACGTGTTAGCTCCTCCTAACCCTGTATATTCATACATTTACATTTAGGCCATTTATTACATTCATCTTTAAAAAAAGGCTCAGGAATATAAAGTTTGATTTAAAAAAAAGGTTCAGTACTTTGGTGATTCAGAAAGTGCTCCTCAAACGTGAGGAAATACCACGTGTGTTGGGGGACTATTTTCTGCGGCGGATGAGTCTGAATAAATGATAGTTTAGCGTGTGTTCGTGACGATAAAAAATATATTATTTTTCTTCTTGTTGGTCTTTAAAATGTGATGTCACTTCCGAGGCTCCGCCTCCTTCACTGGATTGGCTGACAGCCGTCTCGTTGGGTTGAAGAGCAGCGGGGGGGGGGGGGGGGGGGGGGGGGGGCTTCGTTATGAAGGAGTTTTTACTTAAAACCAAGCGGTGATTAATTAGGAAAGATAACTCTCTGCCTCTCCACTTCTGTATCACCCGTCTCCCCCCTCCTCCCCCTCCTCCCCCCCTCCTCCCCCCTGAGGGGGTTTATAAAGAGCAGATATCGCCGTGCGGCAGATTTACAGCTTCCATCAGAGTTTCAAAGATGGTTTGATCTTGTTTAGATTTCTTATAAACATGACCAGAATGTGAGCAGTGTGTGCGTGCGTGTGTGTGTGTGTGCGTGTGTGTGTGTCTGTGTGTGTGTGTTGTGTGTGTGTGATTATCCTACATGTAAACACGTTGTATCATCATCACAGCTTCCTGTCGTCACGTGAACGTTCGCACGCCGGGATCAATCTCACCGCTCCGGCACATAAACCATTTAACCAAAGATGGCCTCCTCGTCTCTGGCCATTGTGGGAGGAGCCTCGCCCCGAGTATTGATAGGCTCCATTGATTGATCAGCGGTTCCCGTGGTGATTTATCGATCGTGCTTTTTGGAGGGGGAGAGATCCTGACATTGTTGCAGGTTGTTGCTCTGAGATTCGGAGGTTCAGTGAGGCGTTGCCGTGCCGACCCCCCTCCCCTCGGAGGGTGTGAGTTTGGGGGCGTCCTGAGGTAGTTAGGAGTGCGTGGCGTGCGGCGGCGGGGCTGCTGGGATGTGTAGATTAATGCAGTGGAAAGCCATCCCTCAAAGTGCTTAGAATAATTAGAGTCAGGCTTCCAACAGAATGGGCATGTCACTGGAGGAAATTGTATTTTTATTTACTGTGTCGGGTCTCCCTGGGCCTCCCCCTCCCTCCCTCGGCCTCCCCCTCCCTCGCTCTGTCTCTCTACATGTGTATGGCGGCGGCGGCGGTTGGAAGAGCGGTGGCGTTCAGGAAGCCGGCGTTTCTCAAAGTGTCTTTAAAGTTGGGCGCCGTGATGCATCTCTTCGGATTCGTACCTCGCCGTGTTTTCCCCACGTGTGGCCGCGCGCCATTTGTATTCCCCGCCGGTTGGTTCTTTGTGTCTGCAGCGTTAGCATGTTTTCAGCTTTTAAATGTGCATTTATATATATTATACAAAAAAAAAATCTTTACAGTGAATTTCTGGATTTGTTCCATCAAATTTATACTTAACTTTATTCTAGAAAAAATTACCACATTTATAATAATTCACTTTACACTTGGAATCAAATTAAACACAAGACTATATTTTATCGCGTGCCTAACTTATTATACACAATGTATCACAGCATATAAAATTGATTGATTAATATTTAAAGGTAAAACCACAGTCTGAATATTGTTTCAGCGTGCCTGATGTGTTCATGCGTTGTGTATTTGTTAAAAATAGATCTGTTGGATTTTTGTGAAAGCTACGCGTGTTGTGTGTGTGTGTGATGTGTGTGAGTGTGTATTTGTGAGTGTGTATGTGTGTTGGAGTGTGTGTGTGTGATGATGTGTGTGTGGGACATGTTGTTCGAGTGCGGGCTAAATGTGTTACACACGTGTATCATAGCATTGTAAAATATGTGTGTGTTATGTGATTGTATGTGTGTGATGTGTATGTGTAAGGCCTATGTGTGGTGTGTGAGTGTGTGTGTGTGTGTGTGTGTGTGAGTGTGTAGTGTGTGTGTGTGTGTGTGTGTGTGTGTGTGGACAGCGAGGCGGGCCATTGATAAATTGATCCCAGTGAAATCATGGAGTAGTGAGACATGCTCTAAATCCCTCCCCCATCGCTACACATCCCACACACACACACACACACACACACACACACACACACTCAGCTCTGGCATCAATTATTGTGGATTGCGTGGTTGACAGAGTGTAAACCAGGTGCCAGCCCTCAATCCAATTAAAGAGATTTAATTGGAGGAAATAAATGGAGTGTGTCCACAAAGTGCTGGCCTGCCCACATTTACCTTTTTTTTTAAAAGTAAGGTTTTGTTTATGAAGGAACGATTGAATCTAATAACGCCTCAAGGCTGTTGCTTTCCCAGACTGCCTTGCTCCACAGGTCAGCGATGCTAAACAATCCAATTTGTAGCTGGTCTGAGATCTGCAGCGGCTCGTAGGACCGGATCGTTATCTAGAAGGTGTTTCTGTGAATCTACAGGATCCAGACCGGGTCTACAGGTGTTTCACTTCAACTGGCGACCGTGTTATCTGGTGGCTTTCGGCTGATTGGTTGCTCGTAGCAACATTATATACTGTACGTACATTACATGCTAGGTTTGACATGCATCACGTCCTTTCAAAATAAAGTTCCGTCTTCACAGGAAGCCAGGTTGAGGCAACGAAACCACTTTAGGGAAACTTTGAAAACTTTGACACTGACGGCGGTCTCCGGGGTGAAAGTCCTGTGAAAGTCCCTCCCTCGCTCTCTCTGTCAGTTGTGTTACCCACAATGCCTGAGCTGCGTTATTGCGACGCAACTGTTTTGCGTTCCGTCTGCGGTTGTCAGCCGAGTTCGCGGAGCTAAATGTCTGAAGCGCTCACGGCGGTCCCAGACTTCTCCGACACCAGAACTCTCTTTTTTTTTATCCAAATTCGTCCCGAGAGAGTGTAGCTCATCCCCGTCGCCATCACAACCCCCCCCCCCCCCCTCCACCGCTCACAAGGGGACAGACATGCATAATTCAGGATTGTTATCCGTCTGCTGCTAACCTCCTTCTTCCACACACACTCACACACACACACACACACACACACACACAGATCTGCAATGTGACTGCACATCAATGATTCACCAACCCCCCCCCATATCTGTAGAGAATCATATGGAGCCGACAGGGACTCCACAAGAATGCAACTTCTCTATAATTGGAATGAGGAAATATAAAAAAAAGTGGGCGAGCGAGGCTGGAAATGCTGTGTCAGGTATCCGGTGAGATCAGGTGTTCAAACACGCCGTTCAGCGGCGTCACGCGGCCAACGGGTGGCGCCGTACGTTGGCCTCGCCACCCGTGAGGCGACGCGGCGGCGAGGGCGAGAACCTCAGGGTTTAGATTCGACTCATTTTGACTTCCTGTATGTAGTTTCCTGCTTCAAGCAGCTCCTGTCTTTTATTTTTATATCCCTCTCTCACCTTTTTTTAGTTTTATCTCCCTCTCTCTCGCCTTTTTTTCCTCCCTTTCTTTAAACATCACAGGATCGACGTCGGGTTGCGAGTTTTCTCAAGCTTTCAAGAATTACCGCCGTTTCATCACGGGATAATCACAGTTAATAACCCTTCTCATTAAGGAGACGAGAATCACGGGTCATTAATATTGTTAATATCTTCTCCCTCTCTCCTTTCTCTTCCGTCTCCCCCCTCCCCCCTCCTCCCTCCTCCTCCCCCCTCCTGCTCTCGGCGTCGCCGGAGGGAGCGGAAACAAAAGGGATGAGCTTAGCTGCGACAGTGATGAGCCGATTGGGCGAGATGGACTGTGATGAATCAAAGTTATCTCTCAAATCTTAATAAGTGGAATTAGCCCCGTGATTAGATGAGCTTTGGGGTTCCGGCGGGGGGGCTGGTCTGCATTTTCACTTCAAAGACTCACCGCACATGTAAACCTGTTCCTCCACTGCAGCGAGGCAAATAGGCCAACGGAATACATTAGAGGGGGGGGGGGGAGCAGAGATAAGAACAACAATGTTACACCTGTTCTCCTTTAATCTTCCACGGCGTTTATCAGCCCCTCCCCCCTCCGACATGCTCGGGTCCCGGCGGGAGGTCGTCGTGGCGGCGAGGTCATAACGAGACTCTCCCTCTCTTCATTTGCATATGTTTGCCATCGTCATAGCGGTCAAGGAATGTCACCCCCCCCCCCCCATGTTTAAGTAATGGTTCGTCCCTGTGAGGAAAACGCTCCGCCAAGAAAAGAGCCAATTAACATCACGATCAGCTGATTATCCATACGCCGTCGTAGATTTCTAGAAGCTAATGTTGCTATTTTTTTTGTTTCATCCTCCCTGAAAGAGTTTCTACGAGTCGGTCGTCATGACGACAACAACGCAGGATTGATTCAGTTTTATTTGATCAGAATCACTTATCGGGGTTTTTCATTGGATTCAGCTTCTTTATCTTTACTGATCAATTAACCATCTCAAAGAAAAGTTTGTAATAAGAACAACAGAAGAAGAAGTTGTTGTTTTCTGACGGGGGGTCAAAGCGGCGGCGGCGGCGCTCGTTCTCGGCTAATAAAGGAGTCTAAACAGCAAAGTGGATGTTAATCCCGACTCTGACACCCGGTCTGAGTAATTAGTCCCAGATGTAAATATCTAGTTATGCAACCAAAAGAGAGGCAACAGCACTGAAACAGACAATTATCTCCTCTTATGGCGTCGGCAAAGCAACGCTCCGAGTGTAACCACGTGTGACTGATGGCTTCTTCTCCTCCGGCTCCTTCCCATGTGTTGATGATCTTATTCTTTATTTATTTACTTATTTTCAAGTTTCCTTCCTGTGTTGTGTTTCGGAGACAGGCAGGTTCGTTACACGTCACCGGGGTTCAACGTGATGCTCCTCTGTTTATTAAGTGGCGCTCCGGCGTCTCCCCGACCCCCCGACCCCGCCCCCCCTCACCGCGTGATGAAGGAATCAGCAAAAAGGGGATCGAGGCGGGAAAATGAACTCTTATTTTCTAATACCTCCCCATCCGAGGGGCCCGCGGAGCCGAGGAAGTGCTCCAATAACGAGGAGAAATCACGTTAGCGGGGATGAAACATGTGACGTGGGGAAACGATTAAGCCTCTCGCCGCGGCGGCGGCGATGGCGATGGCAGCGATGGCGTGGAAACGCACTCAAGATCTAAATTGACTCGGACGCCGGAACGCAAAAGACCCCGAGTGTTTATTTCATGAATTGATTTTTTATTTCTTCACAAATGAGCTCGAAAAAAGGAGGAAATATGAGAGAAAACAATAATCCTCAAACGTAAACCTGATGTGGTGTAGGAGGACCCGGGTCTTGTTGGGGTGTAGGAGGACCCGGGTCTTCTTGTGGTGTAGGAGGACCAGGGTCTTGTTGTGGTGTAGGAGGACCAGGGTTTTATTGTGGTGTAGGAGGACCAGGGTTTTATTGTGGTGTAGGAGGACCAGGGTTTTATTGTGGTGTAGGAGGACCAGGGTTTTGTTGTGGTGTAGGAGGACCAGGGTTTTGTTGGGGTGTAGGAGGACCAGGGTTTTGTTGTGGTGTAGGAGGACCAGGGTTTTGTTGGGGTGTAGGAGGACCAGGGTTTTATTGTGGTGTAGGAGGACCCGGGTCTTGTTGGGGTGTAGGAGGACCAGCGTTTTGTTGGGGTGTAGGAGGACCCGGGTTTTGTTGGGGTGTAGGAGGACCCGGGTCTTGTTGGGG
Source organism: Chelidonichthys spinosus (assembly GCA_029853015.1). Classification (NCBI taxonomy): domain Eukaryota; kingdom Metazoa; phylum Chordata; class Actinopteri; order Perciformes; family Triglidae; genus Chelidonichthys; species Chelidonichthys spinosus. The sequence goes on along the minus strand of CM056839.1, from coordinate 20,506,576 downwards.
TGTAGGAGGACCAGGGTTTTATTGTGGTGTAGGAGGACCAGGGTTTTATTGTGGTGTAGGAGGACCAGGGTTTTGTTGTGGTGTAGGAGGACCAGGGTTTTATTGTGGTGTAGGAGGACCAGGGTCTTGTTGTGGTATAGGAGGACCAGGGTCTTCTTGTGGTGTAGGAGGACCCGGGTCTTGTTGTGGTATAGGAGGACCCGGGTTTTGTTGGGTGTAGGAGGACCAGGGTTTTATTGGGTGTAGGAGGACCAGGGTTTTGTTGGGTTGTAGGAGGCCAGGTCTTGTTGGGGTGTAGGAGGACCAGGGTCTTGTTGGGGTGTAGGAGGACCCGGGTTTTGTTGGGGTGTAGGAGGACCCGGGTTTTGTTGCAGTGTAGGAGGACCCGGGTCTTGTTGGGGTGTAGGAGGACCCGGGTTTTGTTGGGGTGTAGGAGGACCCGGGTTTTGTTGCAGTGTAGGAGGACCCGGGTCTTGTTGTGGTGTAGGAGGACCCGGGTCTTGTGACTCTTCATGATAAACTCAGCTGAAGGTGTTTGTTGTTGTTGTTGTTGTTGTTGTTGTTGTTGTTGTTGTTGTCACCTTGGTAATTAACTGCAGCCTCCGGTGAGTCGACGGAGACTACATACGTCATGTGACTCGTCTAATTAAAGTGGACCGACCAGACCGCCGTTATTTAACCGCCGCCAGGACTCAGGAACGCCACGCCGCCGCCGGAAAGCGTCCTCGCCGTCTCCGAGCCTGCCAGTCTGCATGCGGGGCACAATTAACCCAGAGACGACAACTCAGTGTTTCGCTTGTGTTGCATCAACTGATTGCCGTAGGTTACCCTCCTCCTCCCTCGCTTGTTGCTGTGACGACCCGGCGGGGGGCTCGGAGTCGGCCGCCATCATTAAAAAGTAAACGGGGCGCCGAAAAAAGCTCCAGATTCACTTTAGAAATGTCACCTGACATGATGATGTCATCTGACATGATGATGTCATCTGACAAAGCAGGAAGAAGCTTGTGTACGTTAAAGGGGGGGGGGGGCTGTTATAGATCTGGGGGGGCTGTTATAAAACAGAGGGGCTGTTATAGAACAGAGGGGCTGTTATAGAACGGGGGGGCTGTGCCTATAGAACAGAAAGGGGCTGTTATAAAACAAGGGGCTCGTTATTAGAACAGAGGGGCTGTTATAGAACGGGGGGGCTGTTATAGAACAGAGGAGAGCTGTTATAGAACAGGGGGGGGGGGGCTGTTATAGAACAGGAGGGGCTGTTATAGAATGAGGGGGCTGTTATAGAACGGGGGGCTGTTATAGAACAGGGGGGCTGTTATAGAACGGGGGGGCTGTTATAGAACAGAGGGGCTGTTATAGAACGGGGGGCTGTTATAGAACAGGGGGGCTGTTATAGAACGGGGGGGCTGTTATAGAACAAGGGGGCTGTTATAGAACAGGGGGGCTGTTATAGAACGGGGGGCTGTTATAGAACAGGGGGGGCTGTTATAGAACAGGGGGGCTGTTATAGAACAGAGGGGCTGTTATAGAATGGGGGGGCTGTTATAGAACAGAGGGGCTGTTATAGAACAGGGGGGCTGTTATAGAACAGAGGGGCTGTTATAGAAGGGGGGCTGTTATAGAACAGGGGGGCTGTTATAGAACAGGGGGGCTGTTATAGAACAGAGGGGCTGTTATAGAATGGGGGGGCTGTTATAGAACAGGGGGCTGTTATAGAACAGGGGGGCTGCTATAGAAGAGGGGGCTGCTTATAGAATGGGGGGGCTGTTATAGAACAGGGGCTGTTATAGAACGGGGGGCTGTTATAGAAGGGGGGGCTGCTATAGAATGGGGGGGCTGTTATAGAACATGGGGCTGTTATAGAACGGGGGGGCTGTTATAGAAGGGGGGGCTGCTATAGAATGGGGGGGCTGTTATAGAACATGGGGCTGTTATAGAACGGGGGGGCTGTTATAGAATGGGGGGGCTGCTATAGAACGGGGGGGCTGTTATAGAACAGGGGGGCTGTTATAGAACAGGGGGGCTGCTATAGAATGGGGGGGCTGTTATAGAACAGAGGGGCTGTTATAGAACAGAGGGGCTGTTATAGAAGGGGCGGGCTGTTGTTAGTGCGGTACAGTAGGGGGAGCGTGTTCTCTGAAAAACGACGTGGTGCTGCGTGAGACTGAGCCGAAGCCATAAAGCTGCCCACTCTGTCACGGCGGCGGGGGTCGCTTGGATTGACCAGCCCCCCCCCCCACACCATTTGCGTGATTTCCCTCCAGATTCAACGTGACGTAATTACCCGTATTTCTTTTGTTGCCTCGTCGCTCTCTGACCTCCAGCGTGCGTCGTAACACGTGAGCCGCCGCAGCACTCTGCAGATATGAGTTCCTGCTAACGGCTTCCTGTCCCCCCCCCCCCCGGCGCCGCTAAAGAGGATCACGGATCTGGCGAGCTGCCAAAAAGACCTTCTACACCTGCTGAGGTGGAAATGTAGCGGCGGTTTCTTCCCTCTCTCGGACCGGCGGGCATCGCCGTGACGACTCCCCGTGACCCCGTGACCTCGCTGGCTCCCGGTGTCGACTGTAACAAACAAAGTCCGCTCCAGAAGTGATCTCCTTAAGTAAAAGCGCGTCCAATCCAATTTCACACCGCAGAGTGCTTCAGATCAGAGCTGCTGTTTTTTATTTATCCTGCTCTTCAGTAATCCGAGGAGAGAGGATGGCCGATCGATAACAGCCCCCCCCCCGTAAACAGGTAGAAAACACAAGCCATCTCACGTTGCCGGGGACGACCACGCCTCTTCTTCTTCTTCTTTTTCTCCGCCGCCGGTTTACTTCCACTTGAATAACTCGTTTTGTCACGAACATCAGAGGAAGGCCGAGATCACACGAGAGCCGGCGTTACTTTGTGTTTCTCTAATGAGGTCTGTACTCCCTCCTCCTCTTCCTCCTCCTCCTCCTCCTCCTCGTTTCTCTCTCCCACCGTCCAGAGCTCTGGGTTCTCCTGTTTGTCGCCGCCGCTCAGAGGAATCACTAGAACGATGATGTTTAACAGGTTCACTAGAAAAGGCGTCAGGGAGGAAAAATAAAACCACATCACGACATTTTCTCCCCAAAAACTGTTGAATAAACTTCTTTCCGACTTGCTCATCAGAAACATCTGTTTACATGCACGCTCATGTCCTGAGTTTAGGTCTAATCCCGCTCTGATCGTACCTGGGATTAACACGAAGGAACCGGTTTTACACCATTTACAGCATTTTCTACAGGTTTCTTTGTTTTTCAGCCCAACCGAGTCACGAAATGCGATCTATTTGTTGTCGCGTTTCAGAGACACAAATCATAATTTAGCATCCGAGTGACTAAGGAACGTCCAGATGTGGTGACGTTGGATTAAACATTAGGGGGCGGGTCCAACAACGTGAGACCAAAGTGATGAGTTTGTGTTGATTTTCCAACAGAACAGATTTCGTGTCTGTTTTACAAACTCCCGTGAGTTTCTGCTTCGTCTTGCTCGTAGTCTCACGGAACCAGATCCACAGATGTGTGAGATAATCCCAGGATGGTGAATGCAGAGTGAAATCTGATGGCAGGTTAATCCCACAGCTAATCCCACACAGAGCAGAAGACTATATCAGTTAGCTTCAGCTTTGCATCGTTGTTTTAGCATCTCAGATCATAAAGGTCTGATTTATTGGTTAACTAGTATTGATTGCATCTTGTTGTCACACCTGAGACCTCGTCCGCATCCAGACCTCCTAACGAGCAGATTGACGGCCAGTGTCTCCGGATTAAACCGGATTATCCTGAATGAGCGTCTAATTTAAAGACTTAACCGGACCTCTGATCCACCTCAATGACACCTCGGCGGTCCCGGCCTTCTCCTGGTCTCTGCTGGACTAGGTCTACCTTGTGGTCCCGTTAGCTCAGGACGCTCAAAAGGAGGAGGCCGGGAATCTGGTGTTCACTTCTCAGCCGTCGCACCGGGGGGTGCGTCTTTTCTTTTTTCTTTCTTTTAGGCGACCAAACCCCCTCATTCTCCTTTTTATAAAGAAAAAACATAAAAAATATGCGCTCAGAAGTCTAAAATTGCCAACATGGAGAGCTTCCTTGAATAAGGATGCCCCGCGATGCGAGCGTGTTATATAACGCCATGACTGGAGGGAGAGGGAAAGTAGAGCACAGGGGTAGAGATTAAAAAAAGTTTCTGCATAAAAAGGGAGGGAGGGAGGGAGGGAGGGCATGAAAGGGAAAAGGGGGAGGAGAGACAGAGGGGGGTAGAAATACAGTATAATGAAAAAGAGAAGGGGGGGATTAGGTCGGACCTGGATGGAGGGTCCACTTGAGGACCCTGCGAGGCTGCAGGGAAGCTGGTCAGCGCCTCTCAAGGCTCCTCTCTCTTTTTCATCTGGATAATGGAGCATTTCCTTAATTGGCAGAGAGCGGTTTTGTTTGCCAACACGTCAGAGTAGAATTATTTCCACTACGTTTTACAGCAGTGTTGCTCGGCTCGCTCTCATTAAAACCACAAACCTCCTCCTCCTCCTCCTCCTCCTCCTCCTCCTCCTCTGCCCTGATAGGGTTTTATTCTGAGGAAGTCTGCAGAAAGAGGCCAAACACCAGAAAAGGAAAAAGAAGAGGGAATATAACACATTTATCTCCGATCTCCCTCCCCCTCCTCCAGCTTGTAAAAGGAAGAGACAGAAACTTCTCTATCTGTTTACGGTTATTGTTTTTCTCCAATCATAAACCCTCTCACTGCTGGCGTTGCTTTCTTGTCTTTTTTTCCTCCTCCTCCTCCTCCTCCTCCTCCTCCTCCTCCTCCTCCTCCTCCTCTCTTATCGAAAGAGTTATGCATTGAGCTCGCATGATCTGTATCTTTAAATTTGATTGAGGGGGAATTTGCAGGGAGGGTGTTATTGGATTTCAGTGTTATTGTCTCACCTTTTTTCTTTTTTTTTTTACATCGGGATGGATACCGACCCGGCTCTCTCTCTCTCCGGCACAAAAAAAAAAAAAGCACTGATCTCTGCTGTTCTGCTCATTAGTTTTGGATTCGTGAAAAAAAAAAAAATAAGACGTGCACTTTCTTCGTAGTCCAACTATTACCGAGTTTAACAACGTGCACCGGCCAGAAAAGTCCATTCTTTCTGCAGCTCATCATTCCGGCGTCCACACGGGGCAGGAAAAGGGGGTTTGTGGAAGTGTGGGGGGGCATCTGGGCATCTTTATCACTTCAGTCTGGAACGGAGACTAAAAAAGGAACGATATGCGGCTGCAGATACCAGATATGTTACGTACGGAGGAGTGAGAGTCGGGGGGTACGCCTTCAGATTCTCCAGCCCGGTTCGGTTGCAAATTACACCAAATAAGCAGCAATTTCTCTGCTTCTGTTGCATGAATCCCTTCCCACCCTCTTACACTCTGTTTCTGTGGTTTCTCTTCGGCCCCCAGAAGTCAGAAATCTGAGTAAACCGTCCTTTTTTACCCAACAAACGCCTCCGTTTGAATTCCCTTCCTGCCGGTTGGATTCCGACGTTTAGTCTGCTTTTAATTGAACTCTTTGTGTCGGTTTGTTTGGTTCGTACTCCGGTGCGGACCGAGACAACCGGCCCAGGACCGGCTATCACAAGCTGGTCTCCGGAGTTCAATTAAAACGGACTTAATGTTGTCTTATGAAAAACACCCCGAGGGTTCCGACAAATAAAAAAGTAAAAAAGAAGGTATGCTGTGGTTCAAAGAGCTTCTTTTTTTGAATATCGTGACAGCGGAGCGGGTCTGAGAGTGAGACAGGTTCATGTTTAAAGTGGGAGCAGCTGCCGCTTTAACAGACCTGTCACTGAAATCAAAGGCCCTAATCAAAATTTGATCAATTAATTGATCTTTTCCTCTTGTGCTTTGCCGTTGAGCAAACGACTCTCGGCCCTCGCCCTGCTCTACAACGTAAACTGTGTTCATTAGCGATGATCAAGGAATTCTGTAATGTGAGCTGAGATGTGATATGATGGGCTGTTTCCCCCCCCCCACCTCACCCCACCGCCTGACTCGCTTGGTTTGCAGGACAGCCCCTCCCCCCCTCTGGTTGCCTCCTGAATCTCACTGGTGTCAAACAATGTGCTTTAATCTCTCCGCCTGCTTCCTGTTTGTTGCCAGGGTAACCAAGAGGCCAGTAACCCGCCGGAAGCGATGGCCCAGCCGTACACCCCCGCCCAGTACCCGCCTCCCCCCCCACAGAACGGCATCCCCGCAGAGTTCGCCGCGCCGCACCCGCTCCCGACGCAGGACTACAGCGGGCAGAGCCGGGTCCCCGAGCACGCCATGACCCTGTACACGCCCACGCAGACGCACAGCGAGCCGGCCGGCACCGACAACAGCACGCCCGCCATCACCGCCGCCACGACCGCACCGGTCAGTGTCCTCCATCACCTGCAAACACTGTTCTCAACACGCTGTCAGCAAGTAAACACACGCTCTTATCACTACTTTACCTTCTTGTTTCTGTGACATGATGTGTGTGTGTGTGTGTGTGTGTATATGTGTGTGTGTAGTGTCTGTGTGTGTGTGTGTATGTGTGTGTGTGTGTGTGTGTCTCTGTGTTGTGTTGTGCTTTATTCTCGCTGTGTTGTTTGTTGCGTGTACAGGGCCTGTCGTCGTGAATGTGTGTGCCCGGTCCCCGTCGTCCGCTCCCCCCCCACGAAGTGTCCCGTGTGTGTGTCGTGCCGACCGTCCGGCTAGTGCTCGTGTGTGTGGCTGTGTGTCCCGTGTAAGTGCTGTGTCCCTGTAAGTCGGTCGAAGTGTGCCGTGCCGTGTCGTACGTGTCCCGCCATACGTGTGTCCGACGTGTCGTGTCTCATACTGAAATGTGTTATAGTGTGAGTAAGTGTGTTCTCTGTGTGCCTGTCTGTGTGTTGTGTATATGATGTGTGTGTGTGTGTGTGTGTGTGTGTGTTGTGTGTGTGTGTGTGTGTGTGTGTGTGTCGTGTGTGTGTGTGTGTATATGTGTGTGTGTGTTGTGTGTGTGTGTATATGTGTTGTGTGTGTGTGTGTGTGTATGTGTGTGTGTGTATTATGTGTGTGTGTGTGTGTCTGTGTGTGTGTGTCTGTGTGTGTGTGTATATGTGTGTGTGTTGTGTGTGTGTGTGTCTGTGTGTGTGTGTATATGTGTGTGTGTCTGTGTGTGTGTGTATATGTGTGTGTGTGTGTGTGTGTGTGTGCTGTGTGTGTGTGTGTGTGTGATTATTTTAAACTTCCCAAACTTTAATGGAAACAACTTTTTGTCATATTTGCTCATTCTGTCACTGCAGAGGTTTGGAACCAAGACTCTAGTCTGGGACTCGGGTCCTGATGACTTAGACTCCACTCTGATTGGATCGTTCCCCCCCCCCCCCCCCCCCCCCCCCCCAAGCCTAAAGATAGAGAAGTGTGGTATTTAAATAAATGCACCTTAAAGACCTGAAACCTAAAACCGGTGACTTGGTTCCTCCTCCGCTGCGTCCCGACAGAAGTGTGTTAACCAGATAATCTGTGAACCAATCAGGTTCCTCTGCCAGCTCCTGATGGCGAAAAACGACCAATCAGAGGCCGCCAATTACCGCTCGATCAAACTGTCGACCTACGAGAATCACTAAAAGAACCTCGACTTGGTGGAATCGTCCTTTAGAAGCACCAAACACCTGATTGGTTCACAGATTCTCTTGCTCGGCACACGATGACAGTTTAAGCAAAACTTTGACAAAAAGTCCAACGTCTTCTGTCGTCTTCTGAAGCTAAATGTGAGATGTTCTCGTTGATTTGATGAATGTTGTCTTTTCTCTTAACTTCCATCGTCTGCCATTTCTTCAAAACCTTGAAGTCTTTCAGCGCCGTTTGTGCCAAAAGACTCCCGTCTTCCAGTTTTCATACCGTATATTATAGTATTTGTAATATAAATAATACAGTTATTCTTTATTTCAATCAAAGTGCATCAAAAGAGACTCTAAGTGACACAACGTGTCTTCATTTGTTCCTTCTTTGTTTTTATAAGATATATTTAATCTTGTATCTTCAGCTCCTTTAGACCTTTGGAAACGTTTGCATTCCTACAGTTCTATGAGAACTTGGTCGGACGGGCCGGTTGTCGTCTGCATCGACACACTCAGATTTGAAGAAGTGAGACTCGAGAGTGAGAGTACCGACGAAGACTTTGATGTGGCGGCGGAGACTTTTGTGCTCCAGACGTAGGAGGTGAAACTCTGCTCCTCGTGAGATGAAAGTGCATTTCTGAAGAGCCATTTGGGGGCTCTCGCTAAAAAAAATGTAAAAAAAAACCGTCGCTGTTTCATTTATTTATTTGCGTGAGGAAGGAGACTTCTGAAAGAGGACACGCCCCCTTTCTTTCTGTCTTTCCCCCCCGCTACGACTCGATTTTCCTCCATTCAGCTCATTATTGGTGCATCTTCTACAGGACCTCCGACGCTCTCATCATAGAGATTCCATACGTTTATTATAATACGTAGACAAATGAAACACGTTTACTCACCTCTAAACTCTGAGACACGCGTCTGGAAAGATGGATAATAAGCTGCTTGGTGAGGTCACGGTGAGGTCACGGATCTGGGATCTTATATAACTCTGCAGCGATCAGTTCATTCGGTTGGTGGCGGTGTGTGTGGGTGGGGGGGGGGGGTGCTTATACGGCGTGGAGCGTCGCCACGGCGACGTCGTTATCGCCGGGTGGATGCGGCGGCGTTTTGATTTGGAGATTTGTGTGATGCTTTCCGCGGTTCTGCACGCCGCACTTACAGTAATGGCTGACACCCGAGAAAGTTTAAAAGTGAGGAGAGACTTGGCAGGAGGTTCAGCCTCCCCCTCCTCCCCCCTCCTCCCCCCTCCTCCCCCTCCGACACTGTACTCTCTCTCCCTCTCTCTCTCCATTTCGCATGTGATTTCATTTCATGTGCTCGCCCGCTGTGAAGAAAGCCCAGAGTCGGTGGCCATGGAGAGATGAGAGCTCGCCTCACTCCTCCTCCCCCCTCCTCCTCCCCCCTCCTCCCCCTCTCTTTGCACCATCCACCCATCTCTCTTTTCTCCGGGAGGACAGAGGGATGAGATTAGTGGGGTGTAAACAGAGAGTCTAATCCTCGGGGGCCGCTGGTGTAGTGTCGCCCACCGCTGAGCCTCCCTCCCCCCTCCCTCCCCCCTCCTCCCCCCCTTGGCTTTTAATGGCGGACCCGGCCTGTTTGCTCATGGGTTGCCACAGACGTGTAGCCCGGGTGCCTTTGATTAGGGCACCCTGCAGAAACACAGATTGAGGGAGCAGCACTGCGTCTCCCCCCTCCTCCCTCACCTCCTCCTCCTCCTCCTCCCTCCCTCGACTCTGCTGCGCTCAGCTCCTCTCCTCCCCACGAAGACGCTTTACTCGGCACGTCGTCTTGACTTAAAGACTTAAAAAAGAGAGAGCGAGTGGAGAGAGTGGAGATTCAGTGAAACGTATGGATTCTCTGTGAATTCCCTGCAGAGAGCGGAGAGTGTGTGTATGTTTTAATGAGGTGCTGGGACTCTCTTCACACACACACACACACACACACTCACACACACACACACACACACACACACACTCACACACACACACACACACACACACACTCTATACTGGGAAGGTGGCGTTGTCCAGATCCAGACCTCTGGGACCTCGCTGTGTGCCGTGTTCAAACACGCTGACTTGAAAGCAGGGCGACTTGAGGAAGAGAGGCGCCCTCCCTCCCCCTCCTCCCCTCCTCCCACCCTCCCACCTCCCAAACTTTCCTCCAAATCCTAAGAGACGAGTGAGTAGCAGAGGGCTGCCAGGGAGAAGAAGAAATAAAAAACTGAGCTCGTTATCTGGCTCGGTTCAAATAGTCTGAGGTTTTGGTTGAATTTCATGAGTAATCATTCTCTTTTCAGATAACAAATTAAAGGCGGCGGCGGCGGCGTCGGGGGCAGCGCTCCATTCCAGATTTTTCACAGCCGCGTGTCAGCAGCACGAAGACTCTCCAAAGGGGATTCTGGGGGACTCTGATAACACACACACACACACACACACACACACACACACACACACAAACATTCGTACACTCTCTCGTGAGCTGCGTTTAAGGGATTGAGACTCCGTCGGGGGTTTCGCTTTCAGAGGCGCGTTGATGGCGGCGGCGGTGGCGTGTAGGCCAACGGCTAAAACCGGGGATGACTGTGTTATCTGGAAGTGGGAGGAGCCTCTGATTCCCCCACTTTTTTTAAGATTTCCAAAATGCTCTTTAATGTAGAATTTGGTGCAACAAATCCCATGAAACGTCTCTGAAAACGTCACTGCGTCTAAAAACAAATAGTTTAATGTTTAAAGACAAACAGGAGGAAATGAAGGATTATATTATATATTCTGCTCCGGGTTCAAATCAGGTAATTAAATAATAAGAATATAGCGGAGTCCCTGGTCTTCGTGATGTGAAAGAACATTTATGATATTATGATGTTCCGTAAAAACAACGGCATCGATTCAATAAGCTACAAAGTAACTCCTAAAGGAAGATATTATCAAAGGTAAATCAAGAGAAAGGGATTTATTTGAAGTGCAATACGAACACACACACACACACACACACATGTTCAACTACATATAAAGTAAAGTGTAAATATATAAATATTTCATAATCATTTAAATCTGTGAATATGAAAAATCATCATTCATTTCTGAAAAAAAAGCTGTTCTTTGTAGGTTTTTTGCATTTTCTGGGGACTATTTTCTGCGGCGGATTAATCCGCAGCGGTTGCTGTAGTGAGTGTTTGTTGACTCTAAAAACAACTATAGATTACCACCTATAGGATGACGATACGTCCATCACTTTTTAATAGTTTCACTTTATATCATGGAGGATTATCTGGACACACTACGTTACCCAGAATCCTCGGCGGGAGTCAGGAGAAGAGGCCCCGTCGTGAGTCGGAATCTGAAGCGTAGAGGCTCGGCGGTTCACCTTCATGTGTCATCATCTGCAGCCGCGTTCCTTAAGGAAAACAAACATGAAATATCATGAATAAAGCCCCCCCCCCCTTTAATCGGATGTAATCTACCTGCTTGGCCGCATTCCAATCACATCGTTTCAATTATGCTCTTGTAATGCCACTCTGTGTGGAGCGGCAAAGTGCTGAGCTCAGCACTTTGCAGGCGATTTGCAAAATAACGGCGAGGGAGTGTTTTAGAGGGAGCGACTGAGCAGGAAGCCGTGGAGTCGACAGCTCTCAGCTCTCCGCTCTCCGGTGGGCTTTTCTTTTTTTGGCGGTGACGCCGTGTGTTTTGCATCCCTCCTCCTCCTCCTCCTGGTTGCCGTGACAGCAGCTGTCGGGACGGTAACGTGCCACTGAAGGTGGCCTCCAATGGTAACACGGAGGTAATTATGTTTCTGGGGGAGTCGGTGACACTCTGACGTACTGAGCTTTGGGAGGCAGGTTTTTTGTGTGTTTGCCCCCCCCCCGTCCAGTTAATCTGGATGTTTGCAAACACGGAGCGGGTGCTCGGGAGTCCGGCGACATCCGGCGAAAGGTCGACAGTGTCATGTGTGAGCGATGAACAGATTGACCCGGTACCTTGTCCCCCCCCCCCCCCCCCCAGAGAGACAAAGTGGGGACCTTGAATCAAACACCTGTCACCGTTAACAGTGGATGTCAGCGTCTGGGAATGGGCCATAAAAAGGGAATGATGACGGCCATTCCAGTGAGATTGTGATTATGATAATGAGAATAATAAAGGCGATCATCGTTACGATCATGATGATAATGATAATACCGCCATGATGGATCATAATGAATAAATCCCCCGGCCCATTTTACACCATCAATGGAGGGAGATGTGTCACCGCGGTGGAGGCGGACCCGCGGCGAGATGGAGGGTTCTCGTGCCTCGCTCGTGTGCGAACGTGTGCCATCTTGGACCGTTTGGACCCCGGTGACAACCTCCTCTTCCTCTTCCTCTGTTCACGTCTGTGTCTCAGTACGGGATTGTGTTCGCCGCACTCGGACAGCATTTCCCAGGAGACCTTGCAGTTTACATCTCATACTGCTCGATATCCTCCTCTTCCTCTCTCTCATTCCCCCTCTTCTTCTTCTTCTTTCTTGTTCCTCCTCCTCTTCCTCACTCTCTCTCTCGTTCCTCCTCCTCCTCAGGGTTCACTTTTGTTGATTTGAATCTTTTACTTTTTACTTTCTGTTTGTTCGAACGCTAAAAAACGAGGTTAATATTTTCCTGATGAGCGACCTCTTGTGGTCATGCACGTAATGACACCGCTTCCTGTCAGTGTTGTTGTTGTTGTTAAAGGTTGACCTCCTCTCTCCGAGGGTCAGATATAAAACTCACTAATTAACAGGGCTGATCTTGTTTATTTCTGTCTGCAGAAATAAGAGAATCTGCTCAGTGCGGTTGCCAGATACGGTCTGTAATTGCCCAACATGGCAACCTCACTCTGACAACAAGCCTCCAGGAAGTTGGTAGCAAAAAAAAAATGTTGCTTTTACTTCTGCATGTACAGATTAAACAACATGATGTTTGTTAATTAATTAGCAATTAGCTGGCTAGCTGCTTCCAGGCTTTATGCTAAGCTAGGCTAATCTCCTCCTTAACACGTAAATAATCACACCATCCTGTTGTTGAACCATTAACTTAATGGAATAGTTTCTTAAACCCACTTTGAATAACTTTTAATTTGTTATAAAATAGTAAAAATTTAACTTTATGACGTTTGTGAGAAAACAAGACCGTCAGCGAGCCGATTGGCTGTTTCTATTCGTTATTTTAAATAAGAGATTTTCTGAAGGGAATCTAGTGCTCTGGAAAACACTACCCCTTTTGTCCACAGGGGTCACTAAAAACGACGCAGGTGGCTTTAAACTGATTTAAACCTGAACAACAGAGACTACAAGTTAGAAAACTTCCGATCGATGACCATATTTGATCAAATCCTTGGACTTACGCAGATATTTATTCCACATCGGTGCACAGCAGAGAGGACGGACGCATCGGAAGCAGAAAGTCTCAACAGACGAGCCGGGGCAGCGGCACCCATCGGACAGATCCATCACGGGTTCGGGTGTCACGGCGAGCAGCGAGCGGGATCCGTCACTGACATCAGACGGCTCATTTATACAGAAATGTCAGCGTGGCGTTCGCATAATGATGGAAAACAACAACGCCGAGGGGGTTCAGGTGGGGGGGGGGCTCGCGATCCAACGTCACCAATAATGTGTCTTTTAGTCTAGACGTGTCGGGGGGGCGGCGAGGATCTATATCCAACGCCTTTTTTTGTCAGCGCCTTCAATCTTCAGGAGCTAAGTGCAAGAGATTAATAAGTGGATTTGTAAATGCACCACCCTCAGGTTGGACACTATAAGTCATCGGCTGTTTATGGCTTCGGCTTCTCTCGGATTGAGAAATGGCAGACGCTGAGGAAGTTAGTTACCCCCCCCCCCACCCCTTCCCTTTCCCATCTCCCACTTCAGCACCGCGAGGTGCAGTATACTGTAGCAGCTAATGAGCAGCTTGTGTCTCCTTTTTCTGCTTCCCCTCCGGCAGACAGATGACGTGACGCAAACAGAGGCCTCTCAGCAGCTCCAGCTCCAGCACTCAGACTCCTCGGAGAAGCAGCAGCCCAAAAGGTTACACGTCTCCAACATCCCCTTCCGCTTCCGGGACCCCGACCTGAGGCAAATGTTTGGGGTGAGTGTCAAAGAAATCACATTTATTACAACGTATTGTTGCATACGATGCTGTGTTAGGGCGACTGTAGTAAGTCAGTAAGTAAAACTACGGAAACAAGAGAAAAAAAAGTCTCAAATTTGCGACTTTATAAAGCAGAACCCTTAAGATGACAATCTGGCCTCATGTAGATAAAACCAACGATAAGCATCGACCTTAACGAGGATATTCAAGCTTGAAGAGAGCGGCTCAATCACACAACAAAGTCCGATCAGTCAGAATCCGATTATCGTTTCACCGTTTTTCGACTTCAAACCCGTCGATCAACCTGGAGAGACGTCTTCCTGTCAGACTTCCCTTTAGTAGTGATGTCACATCCTCGTTAACATCGGAATCAAAAACAAAAGAACAGAATCAACTTCCGTCCCTCTCGGTCCGATATATTTGAGTTTCCTTAAATATCTTTCAGAGGAAACGATCAGACAATCAGATTACATATCAGCACACTCTCTCTCCCCATCTCTCCCTCTCAGTCCCTCGCCCAATTAATGAGGCGATGAATAGCTCAACGGCGTCGCCCTCGTGTCTCACAAAAGTCTTCGATAAGAATTGAACCGCACATTTCCTCCGATTCAATAACCGTAATGGATCCGAGCGGGAGGCGATCGCACACCAACAGAAAAAAAGGGAAAGTGCTTTCAGTGTTACGGCGGCTAATTGGGCGCCGTGGAGAACGCCGGAGGAGTTCCGAAGACGAACATCCGGCTGATGGTATTAAGAGAGAGAGAGAGGGGAGAATGAACTCTCTCTCTCTGATTCTTGGCTTATTGTTCGGGTCTTGTGGAATCCAGATCACCTCTGTAATTAGCTCGGAGGCCTTTAAGAAGCGCCCGACGCGTGCAGATATGCGATACTAAATTGATCGCGGCCCACCCAATCACCCGACTCGCCCACGTGCTCCTTCCTCTCGCCTCCTCCTCCTCCTCGGTTGGCATGGCAGAGAGTATTGTGGGATTGATGGTCTCGGGTAGGACTTGGCAGTGAGATGCCGCTCCTCCCCCCGACACGGACCGCCACAATCCCTTTTGTGTGATCGCCGTTGAGCAAACGTCCCTCCAAAGCTTTCCTAATGGCCGCTGGAGCGCCACCAGCTCAATACGCCATTAGTGCATGAGTGAACGCCACGACAGCGGGGGGACGCCGCCGCCGCGCTGCACGGATCACAGGCCGGGAGCTCCGTCGTCTCCCACGGCAACACGTCCTCGTCGGCAACGCGTCCACATAACGCGGCTGGTTGATTCCGCTGAATTTTCCACTGTAAGAAAAAATTAATAAATGTAATATGTTGAATATATTCTGAAAAAAATGGCAAATTTGCGAGTTTTTAAAAGTCGCTAGCAGTAGCTTTCACTTGTTGTCATAGCAACAGCAAACATCTGGTCGAAGCGGAACCAAGAAACTTATTTATGCCGACAAATTTGCTACTTTTTGCGACTTTTTTTCTCTGAATACTCTAATCCGCCGTCGTAGAATTTACCCACAAATCACAGCGTCGTGAGTTTAAACGCATCATTACCAGGGGAAGCCCCGGAGGAAATAAAAAATGAATGAATAAATAAAAAAAACGAAGACGCATGTTGATATTAGCATCAGGAACATTAGCGTGGAGGATTTAATACGGAACATAAAAACTCACGGAATCACAAGGAACGGGCTTTTATTACACAGCTGCTTCAGTCGTCAACACTTTAGTTTCATTTTTGCTTATTGAAGATGTTTTCACGAAAAAAACAGATAAATAGATTATTGGACGATCGACGTTGGAATGGAGAATCAGTAAAACGTATAAAACAAACACGAATCGACGTCAGGTCGACTCCAGAGGGTTCAGGACTCCAGGCTTTAAGACTCATCTATCATCCGGGCTCACCCTCTGCATTGTGGGTAGAGCGACAGACGTACAGATATAGAGAGAGACACGGGGAGGGAGGGGTTACACAAACACAGGACTTTAACCCAGGAGACCGCTGTTACTGTCACATCCTTCGCTAATAACGTGACTCGTTAGCGTCGACGGTGTTAACTCGCGCTCTCAAAACGAGAAGGCAGAGCCCAGTGACCCCCCCACCCCAGAGTTTAGGGTGTGAAAGACGAAGCTATGAAGCTATGAGCCTTTTTAACGAGGCGCTGAATGAAGAGCTCATTAAGACGAACCACAGCGGACCTTAATCAGTAATTAGACACTGTGATCTCTCTGAGAGGGGGGGTGAAAACACTCCAAGTGAGGGGGGGGGGCTCCAAGCAGCACCCATGCTGCGATGCTCGAGGCCGGGTTCTTCAGCGGCGCATGTAAGGGCTCTCACAAACCCCCCCACTACATCCCGTTGTCACGCCGACTGCTGACACACCACCGCCGCCGCCGTTTGAACACACACATAATTATAGGTTTCTCAAGAGCTTAGAGACATTCCAGCCAATCAAAGGCAGCGCCAGCCTCCGTGATGCTGGTTGCCTCCATGCTGTTGCTGCGATGCTGTGAGGCTGCGATGCTGCGAGGCCGCGGCGATGCAGCGTGATGCAACAACACGAGGCCACACTGCGTCAAAGCGTCCGACACCGGTTTCCTTCCACTGCAACACGTTTCTGTTTCATTCCGGCGTCCGCTCGGCTTCTGCATCCTTACGTCTCCGTAATGCAGAGAAGTGCACGCCGTTATTTAATAACAATGATGTCAGGGAAGACATTCGGACGGCTTAAATGCAAGCAGGGAGATTTTGCACAAAAAATAAATAAATAAATAAATATATATATATATATATATATGATGTTGGATTGTTGTAGTGGCGTGCGGGCGGATTGATCTCTGCAGCCTCTAGAAGGTGACGTCAGTCTCCGCTTGTCCTCCCCTCCTCTCGAGACTCCTCCCACTGGAGCTATTGTTTATCGGTGGTGCTGATGCAGCTGTTTCTGTGTGTGTGTGTGTGTGTGTGTGGGCGGGGGGGAGCATATGAGATCACTGGCGAGCAGCGAGCAGTC
This sequence comes from Chelidonichthys spinosus, assembly GCA_029853015.1. Classification (NCBI taxonomy): domain Eukaryota; kingdom Metazoa; phylum Chordata; class Actinopteri; order Perciformes; family Triglidae; genus Chelidonichthys; species Chelidonichthys spinosus. The sequence goes on along the minus strand of CM056839.1, from coordinate 20,489,860 downwards.
CCCAGCGCCGCCTGGAAATCCACAAAGACGACTTCCTCTGAAACTAATTAATCGACGCCACAAGCCCATTACGCTCGGTTAAAACAATTAGCATCTGCACATTGTGTAGGGGAGGGGGGGCATCACGCTTGGGTATAAATGTGTGTGTGTGAGGCTCCAGATGTGTGGATCTATGGAATCTGGCGGATGTATCGGCGTTTAAGCGAGCCTCGTTTCTCCTTTAAGTCATCACCGTGTGGTCAGACCCTTTCAAGTGTTGGGGGGGGGGGGGGGGTCATGTGACCTCTTCGAGCTCCTCCACTCCACTCACTTCAGCCCAGATAATAGCCGGCCCCATTAGTGGCTCAGTCAAACGATTCCCATTCCCCCGTTTCCTCCATCGAGCGTCGTCCACATGTGACCAAATAAGGACCTCCCCCCCCCTGAAATGAAGGCGACGCGGCCCGCTTGACAGCGTAATTACTTTTAATGAAATAATACGGCCATCGTGGTCGTGGCAATTAAAAGTCGCTCTCACTCCGCTCATTAGGAAAGGAACTTCCAGTTTACTTTCATTCCTCTGGTTTCTAATGATCCGGAGGCAGCCCCCCCCCCCCCCCCCCACACACACACACACACAACACACACACACACACACTTCCCTTAAATCCAATCAAAGACCGGCCTGTAAGCTTCCTGTTGACTGTGAGACAAACAAAAGAGAGAGAATAAAAGAAGAGGCGTATGAAAAGGTGGATCCAAACCTCTCCATCGAGAAGACCTGCCCCCCCCCCCCAGGTCACCGCCACGCCGTCGCCACGACAACTCAATGCTTCTTTCTTTGTTCTTCTCTTACAACAAAAACATCAGAAACACTGATGTGTAATCAAAGATGGAGCATCGGACGCTGTGATTCCCTTTTATCGCCGCTGATAGAATTACAAAATAAAAGCACATTAAAGGCGGCAGCTACAAAATAAAAGCACATTAAAGGCGGCAGGTATGGAGATAACACATGCAAATTGACGTAATCATTTCCATTCACAGCCTCATCTTCTTCTTCTTCTCTTTTTTTCTGTTTCCTCTCTGCAGCAATTTGGGAAGATTCTGGACGTGGAGATTATCTTTAATGAGCGAGGATCCAAGGTAAGTCACCGAGAACAGCAGCTGCTTCATCACTCGTTCTCCGTCTCTGAGTTCCTGATGACCGTTAGTGCAGTGTGTACATCGGGCTGAGAGTGGATCTAGTGGTCCCTAAGTCCTGGTCCTGGTCCTGGAGAGCTGCCCCCCCTGGTGTTTTTGTTGTTGCAGCTCTAACCCAAACTTGTGAATCATTAGTCCTGTCAGTCAATTCATTATTGAGCTGTTTCACAATTCACTTAATCCAGCATTCCCAGAGCTGATGCAACTGAAACCGCTTGTTTGTTGTTGTGTTTTTTCGGAGCCCTGGTTTTTTATGGGGATCCTCCATTATTCAGGGTTTTTCCTCCTAGTTTTGGTTTTTCTATAATTCATGAAAAAACATTTTTTTGCTAATAAATGTAGTTTAAATCCGAATGCTACTCAAAAAAAATCTTTCATGCAAAACAAATATAAAACATGTGTTTGCTTTTTTTAAACACATTGATTGTGATTTTAAAGGAAGCCAGTTAAAGGACAAGTGCATGAAAAAAAACTATTTTTTTTTACGTTGGGCCAACATTATAAGAAAGATGAATGCACAGAAATAATATAGATTATTTGTTTAAAGGCTCAGGAAGTGGAGCTCTGTTGTTGTTGGGGGACTATTTTCCACGTTTCCAGCATGTGGGAGTCAAAATGAAACTATATTGATGTTTATATATAATGTTATATTTTGGACATTGGTGCACACTTTTCATGAGGTTTGTTGACTTTAAGAAGAATATTGAGCTCCATTCAGGTGAGAAAATGAGAAGTCTTGACCAGTTTCTACCTCTTTGATCACGTTTTGCATGTAAACTGATCTGAGAGCCGGCAGAGGAACGTTAGCGGAGGAACGTTAGCGGAGGAACGTTAGCTGAGGAACGTTAGCTGAGGAACGTTAGCCGAGGAACGTTAGCTGAGGGATGTTAGCGGAGGAACGTTAGCTGAGGAATGTTAGCTGAGGAACGTTAGCTGAGGAACGTTAGCTGAGGAACGTTAGCGGAGGAACGTTGGCGGAGGAACGTTAGCGGAGGAACGTTAGCTGAGGAACGTTAGCTGAGGAACGTTAGCTGAGGAACGTTAGCTGAGGAGCGTTAGCGGAGGAACGTTGGCGGAGGAACGTTAGCGGAGGAACGTTAGCGGAGGAACGTTAGCTGAGGAACGTTAGCTGAGGAACGTTAGCCGAGGAACGTTAGCTGAGGAATGTTAGCTGAGGAACGTTAGCTGAGGAACGTTAGCGGAGGACCGTTAGCTGAGGAACGTTAGCTGAGGAACGTTAGCGGAGGAACGTTAGCTGAGGAACGTTAGCTGAGGAACGTTAGGGAACGTTAGCGGAGGAACATTAGCGGAGGAACGTTAGCTGAGGAACGTTAGCTGAGGAACGTTAGCTGAGGAACGTTAGGGAACGTTAGCGGAGGAACGTTAGCTGAGGATCCGTCTCGTCGCCGGCCAGCGCTCCTCATCCAGCTGTTCCTTTAATAGAGTGTAGAAGCTCCACGGCTTCCCATTCATAAAGCAGACATGGGGGGGGGGGGGGGTGTTGAGGCATGAATTCATACCTGGGAGTCGTTTGGGGGCCTTGTATGTGGGGGGGGGGGGGGGGGGCTGGGAGCCGGGCGACGCCACCCTCAGCCAGACAAGATTGAGCACCGGATAAACCTGCCTCCTCCGCCCGTAACAAGCATTTATTGTTTGTGCCCTACAAAGCCATTACCCATGATGCCTCTCTCTCCTTCCCGCACCCCGTGTGCTATATAATGAACCTACCAGGCCATTAATAAACAATCTATTTCCTATGAAGCTTTGGCAATTTGCATTCAATATGTTTGTCTCCTTTTCTGAAAAATGGTGGCTCCTCTCTGCCGTCTTGTAAGCTAATTATTTGTGCGTGATAAAAAAAAGAAATAAGATAGAGGTTGGGTTGGGGGGGGGGGGGGGGGGGGGGGGCAGAGTCATGTGAATGTCCAGGATTAATTTTGCCCTCGATTCCCTTTTTTTTTTTAAATGTATTTCTTTATCAGGTCCCCCGTGTTATTTATGCCGCGTCGCATACGAGATCACGCCGCTCGCCATCTCTCACAAGTATTACATCCTCGAGCAATTATCAGCCCCCCCCCCCCCCCACCTCTATAAGGGTATATATATAGAACCCAGAAGGAATGGGGGACTTGTTTAGCCAGCATATCTTAACGCTTCCACTGTCGAGCTCAGGTCCAGGATCCCAGTCCACATAACTCAAGGAAGTGACAAAGCCTCCCCGGGGGAGCGGGGGAGTCAGAGGGGGGGAGGGGGTGTGTATTGGTCAAGTCACTTCCTCTTCATCACAGTGTTTGCAGGCGACACATTCACGGCTTTGCATCAATGAGTGTTTTTACTGATCAGAGCAGCGAATTAGAGAAGGAGCCAGAAACCCTGCGGCGTTAAACTGGTGTAAAGCAGGCAGGTTTTGTCGCGTGAGGTCATGTCACCGTTATCCTCCTCCTCCTCTCCTCCTTCTCCACCTCCTCCTCTCCTCCTCCTCCTCCTGGATCTCTGTTTTTGCTGTTTTTCTTCCTGACGCCTCACTAACTGCCTCTAATTAATCCGGCTGCTTATAAACTCTCCACTCTCGCTGCTGCTGCTCACCTGTATTCTCACCTCTCTTTTCCCTTCTCCCCCCCCCTCTCTCTCTCTCTCTCTCTCTCTGTCTCTCTCTCTCTCTCTCTCTCTCTCTCTCTGCCGGTGGCTAACGTGGCTCTCTCTCCCAGGGCTTTGGGTTTGTAACTTTCGAAACGAGCACAGATGCCGATCGTGCACGGGAGAAACTAAATGGTACAATCGTAGAGGGACGCAAAATAGAGGTGCTTTTCCTGTTTTTCCCGTCACTTCCTTCTTCTTCTTCTACTTCCTGCCTGCTGCCTCCTGAACTGTTAGCCGTGTGTGTGTGTGTGTGTGTGTGTGTGTGCGGATGCATGCATGCATACTGGTGCATATAGCTGGTTCCCAGTAGAACGCGGGGGTTCCATCATTACGTGACAATGCGGAATGAAAGCATGCCGTCATCCTCGGGTTCGATCTGAAGAGACCTGCATCCCCCCCCCCCCCCTCAGTCATTCTCATCAGGTCAATAGAAGGAAAATCAAAGCACTGTCTGTGTTTTTCTTTTTGGATCCATTTGTTTATCCGACCAATTACTGAATTGCGTAGGATGCTGTTTGTTTTTGTTGTTTTTTGATATTCATACCTGTGGGGTAATTGGTGCATGCCCCCCCCCCCTTTATTTCCAGTCATTTGATAATCCGTAACAAACTTGAAATGATGAATAAATTCATGAAAAGGGGGGTGAACCAAAACTCAATCACAACAAAAAAGTGCGACAGACATTTACATAATCATTTATTTCTTTATTTATCGACTGAGTTTGTCTTGCTGCTTGCTTTTTTATGGGGGGGGGGGGGGGACTTTTTTGTTGTGAAAAGGTGAACGTTGAAGCTCGGCGCTAACGCTGTCGCTTTTTCTGACAGGTGAACAATGCGACGGCACGAGTGATGACGAACAAAAAAGTGGCCAACCCGTACACGAACGGTAGGAAGCCGACGGTTGTCATGTTGTTGTTGTATGTGTTGCTGTATCTCATGTTGTTGTTGTATCTGTTGTTGTATGTGTCGTTGTATCTCATGTTGTTGTTGTATGTGTCGTTGTATCTCATGTTGTTGTTGTATGTGTCGTTGTATCTCATGTTGTTGTTGTATGTGTCGTTGTTTCTAACGTTCTTGTTGTATTTGTTGTTGTATCTCACGTTCTTGTTGTATCTGTTGTTGTGTGTGTCGTTGTATCTCATGTTCTTGTTGTATGTGTCGTTGTATCTCACGTTCTTGTTGTATCTGTTCTTGTTGTATTTGTTGTTGTATCTCACGTTCTTGTTGTATCTGTTGTTGTGTGTGTCGTTGTATCTCATGTTCTTGTTGTGTGTGTCGTTGTATCTCACGTTCTTGTTGTATCTGTTGTTGTATCTCACGTTCTTGTTGTATCTGTCGTTGTATCTCACGTTCTTGTTGTATTTGTCGTTGTATCTCATGTTCTTGTTGTATTTGTCATTGTATCTCATGTTCTTGTTGTATCTGTTGTTGTATCTCATGTTCTTGTTGTATTTGTCGTTGTATCTCACGTTCTTGTTGTATGTGTCTGTATCTCATGTTCTTGTTGTATCTGTTGTTGTATCTCATGTTCTTGTTGTATCTGTTGTTGTATCTCATGTTCTTGTTGTATTTGTCGTTGTATCTCACGTTCTTGTTGTATCTGAGCGTCGTGGTGCTGATGTGAGTGTGTTTCGCTCCGCCAGGCTGGAAGCTGAACCCGGTGGTGGGAGCTGTCTACGGTCCTGAACTCTACGCCGGTAAGACACTTTGGAATTCTGAGTGTTTTTCTCTCTCTACCCGAGGCCGCTATCAGCCGCAGCCAATCCCAATCCGACCCCCCTGAATTCCTAACAATCGGGCTCATCCTGAACCTACTGAACATGAAATCCCCCCCCCCCCCCCTCCTCCCCTTCAAATCAAAGTGAATCTGAGAGCGGGTGGGGGGGGCAGATAAGCAGTGGATGATCCGGACCTCTCTCTGCCAGCGAGCTGAGGGCTCCAGCTCATTGTTTGCACGGTGTGCATCTGTAGCAAGCTGAAGGGGGAGCAGAAGAAGAAGAGGGGGGGAAATGATTTCGAGAGCAAGCGCCCCCTGCAACTGTTATCAGATTGTGGAGGCTGCCGCCGTGGATGGATTTGCCAAGTGCGCCAGATTGACTTTTACAGAGCTAACCGAATAAGGGAGATTGAGTGAGCGATATTGTTGGCACCTTACCCTGTCGAAGGCCGCTATTCCTTCTGGTCTCCGTAATGGAGGAATGAGATGAGCTCAGTGGGGTTTTCCCCCCCTATCTCCCTCTCTCTCCCTCTGCCTCGACATGCCAGCTTTATTGCTGTATGTTATATGAACCCTTTGCATTTTAATGAGGGGGAAATGGTACTATTTCATTTGGAAGAAGTGCTGAGCACATCGCGGCCACTTTAACGGCTTTCCTTTCTGCTCATTAGACTAAAATCTGTTCATTCCCCGGACAGCTTTACAGCGAACCTCTAAATAACTGTCCATGACAGAAAGCAGTCATCTATCATTTTTATTCCATCCCCAACCCCTAACCCCCCCCACGCTCCACGCTTCCCTCCCTCGCTTCACCCCAACCAACCACCACCCAACACACAGCTTCCCCCTGGTGATTACACACACATAAACACACACATCACCTCCGATGTGTGTGTGTGTGTGTGTGTGTGTGCTCAAACATGTACATTACGTGGTGGTCAGGTGGAATTTCCACTTAATTTAAGTGTTAAACTTACATAAACCATCATTTCAGCATCTGTTTGTTCCCGAAGCATTCCAGCATACAGAAATAGATAACCTATGTAGAACACAGACACTAATACATACCCTCTTCCATGCACACTTTCTCCTTTTTACACACACACACACACACTTCCCAAATCATCTCATAAATCAGAGGGAGTGTGGTCCACCACTCCAGGCAGGGGAAGCAGGAGGGGTTGGGTGATTTATTGGCTGCTAATTTTTCAAGTCGTCTTGACATGGCACTGGAGTTTGCCAAGCCTAAACGACAACATATGCTTGCCAGCTGGGAAGATGGGAAACATAAATAAGAGATACATTTTTTTTTAAGCAAAAAAAGAAAAAACGCCCTAATGAGCAACAAAAAGGCGTTTTTTTTGGTTGCTTTGAAAAAGGAAAGAATCCACTGTGATGTTCCTCCTCCTCCCCGACCAGAGTTCAGGAGCCTCTGGATTTCAGGATGTATATATTCCAAAAAAAAAATCATCATAGCTACAGTTAATATACTTTTGGTGGGAGTAAAATGGGATATAAAGGCGATTAATCACTGTTTATCAGTCCTCATTTCTGTGCGGGAGATCAGTGAAATTGGGAGCCATAAATCCCGGCTCGGTGACAGCACACTTCGTCTCCATTCGTCCTGGCGCTACAGGTTTATTGTCCTCAAAACCCATTCAGGAGAATGACGGATGAGAAGCCTCACGCCGGCTCCCCGCTCTTAACCTCTTCCAGGGTTGCATCGGCTCCTCCTACTGATGGAGGGGGGGCTCGGAAAACCCAGAGTCCATGTCCACTGTTGGGGGTGGGGGGGGGGGTCCACGTCCAGGAAACAGCAGCAAGGTGATTGGGCTCCAAGTCAAATGAAGGGATTGGCAATAAAACACGGCGGGGGCAGCTGGTAGGCGTCCAGAGCTCACCTTTGTCCTCTTTCGCTGTGAGCCGATCTGGTTCACATGAGAACTTTTTTTGTAGAACAAAACGCCCAGATCCTGTCCTCATGTGTATATATATATATATATATATATATATATATATATATAGGTCTACCCATATATAGAAAGGGCCATCTTTGTCCTGATCCCATTTATTTGCTTACTGGCTGTTTTAAGCATATAAGTGTGTTGTATACAGGAATAACTTCTACTGGGTTTCATTTATTATATGACATAACAACCCAGTTGCAGACATAAATATTATATAAGAACGTGGAGAAGTTGTATTTGAAAATATCAGATCTGCACGCAATGCCGGCTGATTTTACACACTTTTTTAGCTGTTGGATGCGTTCAGCACCACGGACAGCTGCCACTTCTGTCCAAACACAGTCTCTCTCCTCTGCAGCAAATTCCCGAGGAGACATAAGATGAGTAGCTTCACATTTATTTTTTGGCTCCTGAGGTTGGAGTGTTTTTTTTTTCGAGGACTCGTGGAGAAAAAAAAAAAACTCTAGCAGCTGTATAAATGACAGAAAAAGAAAAGAAGGCTAATTGCCGTCTTAATATATGTAGACAGATCCTTTTGGTTGTCGGAGTGTACGTTAGGGGGATAATTAAGCTCCAGACTCTTGATTAGATTAAGCTGTTTTTTTTTGGTCCCCAGTGCGTTGGATTAAGTGCTCATTGCCCGATGTATTTGGGGGGGGGGGGGGGGGGATCAACCTTGTGGAAAATCAGATCTTTCTTTATGGGAGCCGGTTATGACCCCCATCATTGGCACAGAGCTGGATTACCTCGGGTCCAACTGGCTCTGCAGGTATTGAGCTTCTCTCAAGTTGACACATATGACATATGAGGTGCAGCGTGACCCCGCCGCCCTCCAGCACATAACTCATATTTTCTCCCCCCCCCCCCCCACCCTTCCCCCGGAAAAGGTGTTTGACTTTGGTGGCTAGACCAGGTTTGTGCTCTCGTAGCTGTTGTTGCTTTTCACAGGCTTACCAAGGTGTGACAGTGCCTTTGATTTATGGGTTATTATTGAAGCAGTGTAGCCTATCGCCAACTCATTATAAGTTTACATTCACATACATCACCGCGTGTGGATTGCATACAAATTTACACCAAAAAAAGGGAAGAAAAGAGGCAATCGGACTTTTTCTAGGGGCTCAGAAATAGTACCGATTTGTTAAGAAGTAGAGTGGGAGGGGGGTTTAAAAAAAAAGCACACCTCGGAAACTATCAGAGGATTGTTTTTGCCCTTTAGCAACTGCACTCAGATGTCCACGGCTCCAAAAAAGAGACTAATTTAAATGTCAAGGTCAGCATTATAAATCACTCGGGGGGGGGGGGGGGGGGGGTTGGACCCTGCAAGTCTAGGCAGTCTATCGGTATGTTGGCAGCAAACACAGTGCCACGCACCTTAGTTGGGGGGGTGGGGGGGTACACATGTGGGCATTACCTGGCCAATGAGACGCAGAGTTTTGAATATGAGTGCGTTGATCCACTAATGGAGCATGATGTTAATGGTGGAAGACATTAAACCCGGTTTCTCTGTTTTTTTTAAAAGCACCACTAATCCGTCTCCCCTGTCAGCGTTATTGAGGCTCGAAGGGAGGGGGGGTCATTAGAGTCCACCTGCGGGGTTAACGTCACTCCCCAGGCACGAAAAAAACCCTCTACCATCGATTTATATCCCAGCTACGAATGTGTCTTCATCGCAGGCTAGTTTATCTGGCATTTGCGAGGGGGGGGACCCGCCTGCCCGTCTCCGTGGCGACAGCGGGGTTCATCTAAACACAACCACAACCCCCCTCCCCCCCCCAACGACAAAGAGTGATCTCCGATTGGACAAACGGCGGTAGTCTGTGATGAATTCGGCCAAAACATGTCATGGAAATGAATAAAGAATAATAAGGTGAGGGGAGGTGTGATGAGGCGGTTGTCGGCGGCGATGACGGATAATGGAGGATGACTGTGTGGTGATGGACTCGGCATTCTGGGGGGGGGGGGGGGGGGGGTCGATTGCTGTGGCAGAGGAACTTAATCATGTCTTGAGCTCTGTGTGTTTGGATGGCGGCTGGCGGACTGATGGAAGGTTAAGTAGAGCGCCAAGGATCACATCACCCCCCCCCCCCTCCCTTCGCGCACCTGCACCGAAGCCAGGTAGCCAGTCAGAGGATGGATGTAGCCGTGTGATTGGCTAAAAGACGGGGGGTCACGCTGAGGTCCCGGGTACCTCGGGTGTCCGGCCCATCTGCTCCGAGGTTCTGAACATCTACTCGGGTTGTTCAACAGTGCTCACCTGCAGCCCCCCCCCCACGTCGGGTGTAAACTATGCAGAGAAGCCGCGGTGCGAAACTGGTGGTATTGCATCCATTACCTGCCCGCGCTTCAAGGCTGCCCCTCGCCAGGCGTCGGGAACGGATGCGTACAGCAAATGTGGATCCTTGCTGAGTACGGCACAAAGCAGCGAGCTGGGAAGAAGTGTGTGTGTGTGTGTGTGGGGGGGGGGGGGGGGGTGCTCGATGAGGCGCACCTAGAAAAGATTAAATCTATTGTTTCCGTGTCTTCCCCATAATGCATTCTGTCATAGGGAAAGCAGTGCCACACGTCTCTCCCTCTAATGTATTCTGTCATAAGGTAAGCAATGCCAAGTGGAGGATGTTTCTCTGAAAGTCATTTTCTCTTTCCCCATGTGTGTGTTTCCTTCTCCACAGTAACAGGGTTTCCCTACCCGGCCACAGGGGCCACGGTGGCATACAGGGGCGCTCACTTGCGAGGACGGGGGCGGGCCGTCTACAACACGTTCCGCACGGCTCCGCCTCCACCGCCAATCCCAGCTTACGGAGCGTGAGTATCCGACCGAAAAGATAAAGATAGAAACTAAAGTGAAGCTAGAAGCTAAAGGCTAGAAGCGAAGCATCACATCAGCTGGTGATCGAGACAGAATGAAACCAAGGAAAAACAGTTCCTGTAAATCAGAGTAGCACTTTATTCGCTAGCTTAGCATAGACGTGCTAACGCTAGTAAATGATGCGCTAACATACTCTGCTGATGTTTTTTACGTGGAAAGGTTAAAAAGTAGAATATCGCTATTAACACGACGTTTAACCAGAACTAAGCTCCAAATCCACCAAAGTCAGAGCTAGCTGATGCTACGCTACGATTGGCTGGTTCTGCTCTTAAAGGGCCGGCTAAGTGTTTGCATGCACACGTGAGACCAGTGGGGCGATGAGTGTCCACATATATCTTGTTTTTATAAGATTAAACACACATTGTCCAGTGAATCAATGTTTACTTGAGTTTGTTAAAGGAAGAATAACGCCGACGTTGCCGTGTGTTGACTTCGGGGAGCAGAGATCCTTGTCGGGGATCTGGGTACATACCGTATATTTGTACGTGGCCTATTGACAGAGGAGGAAGTAACAAATCCACAGGGAGGTCTGCAGAGAGCCGAGATAGTCTCACCGGACTGTGACCAGAGGTCTACGCTGATCTCCCTGGCTTTGTTGCAGCCTCCGTTTCTTATCAGCGGTGGTCCGCATGGCCGTGGGAGAGGTCTTGATGGAGTCCGAGGGCCGAGGAGGAGAAGCCCCTCCCCCCCGGTGTATAGCTGTCTATCTGTGATTAGATCGGGATCCGTCTTACTGCAGAGAGAGAGTTGGACTGGGAAATACCACATCCCTTTTTTCCTCACTTCGCTACCGACGGCGGCTGGTTGATTTATATAGCGGGGTCATGTGATGCATGTTGTCCAACCAGCAGCCCCCCCGACAAACTTTTTACCAGAGCAGAAAATTGGACGAGGTGGATGTGAAATGGTTTAATGTGTCCCCCCCAAATGGCCCCTGAAACAACAGGAAGAAAGTACACCAAACCACCTAACGTTGTGTTCTCTTATTTCACAGGGTGGTGTACCAAGATGGCTTCTACGGCGCAGAGATCTATGTGAGTACAGTTTGGCTTCTTCTTCTTCCTCTCTCTCGCCAGCTCAGATGAAACACAAGTCAAGCAGACATTAAAAAAAAAAAAAGCCCCGGAGACGAGAACGTGATCTCCTCGGCCCCCGGCGTTCTCCCAGCCTCGCTTGCCAAGCCGGCGTCGATTAGGCCTCGTGTCTGCTGTGCCAAGAAACCCAACAACAAAATTTAAAACCCCCTCAGCTCCTCCCTCTCTCTCTCTCCCTCTCTCTCTCCCTTCCTATGATCTCAGACTTTTTGGCAAAGAGGCGACGGGCCGGGCTCAGTGTCCCGTGTCAAGTGAGGTCATCTCTTACTTTAGATTTGTCTTCGTTTGTCTTCTAGCCGCCACCTCAGCGGAGGGTTTTGGCTGGGATATCCCTGCCTGCCCCTGGAGGGGGGGTTGGGGGTGGTGGGGGGGGTCTGCAGAGGCCCGAGTGGAGCCGGTTCCTCCTACCAGCCATCACCATGTGGGTAGATAAGAGGTAGCTGGGCGGCAGATAAAGGGATTATCCGATCCCTCCGGAGCTGTCCGTGCAGGCGGGGTCATATCAGGAGGTCGTCCCCCGCTGCACGTCGTCCTCGACAGGAAAAAAAAAAGCGAGTGTGGAGATAATGCTGAAATTACCACGCTGCCCTCACTTTGACATAAGTCCAAACGATGGGGGGGGGGGGTAATTTGTCCCTTTTGATTCTGCCGCCGCCGTCTGCCGAGATAGTGCGATGACAGTTGCTTCTCACTTTCACGCCGATGTCTCAGAGCTGGAACCGCCGGTGATGTACGACCCACCAGAGATGGCCCGTATGTCACCAGTTTTTATTGTAGCGACAAACCGGCCGTAGACCAGACCCGGTGTTCGTCTGAGCCACATTGTTTGTCTCTCGCACTCGATCAGCCACCTTCCAGCTAAGTCCTGCAACCCTGTGACAATCCCCCCTCCGATCTGAGGGGCAGCCGGGGGCCGGGTCGCTCCATCACTCAACCCCCCCTCCCGGTGCTTTACTGCCATTAGTTTTGGTACCAGCCGCTGCACTGCTTCAGACCGGAGGCCGGGTGTTGCGTGAAGGGAGGAAGCCGGTCCCTTAGTCCTCCGTGATCCTTCAGTGGATGCCGGCTCTCTGTCACATCCCCGAGGGAGCCTTTTGGGGAAAATAGATACCCTGTTTCTATTAGCAGAGAAGTATAAACCTGCTCTACGTACATATGCATGCACCGCCGCCGCCCGCATCGGAGCGCCTACATACATGAATGCACATGAACACACGCGACAACATAACAAATGTGCCGCGGCCGTCGGGTGCCGGATTTTGACAAAGTTGATTTATTGGTCCGGGTGTTTGTTCGGGAGGGGGGGATGTTGCTGTAATCAGCGTGGTCCCAAGGCGTCGGCCCCTCCCCACAGGAAGTCATCCGCCTCGAGTGCAGTGACTTCCTGGAGAAAAAAACACCTTGGGGGGGGGGGGGGCGGATCCACTAGATGTGGCCCCTCTGACCTGATTTCATGTGCAGTCTCGACCCTCCCACGGCTGCCTCTTCTTACTTCTTCTTCACTCCCCCTCGAGTTTTAAAAATGAATGAAAACATGCATTATTAAAAGCCACCTATCCGGACGCAGATGGGCACACACACACACACACACACACACACACACTCTCTCCACCGGCGCTAATAGAAAAAACAGTTGGAGAACGGCTTCATTTCTCAAGGAGAGTAATAGCAGCACTCCACAATGAGGTCTTTAATTCCTTCCCCACTCTGGTAAATGAATACGGCGGTCCTGACTCCCCCCCCTCACCGACGGTCTGATGCCGACTTCTTGCCTTCTTACTTCATTTTGTATAAAGGAGGGTCTCTTCAGTAGTGTAGATCTAAAAAAAAAACGGGCTGATTTTGGGGGGATTTGGAGCCTCTGAACTTGCACCATCAAACAGCACCCCCTGGTGTCTGAAAGGGAACCCTGCAGTTGTTTGGGGGACGAGATGAGCACAACAACTGTGCAGTGACATTTAACTATTAAGGCCATTTAAAGCTGCGTCGACTGCGTTGTTTGTCTCTGAGTTGTAACCTTTCCCTGTTTTCAGCAGCAGCTGGAGTTTAATCACTGATTAACACTGTTGTGTTGTTGTTGTGTTGTTGTTGTTGTTGTTTTGCAGGGCGGCTACGCAGCGTACAGATTCGCCCAGCCGGCCACCACCGCCGCTTACAGCGACAGGTGAGAATCCCTCATCTTCTTCATGTGTCGTCATGTTTGAATGCTCCATCGGGGCCAAAGCTGTTTATTAATTATCAGCAGAAATCCATACGCGGATCGCCGTGGTAACCATTAAAGGTAAAGTCCACCCCAAAAACACCTCATTAGATGAATATTTAATTGATCTTTTTTGGTACTTTTATCTTCAAACAGAATTTAATAAATAAAACATTCGACGGATGGATTTCCTGATCGCATGTTCGAACTAGTTCCGACAAGTCTACGTAGGGGAGGCGGTCTGGGTGGAGGACGGGTCCAAAGACACTAAACCCGATGTGAATGTCTAATTTGAACCAACTTTTTTTATTTTTGGTTTGTTTCAATTCCATCGTTATTTTAACCCAAACAGTGATGATTTTGTTCTCGTGTGAAGATCCGTTTCCCCGGCAACGTGACTGAAAGTTGCAGTAACCATATAGAAGTAGTGTGTGATGAATGAGCGATATGCCATGTAGGTTATTTTGGAGGTTTTTTTCTTATCTGGTCGGCGAACCTTTTTTAGCTCGGAGCGAAAAAACACGCAACAAAAGAAAGACTAACCTCGTTGGAGCGGATGAGAAAAGGCGGTGATGTATGTGTCGCCTCTCCGAGTGTGATGGCGAGGAGAGAGAGAGAGAGAGAGAGAGAGTGGGTATATCACGGCGGTATTTATGAATGGCCTCAGGTCTGCCGGAGAGAGAGAGACTCTGTCACTCCTGAGTGATGTCAATCCGGCTCAGGTGTGCTCCGGTTTGAAGGATTCATTTTCAGACCCCCCCCCCCTTTGAAAAGCCAGTTGTCAGCCGGTGGATGTGGGCTGGGTTTGGGAGGGGGGGGGGGGGGTCTAATCTGGGAGGGATTGAGCGTGTCACTTGTGATAACGTACACCCGGCCGAGAGCCTGAAGATCATATCGATAATGTAAGATTTATCGGGCCGCTGCCCGAATTATGAGCATCCTTGCTCGCTAGAAATTGGATGGTTTCTTCTCTCTCTCTCTCTCGTCCCGTTTCTCTTCTTTACACTTTTTTTTCCTGCAGATCTTTTAATGTAATTCGCTCCCAAGTTGTTTGTTTTTGCTTCCTGTGTTTGTTTGTTCTTTGTGGAATAAGCGCTCGGATCAATACGAGGGTTTTTTTTGTCGGATATCGTTTCAGCAATACGTTATCAGACTTATCGGTGAGTCAGACAATCCTCAACAAAAACAAACACAACGAGGTCACCGGGGGGGTCGTGGGCAGCCGGACTCCAACAGAACCGCATTTAGATCTTCTAGAAGTCTCCATGTAACTCGTGAAACAACAAACGGGAATCGAACGTCTTGTTAGGAAGCCCTTCCTCTCTCTGTCTTTTATTCTTGTGTTCCTGGTTGAGTCGGTTGCCCTCGGTCCTTGGCTGGTTGCTCCTTATCTGCTCCGTGCAGACCCTCATTTGCAAAGCGAGCGTTGGAAGAAAAGAAAAAAGAAAAAAAGGAAGTAAATAGAGGAATATGTGAAGTCGAATAAATAAATAAATAAATAAATGAATGAGGCAGACACATCTTGTCCTGTCTCAGAAGGAAATTGGAAGGATTAGTTCCAAACCAGCAACAATGAAAAGACAAGGAGGAGGGGTGGAGGGGGGGACCCAGCGTGCATTCTGGGTAAACAAGAAACAGAGGTGAGAGGGAGAGAGAGCCCTCCAGCACCTTTCTTCCTCCCTCGCTCGCCGTGCTCGTTACCTCGTCTGTCCAGCTGATCAAGATGACAACGAGAAGACGAGTTTAACGTAACCTTTGAACTCGCCCTGTTGAACACCACAAGAGTAATTGTGTTAGAGACTTGAAAGAGTTGCCCATTAAACAAGCAATGCAACGTTCCTGCTCTGCTCCTCAGTGATCGATCAATGATGGTGTTCTCTCTCTGGCTCTTCCCCCTACCCCTCCAGCTATGGCAGAGTCTATGCAACAGCGGACCCCTACCACCACACGATTGGCCCTGCAGCCACATACAGTGTGGGGACTATGGTAAGTCTATGAGGCCGCCGCCATCGCCACCGCCTTCTGTCTGCACACACACACACACACACACACACACACACACACACACACACACACACTAAAGTAAAGACCAGAGACCGCCGCAGCGGCCGCTGGTTTTTATTTCACTGTTTTTATTCATCTATTGATTTAGTTTGTTTTTTGTCATGCAGTTTGGCGCACCCTAGTGGAGCTGAGCAGTACTGTAAAAAAAGAAGCATGTGGGAATAATTGGCTCAGACTTTTTAAGTGTCACGCCACCTCATGCGATGTGAACGAGTTTCCTTCCTGAGAATGAGAACGCGTCTCCGTCTCATTCGTCACGTCGGATCACTTTGTTTTGTTTCTGCATCAGAACCGAAACCCGAACTCGACTGGGGTGAAGTTTGATTTTTAATGTCTGTTTTTAGCTAGCGTCGCAGCTATACTGTAACATCAAAGATGAAAAAAGTGACGATTAATAGGAGTTTTTTTTTTTTTGGACAAAGAGAGTCTCTCTTTGGTTTTGTTTTCGGGGATGGGACCGGGGCTCGCAGACCAAAACCAAGACCTCCAGATTCAGGACCAACCATCACCCGCATGCAGCAGTGTGCCCTGGGACGATCAAAAACACAGAGAGAGAGAGAGAGCTGAGAAAACTACAAATTTACCGGCATGCGATTTTTTAAATAACATTAAAAGAATAAAAGTAAAAATTTGCATACAGTCCCCCAACCCCCCCTGGTGCAGCTGCTAGCTAAAAGCTTTCATTAATTAAGACATTTGTTTTTTTTCTCTTCATTTACTTAATTAAAAAAAAATGTGCTTGAATGTTTTATTTTATTTTTTCTTCTTTTTCCTCCAAATTTCCTTACGATTCTCGCAAAAAAAGGGAGACTTTGGCCACCTTAAAAAACAAATATCAGAGCTTTAATGTTGTGTGTGTTGGGAGCTCAGGACTCGAGAGGGTGGGGGGGGATGTCGGCAGTGTGTGTTGAACAAATGGCGGGGCTTCTGGAAGACGGAGTCCGGCCGTCGGAGAGCTCTGAAAGAGATTAATTCTGGAATCATATTTCATTAGCGGTCCTCCAGCGGAGAGAGAGGAGTCATGTTTGCATTTTAAAGCCATACAATAATAATTAGTTCCTCCGAGGTCGAGGTTGGATATTCTCTTTTTACTCACAGAAGCGTCTTAAAGGGATGAAAAGTTTTCGTGCGAGCGAGCTCACGAAATTAGGCAAAATTAGCCTTTGAAGACATTCAGTAGCCTTTGGAGTTTGTCTGAATTCTTAATTGCATCGGAGCCACTGAAAGATGAGAGGGAGGGAGTGTGTGTGTGTGTGCAGGTGTGCATGCAGAGGCCCACTCGCATGCTTTATGTGTGTGTGTGTGTGTGTGTGTGCCCTAGATATCTGGAGTGTTAAATCTGAGGGCTAATATCCTGCGGTGGTTCGGCCTCCAGGAAGGAGCCGCCACTTGAAAAAAAGGAGCCGTGATTAAACTTATTCCCCGCTTTGGTTGGATCTCGTATGGCCTAGAAAAGTACAAAAAAAAAAAAAAAGATAATTATTTAATTTTAAAAAATGAAAGCCCAGTGTTTAGTTTTTTTTATGCTACTTTATTAAAAATACTTTTTTTTGCCCCAGTTAAGCTCCGATTCCACCGATCCAGCTTAACTCCCGATGACCCCGTTCCTAACACACACTCCAATTATTGGCTTAAATATATCAAACTATCATTATTCCAATACAATAAATATATATCTATAAAAAATAAGTTGCATGGAAAAAGGAAGGAAATTTGGTGGAGGAAGAGAAAAACAGACTAAAGCTGTCACCTGAATACTGATTGGTACTTTTTTTCATCTTTGATGTTGCAGGCTAGCCTTTACAGAGGAGGGTACAGTCGCTTCACTCCCTACTAAAAGAAAGGATAAAAGACATTACCAACAAACAAACAAATAAACAAACAAACAAAAAAACAAGCAAAAGGCCGTCGTCGGAGAGATAGATAACTAAAAAGCTTCCAGGTTCCCCCGTGCTATTTCTACAACCTATTTGATGTCATCATTGGTCTGCTCTTGTTTTCATTTTTGTGCCTTTTTTTTGTTTTTGGAAAGTTGTATGCAACATGTGCATTATTATTATTATTATTATTATTATTATTATTATTGGACTTCTGTATCCGGGTGCTGTGTCCCCGTTGACCAATGTGAGCCTCCTGCAGCTCGCATGCTGCATGCTCAGAGGTGTGTTACACGCAGCCCCTGTCAGCTGACTAAGAACACACCGGGGCAACACAGGAAGTACATACCCTGATCCTGATCCGGACCCTGAACCGGATCTGGATCCTGATCGGACACAGCAGACCTAAACGAGTCTGAACCTGACGATGCCCTCGGTGATTCTTAGCTCAAAGACGGTGCTGCTCTGATTGCATTTTATTTTTTTACTTTTTTTAAAACGTTGGAGTGTCATACTGTTGTGCACCTACAGGTGGCGCATTATAAGCCTTGTACTATGTGTGGGATTTTTTAAATGGCATGCAGAGTAAAAAAAAAAGGTCACCAAAGTTGAGATTTCTGGGGGGGGGGGGGGGATTAACTCCAGCCCTGTCTCCTGCAAATAAGAAACCAGGATGTTTTATATCAGCTGGTTTTGATTTTGGGGGAAATGTGACGACTCCACTTTCTCTGATCCCGTCTTTAGTTTGACGCTGTGTGGGAAGCGTTCTGACTTCATGAGGCTCCTCCAGAAATCACAGAAGTCCAAAAATAATCAGAGCACAATGAAAAAACAATATAAAGCAGTCCAATTAAGTTCATTACAAGACCGTCGTATCAGATTAGTGCAATTAATCAATTAGCGAAATGTCCAGAAGTTAGTGGTTCCAGTGTTTCTCTGTTTTATTTTAGAGTTATCTGACTTTTATCAGTCCCGGTACGACACCTTTTAGTATCGGCCGATGGCTAGTCCCAATACGATACCTTTTAGTATAAGCCGATAGCTAGTCCCGATACAATACCTTTTAGTATCAGCCGATAGCTAGTCCCGATACAATACCTTTTAATAATATCAGCCGATAGCGAGTCCCGATATGATACCTTGAAGTATCAGCCGATAGCTAGTCCCGATTTTGAATTGAGCTGAAATTAACCAGAGTTCTTCTGGCTCTTCTGGAGGAACTCTCGAAACTTTACAGACAAACACGTAGAAGTCGTCAGCATAGCGAACGTGCAAAACTTAAAAACAGCCATTAAGGTAGAACGTGCGCGTGAAATCGGACATAAATGTGGAATTTATTACCCGATCCTGCTATTTGAGATGTTTTTTTTACATTTTTTATTGAATGTCTTTGTTTTGGGTTTTTTTCACCTCCTGATTAACTGGATTAATCAAAACAAAGCAGTAACTTTCTCCCCAAAAAAGGTAAATAGTTGCATATGGACTTAATTTGCAGGAGACGCGGTTGCAGATAAACCAAAGAAACAGCATCGAGGTTGGGGGGTTCTGCTACGAGTCACCGGTCTCTTCATCATTGCACAAACATGTTTTTCACCTCAGGATAAACAATAACTGAATCTCACACGACAACAAGGTGACGCTCCAATGGTTTCACATCCAGCTGGACCAGCAGGCTCGTCCTCGATGGTTTTATGTTTCTGTGTTTTTAGCACCTCAAGAGGGGGACGATAAATAAGACTGTACTGTTGTTCCTTCTTAAACTACTGTATTATATTATATATATGTAGACATATACTCAAACTCATTTAACACACACGCGTACAATGAGATATTATGTAAAAGCAGGATTTAGAAAAAGAATCTCTGCGTAGCCGTGAAATGTTTCAGCGTTGCTATGGAAACAAAACTCAAAGCTAATGTTATTTTCATTGATATGTATTCGCAAGAGCGTTTGTGATCTTGGAAGAAGAAAAAAAAAAGAACTGTTCGTTGCACTTTATTTGTTTTCAGCTTTTTTCAAAACTTGTAACATATTTATATTAAAAAAACATGAAAATCATACAGCTAGTTATGTTTAGTCGAGATGTTAATATAACAATATAGAGTTATGTTGTATATCAAACAAACTGAAAAAAAGAAAGTTAACCCATCATTACACGTGGGTAAACAAATATTGTTCTTCCTTTTCTATGCTAAGTACGTACGTTTGGGAGTTTTTTATAGTCTAGAATAAATCGGAATATATATATATATATATATATATATATATATATATGCATCAGAATGCGTGTTTATGTGCGTGTTTTGGAGAAGTGAATGCTAACATAATTTATTAGAGTTTTACATGAAAGTTTTACCGTCTCCCTCTAATAATATTATTTATAGTAATATATATTAAATTTATAAAATATTAAAACGGTATTTTCACTATGTTTATCTGGGATGTGAAGGAGCTGCAAGCAACATAAAACATCAACTTTTTCCAGTATAAATAATACATTTCGTCACAAAGAATGAATCAAACATCGTAAGATGTTTTTCATTATTTTTTAGATTCAAAATTAAATGTTGAGAAAAAACTTTTGAGAATAAATTAAATTGCTTGCTTCCCACTTTATTCTCATCTTTTCGACTTTATTCTTGAAATTTCAAAGTTGAAATCAAATCTTTGTCTTTTCATCCCTTGAAGCCTTGTAACAATCTGAAACATCCTTAATGTTTAAAAAGACAAAATCTGCATATGAATATCAACCTGACTCCAAATGAAAATCATTAGGTGTCATTAAGTGTTAATTTTAAATACAAATTAACGTGCAAAAAAATAAACAAGTTTTAGGTATTCCAACTTTTAATTTGTAATAATGAATTTAACAAATTCATCATTTTGACAATTCATCATTTCGACTTGTTCTTGAATCCTTTAAAGTTTTTGTAATTTTCTTAGTAAATCATTTGTATATCAGCAACCCTCCAATCCCAACATTATTCCCAAATGTAGCAAAAACATCTGGAGTTTGATTGTGTTTCCAATAAAACATACGTCAATAGCAACGTTAACAAAATAAAAACATTTTTTGTTTTATTAGAGGGAAGAGTTTGAATTTCCATCATGTGGACTTGCTCCTCAGTCTTCACGGGTTCGTCTACTGTTTACAGTAAAAAAACAAAAAGTACTAGCATCGTCTAACTGGTCCAGAGTCGTTAAAACATGTAAATAAAAACTTGGTCTGAGCCGTTTACTCATTTTAATGTGAATTTATAAAAACAAAACTTTGATATTTTTCGGTTTTGTTTGCTTTCGTTGTATTCCGTAACCAGCTTAATATGCAACCAGACCTCGACTTGATCCATTTGTTCGTACTTATAATCAATAGTGGTGACGAGTTTACATATCGAAAGAAAAAATACCCATCATTTATATTTAATAAAAGTATTTAATAAACCCTGATAAGCTGGCAGGTGCATTTATTAGTCTGCATAAAAAAAGATTTGTATAAAAAGTGAACAAGCAAAAAAGTTACCATACTTTGTAAATACATTTAAATGTGTGTATATATATAAATATATATATATATACATACATACATACACACACACACACTATATCGCAATTCTCTGTTTTCTATGTATTCTATATGAAGTGGGGTCATCTCTGTATTTTCAATTCAGCTGAACTTGTTTCTTGAATTGTATGTAATTTCCATAATGAGAATATATTGTCTGAAAGGTGCAAAGTAAAGTTTTCCTTTTGGATTTTATTTACTAGGTTATCGTAGACTATTATGATTTTTTTTCTTCATTCATGAATTATTTATATTTTTGTTGTCGATATGTGACATATATAATTAATCTCTGATTGTTTTTTGAGTGTCAGAATAAAAGCAGTTATGATAACGTTATGATGTCTGCCGTCACACGTGGATGTCATTGATGGTTTAAGTGTTTTTACATCATAATCTGATTTTTTTTTTTTTAATGTGTGCACCTTTAGAAACGTAAACACAACCACAAAAATAGTGGTTAGCATCGATAAGATCATCGCAACTCTGCACGTCGTCGTATGTCGATTTTAAGAAATGACAACATTCCTCGTGGATAAACTATTGTAGCTTCTTGTCGTCTGATGCCACATTTGACGCTACAAGCAACAAATCTGGCTAGCTACGTCGTCTACAAAGTGTCACTACTCGTTAGCTACTGAAATTACTTTTACACCTTAGCTGTAAAGTTGAACCTTGAATTACGAAGCTAACATTGTTAGAACACCAGAATCCACATGGATCCAGATCCAGTAAGGTTGGGGTTCATCAGATCCACTCGTCGCTCCTCCACAGTCCAAATATGGTCACTTCCTTCTACTGGTTGCAAGAAAAATACCAAGATAGCTAAAACTTGAGGCTTCAAAACCGTAGTCCACAAACCAACCAAGTGGCGTCACCATGATGACGCCCACTTCTTATATACAGATTATGATCGTGATCATCGAATTCACTCAAAGAAACATTTTGTTATGACGCTGAATAACAAACAGAAATCAGACGAACGTGAACACGAAGTCGAACAGGAAGTGGAATCAAAAGTAAAGTAAAGTTGCAACTAAATTCCGCTCGTCACCGTTTGTCTTGCTACTTTAAATCCTTAAAAGCGTCTGTGCGGCTTAAAGTAGACAAATTCACGTTTACGCGTTTTAATTGGCTGCCAGATTTAATTGCTAAAGGTAGACTTTGACTGTAATACGTGTCCCCCCTCCCACCCGACTCCTTTACGTCCGCGGTGTGATTAATATATTTGTCTCCGCGGCTCCTCCGGGTTCCAGGCTGCATGTCAGCCAGGAACTATATGCGGCACCATTGTGCATCCCTCCCTGCTGAGCTGCCAGGCTGCATGTGGATATATTTCGGTACGCCGGTCCCCAGCGAGCGCTCGGTAAACCAGAGGTATCTATATGGAGGGGAGGCCGGTTCCTCCCTGAAATACAAGGGGGGGAGGCGGACATTGATCGAGCACGCCACTTGTTTGTCTCTCTAGATCGGGGGGGAGGATTGCTACGAATTAGAGGACTCGCCTTGCCCCCCTTTTTCCAAACTGCCAGATCTTTAGTCTCCAGATCTTTCGTAAGGCCTCTTCTTTTTATGTCACATTGACAAGATCGGAATGAGAAGCGAATGTCGTGTTTCTGCTTCTCCCAACTTTTTTGCTGTTTTTTTAAAAGTTGACTTTCACTTTTACATTGTGAACTTTACCTCCTCGGGTGTTTTGTTGTTTATTTGTACTTATTTGTCTTTAAAGAACTGTTTCCTAGCCGATATACTCTCTGTGACAACATCCTCCATATTTTGAATGAGACTTTTTGTCTTTTATTCTGCATATTTACCCGTCTCCCTTCCTTGTTTCCAGTAAAATACAAAAGGGAAGAGCTGTACTCAGTATTGATGGACATCACAGATGAAAACAACGAAGGGAGGAGAACTAGCTTTAAAGAAAACAACACAAGAAGAAGAAGGAGACGAGGAGGAGGAGTCCCTCTACTGAGGCTGGCAAGGGAAGACGGGAGGCGTAAAGTGGCGCCGCGGCGGCGGCGTAAAAAAAAAACCAGCCACAAACTTGACAGGATGGGAGTGAGCCGGTTTCCACCAGGGACCACCTTTTTTTGCCGGGGTAGAAAAGACAAGAGAGAGAGCAAGAGAGAGAATGGAAAAAAGCGTCCCGTTATTATAAAACATTTTATTTTTCTATACTTTTGTGATTTACAATGGTAAACAAAACAAAAAAAGTGTGTATATAAAGCGGTATATATGTACAAAAAAACTGTTTTTATGTTTTTTGGTAAGGGAGATGAACAGTTTGGCCCTTGATGCTGATTCTTGGTATGCAGGAAGGAGGAGGGGGAGGAGCTACCCCCTCCCCTCTCCCCCTCCTCTCTGTCGGCAAGGAAACAGGAAACAGGAAGAGCTCGGCATCCAGGCGGACGCACTTTCTACGCTGTACTTCCTGCAGGGGTGGGGGGGTGGAGTCAGAAAAAGGTCCGCCTCCCGGTCTCTCTGCCTTCTTCTGTCCAGAAACCTCCCTGACCTCCTTCCTTCCTTCCCTCCTTCCCTAAATATTTTTTTCCCGCCGGTGACGTCGCTCCTTCCTCCTCCAGTTTTTCCGCGGGTGTCACCGGCCGGCAAAGCGCCTACTGTTAGCAGCGTCCCCCATCGTGGTGGATACTGTCGTGATGTCACTTTTTTCTCCTGGCAGCACCATTGGGCATCCCCGAACCGCCCCCGCTTTCCTCCAATGGGCAGCGTTTACAGCATTGGGGGGGAGGGATGTTGAGATGGTGTGAAAGCCTCCTGAGCAGAGCGAACTGACTTGAGGACTAGTTAAGAGGAGAAATTGGCGCAAAAAGTCGCCGACTTTTACTCAAACCCTGCCAGACGCCGAAAAAGTCCCACAAGCCTTTTTTTTTTGTGTCGCTCCGTAAAAACCCCACTGGACGAACTATCGGACGATCGATTTAAAGGTGCGTACGCCGACCCAAGGATGCACGTTTTTCCACCTCGACGAGAATAACCCCATCAACGTACCATGTAACAAAAATTGAATTATAATCGAATAATCCCATCGAACTACATCAGCAGGTGCATAACCAAAACACAAGCCTGAGGCGTATAGACGTATGTCGCTAGATAAAAGAACATTATAGAACTACAGTAGTGGCCCGTCCGACGGTAACGAGGGCTCAAATATTTGTCAAATTTTCTTTGTCAATGTATTCTGAGAATATTTATTTGTGTGTTTTTATTTATTTATTTATTTCATTTGTTTTGCAGCACTGAAAACTTTTTAAAGAGGGGAGAAAAAAATGATTTTTGGGGGACGGAAGCAGCGAAAAACCTTAACCTTCTTTCTTTATATGAGAAGAGTCACTGTAAACGTGTTTTTAAACGAGAATGTCGGTTCAGTTCTTTGAATGTACATTAATGTCTAGGGTGTCCAATAAGTATGTATTCTTTCTCCTGTATATAAATATATATACATATCTATTATATGGGCTGTGGTGATGTCAGGGAGTAGAGGTGGGGGGGGATGGGTGGGGCTGGAATAAAAGCCCCTGCCCCCCCTCCCCCCTGAACATAGATATCAGACCCCCCCCCCCCTTACTAAATATGTCCCTGATATTTACTGTAACATGTGATCATGTGTTATATGATTGAAAGTGTGATGGTGATAGTGTGAACTGATCCCCCCTCCCCCTCCGAATACCCCCCCCCCCCCCCACCCACCCACACACACAGATTTACACACATCTTTTGCCCACCGTCAAATTAAAACAAAACAAAAAAAAAAACAATCCTATTTTCCCCGACAGAAAATCTCAGCCCTTCATCGGAGCCGGGAAGCTAATTAGTGCAAAAAAAGGTGTTGTGGGTGTCAGATATATAAATATATATATATATATTAAAAAAAGTTTATGAATATTGATTTTTTTTTTCTTACTCGAACCAAAGTATGATTTGAAGGTCTCTTTGATCAGGAGACGATGGCAGCGGAAGCCCCGGATGCAGTATTGACGTGACCCAGATTTCATTGGCTCATCAGAGCTCGCTCTTCTGCTAATACACCCCCCTCCCCCTCCCTCCCAGCTTCCTGCCTCGGTTTTTATGAACTGCTGGTCTCGTGCTGACCCTGGTGGGCGCTTTTATTGCATATTGGAAAATAACCTGCTGGCCCCTGAAAAAAGTAACTTTTATTTTTTTTTATGACATCAGAGGCGAGCAGGTTTTTCGGGTGAAGCACAACTTTGTCTGAGAGTTCAGGGTTACACTACTTAGTACTTCGTAGTGGGTTTTATTGTGTTGATTGTTTCTGAGAAAAAAAGGGCGACGCTAGGTTCAAGCTCCTTGTACTTCCTGTACAAAACAACTAAAGTGTGTACTGTTAAATATCCTGTACAGTAACGAAGCTCACACTTTCTTGAATTAACTTATCATCTTATTTCAGGTTTGAGAAAAAAAAAAAAAAAACCTTCTTGTTCTGATTCAGGGCTCCTAACCCAACGCTGACCTCCGTTCCATCAGCTTCCTCATCGATTACAGAGTATCTACATCATGGCGACTAACTGTTGTGAAGTAATCGGGGTAAAAAAAATCGGTCATTTATCGTTATCTCCCCACGCAGCGATCACGCGGACGATTTTTTAAATATGTTTATTTTATATAACATTGTAGGTTTGTTTCGCATGACAGGTTGGCGTTTTATTTTGACGGGTAACTTCCTGGGAGGCAAATTAAAGCTTAACGGCAGAGATAAAGAACCACCTTCTTCGATTTTTAACTTCAAGGTTTGGTCACATGATCTGATTTCGTCCAATGAATGATCTATGCACTTCACCACAACGAAAACGGATATGATGTCACACGTGAAGACGCTTATCTACCGATGAAATCTTAGGGGGCGTGGCCGGCACTAATCTATATTTTTATTTGTCAACAAATCCTACGAAAAAAAAACGACAGCGGTTTCACAACCACAACTCCCATGAGGCTTTGCTGGTGCTTCTCATGGGAACTGTATTTAAATACAATGATCTGTTAAAAACGGGAATATTTTATTGCCTTTCGAGTTTTCCGTTGTCCATATGAACAATATTTACCCGAGGAATATAAAAATGGAATATTTAGTCGTAGCATCCGTAGCCGTGTGTGTTTTTAATTATTTTATTAAACTGTGGTTGTTTGTCTCTGCTGGCTGAGTTTATTTCTGCGTCCTGCCTTACACTAACAAAACAAAAAATGTTAGTCCGTCTAAAAAGCTCAAACCTGCACCTCAGCTTGGGGGGAAGGGGGCGGGGTTTCCAAGCGACCCTCCCTCCCTCACTTCCTTCAGATGCCTTCAGTTTAATGACCTGATCTTCCTGAGCACAACTGCTTGAGCTGTGACACTAGCAGGATGTCTCCCCCCCTCCCCTCCCTCACCCCATCGAGAGTGCCCCCCCACTCCCCCCTGACCCCAACAGACCCGCCCTCCCGCGACCCCCTCCTCCCACCATACCTAGCTTTCTAGTATGTGAGTCGACTGGCCCCCCTTTTGTATTCCTGGTGTTCTGTACATAATAAACCTCACCCCCCCCCCTCCTCCCCCAGCTCTCCTTTCTGGGGAGGGAGGGGGGGAGAAAATCTACATCCTCTGACTCCCTGAAAATCTTGTATTTTGTTCTAATAATGACAAAATTTATTTATAAGGATTTTTTAAAATCTATCTCTTTCTCCTTTTTGTAAATGTTCCAGTTAAATAAAGTTTTAAAATGTTAAAAAATTAAATGGATATATTGAAAGGTAAAAAAAAAGTGTCTCTAGAAGCCCCCTCCCCCCCCCCCTCCCTTTCCTCTGGCTCTGTACTCTGAATTTGTGTTTTTGTTTTTTCTCTTTCTGTATGCTTCTCTTTATGTGCTTCAGATGAAGAGTTCTATTTATTATGACATTAACGTTATTATAATTATGACTAATTATTAATATTATCATCATCCTCATCATCCTCATTATTATCATTAATAAACTTGTCTACTTCAGCCGTGTGTCTCCGTGTTGTGGTTGTGAGCGATGACTTCTGGTGTTGAGACCAAATCCCACGACACGATGGAGGGGGGGCGGGGCTCCACACCCATTTGTCTTATACCGACCCCCCCCCTCCGGGTTTACAAGATGGAGAGCGCCTGTCTGTTGCCGAGGCCATTTACCCAACCAGAGACAAATCCAGACTTTTTTTTTTAGGGAGGTAAAAATATAGACACGATGTCTTCAGGGGACGCACAAAAAAAACTACACAAATGTAAATACTTGAAAAGATCAGAGCCGCTCCATCACTGTCGACTTTGTTTAATCCTTTGAGCCTCTGCAAACAATCATCAACCCCCCCCCCCCAAAGAAACAAGAAACATTGAGAAAACAGTGTTTTTGTGTTGCTGCCGTCACATGTTTAAGATCCCAAATCCATTTAAGTGAAGTTTGGTTTTGATCGAGTGATCAGAAGATCAATACCTTTTTCGAGAGCCGGTTTATGAAAGGAACACATCGCATGTGGCGTTCAGGGACCGTACAAAAGTGCTGCGTTTGGAGGCTTGTACTGATGACATTATGATGATAATATACTTAAACCTTTTCTGACATAAATACATTTTCATGGCTGACCAAGCTCTGACTTTATTGTATAATAATTTAGTGTTTTGTTTTTTATGATATTTATGGTATACTATGACAACATTTTTAAAAAATATGACATTACTTTTTTTCCCAAAAAAAATACTATACGATGACTTTTTCATTACTTTTTCAAAATATGTCTTTTTTTTTCAAATTCATTGGGCGAAGGCAGGGTTCACCGTGGCCAGTTTTCCACTCCATCCAGGGCCCACAGGGAACCCACGCTTCCACAGGAATCGAACCCAGGACCCTCTGGCTGTGAGGCAACAGTGCTACCTACTACATCACCATGCAGCCCCTCAAAATACTATACTATTACTTTCTCATTACTTTTGTTTTACTTTTTTCAAAAAAATATACTATGACTTTTTTTTTTAAATTCAAAATGACTTTTTCATGATTTTTTTTTTCAAAATGACATTTTCATGGCTTTTTTTCTAAATATGACACTATTGATTTTTTAATTGTTTTTTTTTTCCAAAATACAACCTTTTCATGACTTTTTTCATTTTTTTTCCAAAATACAACCTTTTCATGACTCAAAATACTATACTATGACTTTTTTCCATGTTAAGTAAACGTGTGATTTTTGATTTTTCATGATCATCATGACTTTTTTTTTCAAAATGACATTTTCATTACTTTTTTCCAAAATACAACTTTTTCATGATTTTTTTTATTTTTTTCAAAATACAACTATACTATTACTTTTTTCTGTGTTAAATAAACGTGTGTGGTCTTTTTTCTTACAACTAGTTTATTTCCGGCGTTGCAGTGCACAGACTCGGACGTTTTCCGGCGGGGGGACGACCGGCGGATCCGCCTGTAAAAAAACACATCCGGGTATTGGTTTGCGAATCGATAGCAGCTTCGGCACTTATCGCGTAGTCTAAAAAAAAAATAGTGCGTCGCAGAACAAACGTGCGTGTAAATCAGAAAGTTACATCTCTGCTCATCGGCTCTTCCTCCCGCGGTGTTCAGGCAAAACAGTTCTGCGAAATTCCTGAAATGTATTTATTTATGAAACATAATGAAGCATATTTACTAGTTGTATTGACCACAAAGGTTGTTTATTTTTGTTAGTGTTATATGTAAATGCACATGTAAATATATATGTGTGTTTATATTATTTGTATGTGCTGTTACCCCCCCAGTGGAGAATGGTATGTGCCAGCCAATCAGTAAGCAGGTAGCCTCTCCTATATAAGTCGGTCAGCTTCTCTGGATGGTGCAATAGTTTCAGGTGTTTTACTTTGGGGAACATGATGTGCTGAATACATTTAAACCAAAAACAATATAGTAGATCATATCGTTGTTGCTGTAAGGCGTCGGCCGGCAGATTATTCAAATAAATACTGCATGTTGAAAAATCCACCTAGTACTTCTCACTAGACTGAACTTATGAGTTTTCATGCCTTACATCAGTATGACATGTTCTTAAACTTCTTTAAACTTTTCCTCCCTGCAAGTTAAAACTAGTATCTGTACTTTCTACTCCTCACATTTAAAAACAGACTCCTTACTTTAGTTTTCATGCATCTGAGGGGAATTATAGATTTTTTTCTTCTTATTAATATGACCTCAGATACAGTTAGCCTTGTTAAAAAAACAGTCAGCAGAAATGTACTTCATATAGATACTTTAGACATTTCAGAGCCTGTTCTTTTTAACTTTTACTTGAGTAAAGTACTTCTACTTTTACCAGAACTATCTGTACTTCCCCTTGAGTGTAGATTGGCTCTACTTTTAACACCTCTGCATACTATATTATGATTTATTTTCAAGAAAAGACAGTATTACTTGTATTGCTTTTACATATTATACTATGATTTTTTTCAATATTATACTATGATTTTTTACATATTATACTATACAGATTTTTTTTGCGTTCTACAATAGGATTTGTTTCTATTGCTTTTTCTTTTTAAAGACTCCAACTGTGACAGAAACGGGACACACGTATATTCCACAAATCAAAGTGATTTTTTAACCAGAAGTTCAGTCGAAATGAGTCAAAGCCGCCGGATGAAGATGAGCTGCGTGTTGTTGGGAAGTGAAGAGAAAGAAAATCATCTAAAAGAGAAAAAGAAGCCGCGACACAAAGAGGGAGGGGGGGGTGTTCTCCAGGACTAATACAGGTTCCTGGGTTCCCAGTAGGCTCTAGACCAGTGAGAAACCACAGACTGGATTTCCAGCACCCCTACCAACCCTGTTTAAACTGTACTGACTGCATGTAATGCTCCGTCCTCCCCGCTAGGGGGCCCCATCTGTCTGTAATTCGTCCAGTCAGCAGGTTTTCCAGCTCGGACGGTCTTTGCCTGTTTCATTCACACATGTAATGGTTGATTAAGGTCAGATTCGGATTCTGAAATATGATAAAAGCATCTGTGCCCCCCCCCCTCCCCCGACCACGATGACCGTAATCACACAATTATGAAGCGATGAGACACTTTGGCTTTATGGGGAAAGGTGCTTCACTGAAACGGTCCACGTAAAAACCCATCTGTACAAATGGGCCCTTGGATCAGAGCCAGAGGGGGGGCTGAAGGACCCGATATATCAAGTCACAGCACATCTAGCAGAGGGGGGAGGGGGGGTTAACGGAACGGCAGGTCTGTTGGTGTCAGAGAAAAACATAATTCATATGTTTGTAGGTGGAATCCCCTCGTGTGAATAAAATTAAAGTGATTCACGAGGCGAGCTGATAACTCACTTCTGTCTTTGGTTTATTAAAGTATTTATTTAAATTCATTATTAATTACTCATCTCAGTGTATCAGTTCATTGCTCCTAACTTCCTTTCATTTCTTTAAATTTATAATATTTCTATTTCTTTATAAATGTAAATTAATTTCACCCAGGGGACAAATAAAATATATCATTATTATATTTATTATTATGTTTATATATGTGTGAATATCAATTAATTTTTCAAGTTATTATAAATATTCATTCTCACAAAAAATAATTAATTAAATATTGATCACAACAAATAAGTGCAGAGCTAAACTTAATCATTAGTTGCATGATAATTTGTTATTTTTTTTACTCAAGTGAAACAAATATATCATGGAGCCATTTTGCATCCCTATTCGATCCCTGAATGAATCCCTTTTTAATCGGTTTAATCTATTTATCCAATTAATGTTACACCTGCAGATCCAGTCGTTATATCAAGTCCTGGAAAAATGAGACGGAATAAATAACTCTGGAACTTTCCCATCATGCCTTTGGTCAGAGTCATAACAGGTGATTATGTTTTTTAATAAAAAAGGTTTAAACTTGAACTCACACCAGCAGTGTGTGTGTGTGTGTGTGTGTGTGTGTGTGTGTGTGTGTGTGTGTGTGTGTTCAGGGCTCATTTCTTATTCTGGCAACATTTAGCTCCATTGTGAGCCAGGCTACAGTTACCCATCCCGCCACAAGAGGGAGACAAACGCCTAAAATCTGAGCTAATCTGGAGGCACAAATAATCTCACAGGTTGTGTTAAACCAGATATTAGACTGGTAAATATAAAAAAGGCATGAAAAAAAGCAGATTAGTCAAAGAATACCTTTTTGACATATGATACTATAAACTATAAATCATTTATTTATTTTTTATTTATTTTATTCATAAAATATTTAACTATTTTATTTATCTATGTTTTTCCTTCAACCAGATATTAATTTTCCAGTTATTTTTACATTACAGGAATTGGACAAAAAAATAAAAAATAAAACAGCAGGTTTTTTTTAAAAGCAAGTTTTTCTATTACTTTGATGAATCCAAACCAAACAAAGTGATGATGCTGCGGCAGACCAGCACCTCCTGTTAAATTACTGTAGTCTGGTGGCTTTGAAGAGAGTACAGACAACGAGGTAAAGCTGTGAAGATATGACACACATTGTTTTTTTAGGCGTCTCCTGTAGGTGATACACTGACGATGCATCTTCAAAACATCCAAAACATCCCTTTAACACAGATTCCCCTGGAGTTTCCCCCGGAGCTTCAGACGCTTTCATCCATGAAACCCATGAATATTCTGTATCAGAGAATGAATCTGTTGTTTTTTATGTTCGGCACAATGAAGCAGGAGATTCTCCCGATTGTCTTGTGCACATTCAGCCCAACAACGTCAGGGATCTCCACGAGACTTTTAAAGTTCTGTGTGCTCGACTGAAGTTCGGCTGCACAGCGTGAGCTCCTGATAGATTACCCATGAGCACAGGGGGAGCGCCGCCTGTGATGCCGCTAAAAACTTCTGCTGTGAACATTTGTTTTGTTTTTATGGTGAAAAGTTGAAGAATAAAAAAGTCGACATGAGAAAGAACCACTGGCCTGCGTGATGCTCGCTCCTCTCGACGCCATCGTAGGTTAACATCCATCACGGCGGCGAGGAGGCGCCGCCATCCGGCCGGAACGCACCTTCCCTCCTTCAGGCCTCATCAGAGGAAACCACGATCAGAAGCACGGCGCTATATATGGAACCAGAAAAGTGCTGGGCTCGACGGAACACGGGCAGCGGCCGATGACCCGCGGCCTTGTGGGTAATGTGAGGTCAGACGGGGGATTGGCTGAGAGGCAAAATCTTACTTTGTTGGTACAAGGCAGCGAATCAGGAGGCAGAGAAGGAAACGAGGAGAGGAAGGAGGGAAGGAGGAAAGGAGGAGAGGAAGGAGAAAGGAGGGAAGGAGGAGAGGAAGGAGGAAACGAGGAGAGGAAGGAGAGAAGGAGGAAAGGAAGGAGAGGAAACGAGGAGAGGAAGGAGGAAAGGAGGAAAGGAAGGAGGAAACGAGGAGAGGAAGGAGAAAGGAGGGAAGGAGGAAAGGAGGAGAGGAAGGAGAAAGAAGGAAGGAAGGAGGAAACGAGGAGAGGAAGGAGGAAAAGAGGAAAGGAAGGAGGAAACGAGGAGAGGAAGGAGAAAACAAGGCTGGGAAAGAGGAAACAAGGAGAGGAAGGAGGAAAGGAAGGAGGAAACGAGGAGAGGAAGGAGAAAGGAGGGAAGGAGGAAAGGAAGGAGGAAACGAGGAGAGGAAGGAGAAAGGAGGGAAGGAGGAAAGGAAGGAGGAAACGAGGAGAGGAAGGAGAAAACAAGGCTGGGAAAGAGGAAACGAGGAGAGGAAGGAGGAAAGGAGGAAAGGAAGGAGGAAACGAGAGGAAGGAGAAAGGAGGGAAGGAGGAAAGGAAGGAGGAAACAAGGAGAGGAAGAAGAAAGGAGGGAAGGGGGAAACGAGGAGAGGAAGGAGAAAGGAGGGAAGGAGGAAAGGAAGGAGGAAACGAGGAGAGGAAGGAGAAAGGAGGGAAGGAGGAAACGAGGAGAGGAAGGAGAAAGCAGAAGAGGAGGAGAGGAAGGAGTCCTAGGTACTGAGGAACTGAGGTAGAGAAGGTAGAAGGAGGTCTGAAGTCTGGGTCTGGTCCTGGGTCTGGTCCTGGGTGTGGGTCTAGGCCTGGGTCTGGTCCTGGTCCTGGGTCTGGTCCTGGTCCTGGGTGTGGGTCTGCTCCCTCCTCTCTGCTGCCAAGGTCTCAGGCTTAAGAACACTACTGGTGTCCATCTGCACACCGGATTTAAACCGCGGCGCCGCTGCGACCCGTCTGTCGTCGAGGCCTCTGGAGACGGAGGCAGAGCGGACGGCGTGCCAAGAAACGACCTCCGTCCTCCAGTGATTTAAAAAATGAATAACCAGGAAGAAGCAGCTCTCTGTGCTGCACTTCATTGAAAATATTAGATTTTATTGTATTTTTATTAATTACTTATTTTATCATATTATTATGTTATTGTATTTATCACTTAATTAACAATATTATTATATTTTATTTATCACTTATTTAAAAAATATAGTTTATTTTTATTTTATTTATTACTGATTTAACAATAATATATTTGAGTGTTATTTTATTTAACACTCATTTAACTGTTCTTTCTTGATTTTATTACATTTTTATCATTTGTCTCAAATCATCAAATTATTAAACTGCTTGTTTTCTTCCATGATATTCATCTTGTCATTAATCTGTGAAGCACTTTCCATTATGAATAATGGGATTTTAAATGATTCATCCTGGATCTTTGGTCTTGAACGGCTTTATGAGGATGATCATGAACGGCTGTTGTTTGTCATCACGTGACAAATTGGATTTCAGATGTTTTGGAATAAAAACGTGTGTTTCCAGACCTGCAGGTTAGAAGGTTGGACCTGTGGAAAACGAGGATGAATGCGACCGGCCCGGCGTTGTGGACGATCCTGCCTGTCGGTATTAAGGCGGCTTACTGAGCGTCTGTTCCAGCCAAATCCATTTTTATTCACCCTGTGGATTAAAGGCCTGGTTGGCGAGGCCGGCCCTCGCGGCGCCGCAGCCAACAGAAACCAAAAAGGACACGCAGGTGGATTCCCTGCGTGTCCAGCATGGGAAATCGTGGATACCTCACCTCGTTTTTTTCTTCCGTATTTTCTTGTTTTTGAGCCAAAAGGCTTTAAAACCGTTGGCAGCTGAATGGATGTTGGAGGTGTTGTCGTGGTAACGCTGTGAGCGGCCTTTAGAGGGCGCCGACACACTGGTGATGACAGCAGCCGAGGACTTCTCAGCCGCAGCATGGGTGTCAAGTCCCGGGGGGGAGGTGCTAACAAGGCCACCCGCCTGCAGAGTGTCCTCAATCAGGTCCTCATTCAGACCCAGTCCTCAGTCAGACCTGGTCCTCATTCAGTCCACGTCCTCATTCAGACCTGGTCCTCATTCAGTCCACGTCCTCATTCAGACCTGGTCCTCATTCAGACCTGGTCTTCATTCAGTCCACAGGAGGACACAGGAGACCTGCAGGACAGTGAAGAACAATTATCTTAATTAACACTAATTACTACTACACACTCATTCCTACACAGAGGACAGTATGAGGACCAAGTAAAGTTGAGATAATTGTGATAAACGGTATTATTGCCATTTAAAGATGCCACTGCTATAATAATAATATCATATAATATAACCTTTCAAATAGCAATTAACTGCCAATTCTGAAGAATATTCAGGGATCAGAATTGTGAAAATAGGAAATAAACTCAATAAAGACATTCGATTTTGCAGGTGATCTTGGGGATTGTTGAACATTTGAATGCCTGATTTTGTTTTGTTTTCAATGCATATTGTGGTGTTCTTAGAAGTTATTTTGCAATGAAATTGAGGGAGCTAGTGAAGATTACAAAAAGCCAGCCGGAGACTAAAAGTACATGGAATAGCTAGTATCGAGTATGGAAGTAGAAGTATTGGTGGAAGCACACGTTA
The DNA here is from genome assembly GCA_029853015.1 of Chelidonichthys spinosus. Classification (NCBI taxonomy): domain Eukaryota; kingdom Metazoa; phylum Chordata; class Actinopteri; order Perciformes; family Triglidae; genus Chelidonichthys; species Chelidonichthys spinosus. The sequence continues at coordinate 20,454,813 of CM056839.1, read as the reverse complement.
ATCAGAGTTGTAGAAGTAAACGTTTGAGCTCACGGCTTCAGGGACTGTGTGTCGGGACTCGTCGCTGGTCTGCGAGCAGGAAGCTCGGCTGCAGGTGGAAGATATCACAGCGAGGAAACAAAGGAGCCTCCGCTTCCTGTCTGCTGGGGACACATGGCAGCACCGAGAGAGAGAGAGAGAGAGAGAGAGAGAGAGAGAGGTTGAGTTGTTCACAGCGACTCCTTCATCCATCAGAAAACCAGCTTCCCGGCTTGGCGTGAGTTCCCACGGTGCACAGATGCTTAATGGCGTGACAGGTTGTTGTCCAGGGCGCTTCGGGGGTCCCGCCCCTAAACGGACGGAGACGCCAGACAGCCTCGGCACGCCAGGAGGGCCTCGGCGACCAGCGCCGCCGCCGTGACCTGCAGAGATGAGCAGGAACATTTTATTTGACATGGAAGACGATGAATATATCTCGTATATTAGGGTGATATTGTATTGATTCTCAGAAACAGTGTTGCTGGGTGATTACAGGCACTGTGATGAACGCAAAGAATATTATTTCACTTATATGCGCCGTGCTCTTTATGGTATTAGTTTTCTGAAAGTTAGACTCGAAAAATTGCAATATATCGCCATCGTATCACAATATCATATGTATCATAGCGCCTGATTGTTAGACATAAATTCAAGTTAATGTTAATGTAGATAAACACGACTGCCGTCAGATAAAATACAAACTTCTCAGAAACTCACAGCTCGACTATATTTTTGCATTTGAAACAAAAAAAATCTCTGCTTTTTTGTTCATTTATTGGAGTATTTTAATCCAAATGACTGTTAAGTTTAACATCCATTTGTGAAATGTTTGAAAAGGTGTGCTGTTATACTGTGTGTCGTCGTGGTTGTGGGATTCATCAGACCCTTTTCTGCTCCGCTGTGATGACGTCTGAGACGCACACACTAAAAGGTCGTAGAGGACGGGATGTGAACAGCTTTCTCCCATTTCAAACGTCCACCAGGACCTTCCACTGCTGCGAGAAGCTCACGTTATTCACCTTACGGTTCCGGGTTTCCATGGTAACCAGCAGATGTACAGGCCAAGACTTCTATCTACAGTCCAATTAGTAACTTGAGACGACGTGCAGGACTCAAATAGTTGACGAGCTCATTTTGAATCAAATAAAAACCTAAAAACCGAAACGTGATGACAAACAGAAACCGGAACGCTTCAGACACCAAAGTCTTGAAGAATCTGTTTAAAGAATAGGAACGGATGTTTGACGCCTTGGCAGCATCGTTCTGGCTTCACGCTGAAATGCCGTTAAAGCGACGGTCACATCCAACATCAGACCCCCAAAAAAGCCTTTTTAATAGACTTCTTGTGACCTAAAAAGCAGCGGAATCATTAACAGCTGCTATTATTAAACATCGCTGCCACCGGCTGCAGGACAAGCACACACAGTTCATTCCTTTCAAAGGAGGGCAAATCAATCCAGACTAATTAATATGTGTGTTCAGGAGAGGAGAGACTGTGTGCTTGGTTGGTTTTATACTGTCAGATGGGAGAGAGACACAGAGACAGAGAGGGAGAGGCAGGTTTCAAGCTGAAAGCCGAGATGCCATTGGTCAATACTTGGAGACGACGGGGATGAACCCGACCTCCCCCTCGGGATCTACAACAGCCAAGTTTGGCCTTTTACCTCGCCGTTCCCCCATCACCCCCCCCCCCCCCCCCTCCTGAAAACAGCTCCCAGCTAAAGGAAGCACGCGTTCCTAAAACAGAAGCCTCGGCGGTGAACCGAGATGACGTCTGGAGAGAGACAGGGTGTTATTGTAGTTCACGGGTGCCACTCGGCCATGTTGGCGAGGGGGCGGAGCCACCACGAGGGAGCATATGTTACTTCCTCCTCGCTCGGCCCGCCTGCTGTAGTTCAGTGTGGATGCCAGCCGACGGCGGCGTGTCGAGTCCGTCGTCGTCATGGGAACGTCTGTCAGAGATGAATCGGGACGGAGAGACGATCAGGATGACTTCCACGTCATCGCCATGGTAACATGTTGAACACAAGTTCATTAGAATTTACAGGAATTAAAAGTAAAGACTTGAAGGTACTGTTTGTCATTTTGATTTTCATTACATTTACTACTACTACTACTACTACTACTACTACTACTACTACTACTACTACTACTACCCCTGCTACTACTACTACTACTACTACTACTACTACCCCTGCTACTACCACTACAACTAATACTACTACTACTACTACTACTACCCCTACCCCTGCTACTACCACTACAACTACTACTACCCCTACTACTACTACTACCCCTTCTACTACTACTACTACTACTACTACTTCTACTACTACTACTACTACTACTACCCCTACTACTACTACCCCTTCTACTACTACTACACTACTACTACTTCTACTACTACTACTACCCCTTCTAATACTACTACTACTTCCCCTACTACTACCCCTACTACTACCCCTACTACTACTACTACTACCCCTACTACTACTACTACTACTACTACTACTACTCTACTACTACTACTACTACTACTACTCTACTACTACCCCTACTACTACTACCCCTTCTACTACTACTACTACTACTACTACTTCTACTACTACTACTACCCCTTCTACTACTACTACTACTTCCCCTACTACTACCCCTACTACTACCCCTACTACTACTACTACTACCCCTACTACTACTACCCTACTACTACTACTACCCCTTCTACTACTACTACTACTACTTCTACTACTACTACTACTACTACTACCCCTACTACTACTACCCCTTCTACTACTACTTACTACTACTACTACTTCTACTACTACTACTACTACTACTTCCCCTACTACTACCTACTACTACCCTACTACTACTACTACTACCTCTACTACTACTACTACTACTACTACTATCTACTACTACTACTACTACTACCTACTACTACTACTACTACACCCCTACTACTACTACCCCTTCTACTACCTACTCACTACTACTATCTACTCTACTACTACTACTACTACCCCTTCTACCCTACTACTACTACTATCCCCTACTACTACCCTACTACTACTACCCTACTACTACTACTACTACCCTACTACTACTACTACTACTACTACTACTACTACCCCTACTACTACTACCCCTCTACTACCTCTACTACTACTTACCTACTACTACTACTACCCCTACTACTACTACTACTACCCCTACTACTACCTACTACTACTACCCTACTACTACTACCCCTCTACTACTACTACTACCTACCTACTACTACTACTACTACTACCCTTCTACTACTACTACTACTCCCTACTACTACTACCTACTACTACCCTACTACTACTACTACTACCCCTACTACTACTACTACCTACTACTCTACTACTACTACTACTATACTACTCTACTACTACTACTACTATCTACCCCTATCTACTACTACTACTACTACTTCTCTACTACTACTACCCTCTACTACTACCTACTACTACTATCCACTACTAACTACCCCTACTACTACTACCTACTACACCTACTACTACTACTACTACTACTACTACTACTACTACTACTACCCCTACTACTACTACCCCTTCTACTACTACTACTACTACTACTACTACTACTTCTACTACTACTACTACCCCTTCTACTACTACTACTACTTCCCCTACTACTACCCTACTACTACTACTACTACCTACTACTACTACTACTACTACTACTACTACTACTACTACTACTACCCCTACTACTACTACACACTACTACTCTACTACTACTACACCTTCTACTACTACTACTACTTCTACTACTACTACTACCCCTCTACTACTACTACTTCCCCTACTACTACCCCTACTACTACTACTACTACCCCTACTACTACTACTACTACTACTACTACTACTACCTCTACTACTACTACCCCTTCTACTACTACTACTACTACTACTACTCTCTACTACTACTACTTTACCCATTACTACTACTACTACTACTTCCCTACTACTACTACCCCTACTACTACCCCTACTACACTACTACTACTACTACCTCTACTACCACTACACTATACTACTACTACTACTACTCCCTTCTACTACACTACTACTACTACTACTCTACTACTACTACTACCCTCTTACAATACTACTACCTGCTATACTACTACTACTATACTATCTACTAACTACTACTACTACTTCTACCCCTTCTACTACTACTACTACTACTACCCTACTACACTACTACCCCTAGCTACTACCTACTACTACTACTACTACTACTACTACCCCTATCTACTACTCACTACAAGCTAACTACTACTACTACTACTACTACTACCACTACTACTACTACTACAACTACTGTACTACCACCTACTACTAGCTACTACACTACCCCTACTACCTACTACTACTACCCCTACTACTACCACTACCACTACTACTACTACTACTGCCCCTGCTACTACCCCTACTACTACTACTACTCCTACTACTAGCCTACTACTAATACTACTACTACTTTAATTTCTGCCATCATGCAAATATGCATAACCTGGCACTACACAAGACAGACTAAGAACACACCTACTATAGTTTAAGCGATAATGTACCTCTTCTAGTGAGTAAAATACATCGTTCTACATTGCTACTTATCATCGCGTTGCTCCAACAGACCAAAGTAATGACCAACTACACCCTTACCCTATATAACCTAATTCACTCTTCACATTTAAGACTGCCCGTTTCTACTCTAAGAGTACTTTAGCTCTTCATTTGATTTGATAAAATTATCTTCTCTAGCTCTGTGCATATTGATTGATGGATGTAATGATATTCAATGATCATAGCTGATGTAGGTAATCATATTGTGTTTTTCCAGGAAGAATAAAATATGTTGGTTTTTTTCAGCATAAATTGTTCCACAGGGGATCTAAAGTGGTAAACAAGCGTTTTATTTAGTTCGACTTTAAGGGTTTTTCTGTCTGCGTGTGACGGCGAGGTAAATCAAAACACACATTATTATTATTATTACTTATTATTTGTGCACGGCTTGTGTGCTGCAGGGTCATGTGACCATCAGGCATGCTGGTCCTGAACCAGAACAGACCTGAGGAGTGTGATCATCACCAGCCCGGCCCGTCGTGGACGTTTATCACGCCGATCGACCGCGTTCACGCCGTCCCACCTCCACCGCCGACCGCAGAAAAACAAACACGTCGTCGCCGCTACATCTCTCAGCCTCGACCCTCGTAAAATCACTCACGTCCTCCCGCCTGCCACAGAGGAGTCGTTTGGAGGGATTCATCCGCAGGGCAAATAAAATGAAGATAAATGGCTTTTTTGGTGCTCCGCTACGGTTTGCAGTCGTCTTTGTGATGGAGATTGTTTTGCAGCTGCAATAATATGCAAATGTGACCTGGAAGTGCATATTGACATAATGATGGAGAGTCTCAGGTGAAGGTGTTTCAGGCTGGAAATCTACTCCAGTGTTAAGGATCGGGGGCAAAGTGCTTCAGGAGGGTGAGTGTGCTCAGCAGGTGTACTTCCCCTGTGTGACCTCTAGGGGGTGCTCATCCCCCCCCCCCCCTCCTGACAGCAGGAGAGTGCAGCTGTAACAGCCTCGGGCAGCGTGTCAGCGGTGAGCTTTGAGAGCGGACAGACACGAGTCACCTGCAGACAAACCGGTCCTGTTAGAGTCAAGTCTGTCGCCTCGTGTCCCCGGAAAGCAGCGACCTTTTCAGGGAAAAAAAAAAAGAACTTTACGCAGCCTGCAGTCTGAAGACGACAGCGAGCGAGCGAGCGAGGCCGTGTGCCGAGAGGAGGGCAGGTGGAATCAGGAACATCTGCTGGATGAAGGTCAGCCAAGGTCAAAGCTGAAGAAGAAGAAACTCTCCGTGCTCAGCATGTCAGAGCTTCCTTGTAAAGTCATGCATATCCTCATATTCATGTAAAAACATGGTTGCATATAATATTTAATTCATGTAAAATGCTCTACATCCATCAAAGCGTCTCCACGTTGATTCTATCAAGGATCAGAAATCTGACGATCTGTTATCTGATGACTTTGTTTCCTCGATCCGGCGGACGCAGCGGCGATGACTCGAGTCGTGAATGACGATGTGATTCACGGCAGTCCAGCTCCACGGGTATAAAATACCTTTTTTTATAATGGAAAGAAGACGTGAGCTTCCGGAGTCTCAAACATGAAGCCGACGCTGAAAGTGGCAAAAACTACAGTTCTTCAAATGGCCACACGAGGCTCTGAATCCTCATAGAACCTCATGTTGAAGCTCTACAGCAGAAAAAACAATGTTTACAGCCTGGTATAAAAAACAGTTGTTTCATTTAATATCCTGTTCATGACACCTGAACTCGCTCCTTTTAATTATATTCATCTGTTCATAATTAAGGGCTAGCTGCTCAAACAACACATTTGTGTATTTTCCCTCTGGAATCAGAGCGTAAAGCAGAGAAAATGTTGGTTCATTTCTTTTTGCTTAAAGGCCCGATCAAACGTACGATAGTAGACGCAGATTATAAACGAGGGCGTTTCACATCCCCACGCAAAATAAAATAAAAAATTAACTCCTTCCAGCCCACACTGGGTTTGTTCAGCTGAACTCCCTGGTGGACAAACTGTGTTACTGCGGCGCTTAATGACCTGAAAGAGATATTTGTCCTTCCTGTATGAGGAATATCAGAGATACAGTAGAACATGCTATTTTTAATCCGATCTTGCTTTTTTTTGGTTTTATGTTTGTTATTATTACGTGTTTTTTGCTTTATTTGGTTGTACAGCACGTTGTACAGTGTTTTTACATGTTCTCTATGAATAAATACTTTTGGATTGGACTGCACTCGTCAACCAATCATATGTTTGTTTTCCACCTAAGAAGCATTTTATATATCTGACCACGCTCGGCTGTTTTGTTGCTTTTTTGTGACTCAAAGTGGGAAATATACATTTCCACAGCCAGCTCACCTCGACGCCACGCGACACCTTTGTGACGAGCTGCAGACGTTCATCGGCGTTGGACTTCTCTAACGCTCCTGTTGCTGATGGAGGAACGCAAACCACCTGCAGGCGGGTTTTTAAAGTCTGCTGCAAACAACCTGAAAGCAGCAGAGCAGATTAACTGGACATGAAATACTTCTGGCCACGTGCTCCCTGGTGGACGGACGTCGTTACGGCAGCTCCTGCTTCTAAAACCACCTGAAACAAATCTCTGTTATCAGCCGATACACTGATACGACTTCGACCGGCTGGAATCAGACGTGCATGCCGTACGTGCACAGCCTCATATTAGAGGAGATGGAGCTCTGACTCCGTTTGTCCCAGAGAACGTTTCAAGGACAAACCTGTTGATGAGCTGCAGCGAGACGGACGAGACGCCGAGCGCAACGGGAGAAAGAAATATATAAATATATGTATAAAAAAAAAGCAAGTTGACGAATGGATGAGTCCCGGGGAGAGAGGACGCGTTGGAAAAGAGGCTGTAGTATGTTGTAGAGTTGTAAGGCGGAGGGAGGGAGGGAAACGGGAGGGAGGGAGGGAGGGAAACGGGAGGGAGGGAGGGAGAACGAGAGGATAAATCCTTACTACATAATGATTAGAGCTCACAAGCCCTCGCTGTGACACAGAGTGTAGGAGTCAGGATTACAGCCGGCCAGCGGAGCCGGAGAGGGCTGCTGCTGGAACCCAGGTAGGACCAACCATCAGGTAGGTGGCGCGGGGGGGCGGATCCTGCAAAACATTCAGAAGAATACTTCCACAACTCCAACGAGGCCGACTCTCGATCCCGCTGCAACCCCCGGGCCATCTGTCGCCGGACGCCGGACCATTCCTCCCTCCGAGTCTTTCTGTTTGATGGAGCGGTGGCGAGAGCGCCGGAGGAGGGACGCCGCGAAATTAAGACGAGGTGGGGGGGTGCACCCCGTCACATCAATCTAGTCCTAGATGGGACCTCGCGGCGTCGGACAGGTGCGTCGGGCTGAACGTCCATCTGCGTGGGTGCGAGGAGGCGGGCGGCGCCGGGCGAGGACGCCGCTGAGCTGCTGATGTGTTGATGTACGACATGCTGTAAGTTTTCTGGCAGCTTCCGGAGCTTTTTCTGAAGAGAGGAATAATCCCCCCTCCATCAGCACCCAGAGGTGAGCAGCTGCTGGAGACCTTTAAAACATGCAAGCCGACGGGCTCCGCCCCCAAAGCATTCTGGGACACCTGGAGAACACAACTTTAATTCTAACCTGGAACATTTAGCCGAGAGCGCCGACTGAGGTGGACGTTCATTTCCTTCCTTACTCCTCCTCCTCCACCTGCTCACCTCAATCTCCTCCATCACTCCCTTCTCCTCCTCCTCCTCCTCCTCTTCTTCTCCCTCCTCCCATTTTTTTTTGTACCAGCGAGTGATAATGTGACCTTCTGCCAAAGTGCTGGAAACCATGCCACCGTCGCAGCGGGCTCCTCTGTTGCTGCCACTGAAATAGACTCAAACAAGTGCAGGGAGGAGGAGGAGGAAGAGGGAAGGGAGGAGGGAGAGGAGGAGAGGAAGAAGAGGGGCCAAAGGGGAGCGAAAGGAGGAAGAGAAAAAAGAGAAGGGGGAAAGAGGACAGCTGAAGCCGCAGACACACGGGGGGATGAGTGTTGCCGAGCCGGGGCTGGATGTGGATCGCCGACGCAGGTAATGCATCACCTTCATCCTCCACTAAAAGCTATCCAATGTTTCTTTTCTCCTACTTTACAAACTGAGCGTGAAGGTGTGTTGAAGTTCCTCCTCCTCCTCCTCCTCTTCCTCCTCTTCTAGCTGTCAATAGAGCACAGGATCAGATCAAAAGCAGGACTTGACAGGATCCTTGTCGGGGGGAGATCAGACGCTGTGTTTGGCTTTTGAGCCTGTTGTAGGTGTGTGTGTGTGTGTGTGTGTGTGTGTGTGTAACTGTTGCTTTAACTCGGCGGGGCTGTTGGGGGGATTAAGCAGAGCGGATCGATGCGTCATTGTAAACAGTTAGAGCAGCTGAGAGGAGGCTTTGATACCTGTCTGCCGGACCCGGGATGCTGCTGCTGCTGCTGCTGGTGCATCATGGGAACGCCACTGAACAGAGACTTTTATTGAAAAACACTCATTTTTCTGGCACTTTGGCTCCATAAAGAGTTTTTTTTTGTGAGACCCGAGTCTGGTTTCAGGGATGAGAAAGTGACAGATCTTCTAAATGGAAGGAGAAAGGGTCAACGGATAAAAAAGAAAGGTTTAAGACCTGGAAAAGAATAAAACAAACAAATCTGATTAAAGCGATAAATACACAGAAAACAAGCAGCGGAGCAGAAACAAGGACAAATCCATATTTCAATAAAACGCAGACGCACTAAATCATCAGCTACGAGGCGCCGTCGTAAAAAGAAGCAAAGTCGAGGGTCGTCGATGTGATTGGTTCATCACATCGACACGTGGATGGAACGAGTGGATGTGTTCGGCTTCTTCTGTGCATCACGTTGTCACGGCGACGCTCCCCTCTATGCCATGGCGTGTTCGGTGGCGGTGAAAATAAACTTCCATCTTACAGGAAGTTAGACAATAAAACAGCATTAACTATGACTCAGGTTAGTTTTGATTTCGGGACAAGAACAGTGGTCTCCTGGATGAAAGTCCTGCGTTTGTTTGATCCATCCACCCCCGCCTCCCCCTATGGACTATCTCTCTCTTTATATTACATCTGTTGCTCTACCCACAATGCACTGCTTCATTTGAGTGAGAACTAATCATTTATTAGATGTTCATTCTGGTGGTCGGGTCCAAAAACAAATCAGTGGGTGTCAGTAAATAATCCTGTATTGGTTGTAATATATCTGGTTCCCACAGGTGGACGTTAAACTGCTGTCACCTGAGAACGGGGAACGGAACAGGGGGGGGGGGTGTTTAGGGAACAGCGTGGCACCAGTTAGGCAGGTGAAAAATGAAAAATGGCTGTTCATTAAGTGACGCCGACCATATCCCAGTTTCAGTAATTGGATGTTCTGGTTTGTATGTGAGTGAGACGAGGGCACACACACACAAACACACACACACACACACACACACACACACACACACACACCGTGATGGAGGAGTCAGGCTGGGGGGCGGAGCCTGATCAATAACACGATCCATACTTTCCGTGATTAAGCAGATTTATTTTTGTTTTGAAGACTCACGCTCTAATAATCCCACGGCTTTCTCACACACACACACTCACACACACACACTCACACACTCACACACACACACTCACACACACACACTCACACACACACACTACACACACACACACCACACACACACACACCTCACACACACACACACACACACACACACACCTCGAAGAAAAAATTTCTTCGCTTTCAAAAAAGAAAACGTGACTAAACTATAACGTTTTTCTCACATGTATCGGATTCAGTTTGGCCACGTCGGATTAACGGTCCCGTTAACGGAGACAAACCTTTACGGCTGTGATCCGGTTCACTAATCGAACATTTACAGACTTATTTATACAAAGCTCGCACTTTGAGTCACGTAGCTAAACTCGGAACTCGTTCTCTACGTTTTTAATGAAGTTTAATTAGTTATTCGCGACCCGATGACTCAAGATACTGCTTAGTTTGCGGTGAGTTTCACGTAGGAACTATTTTCCTTCTTCCGGACTACGCCTGCCCACCGTATCACTACGCATCATGGCACGACTGCGATAGCTAGCAACAGCTAGCCTCTCATTTTTCATCTCAGTTTTTCGAAGGTAGTTTTTGGCGCCGAGTGAAATGTAGTTCCATTATATTAAGGTGGCAGACATCTCAATGGTGGATATCTACAAAAGTAGAAGAAGAAAAGAAGAAACAATCTAATTCTGTGTGAAATGTTCCTTTAACGTCACTGAATCAGCTGACAGAGATTTGTTCGATAATTTAGATTTATTATTATTATTATTATTACTAATTATAGTTCTTCGTCTTTCTGTGTGAATCTTTATGAGTCAAGTCAAGACAGATTCTACTTTTTCGGTTGTATTTATCCTGTATTTGTGTACTTTATGATGTATCATCATTGGTGCAGAAACTCGTTAATAGACAGAAAACCAATCAGGATGTTTGATGGATGATTTCAACGATGAGGTGGTTATGATCCTTGACTTTTGATAGACTAAATTAATTTTAAGTTTAAAATGTAATTAAGGAATCTGTAACAGCAGCAGTTGACCCGGAGAACGTAAGAGAAAGTTTAAGATGCTGAAGATGCCGAAGCAGCAGTTTGAGTCGTACAAAGTGACTTTGTCGGACGCCGTCGTGGCGTGCGAGGCGTGTCATGTGTAGCGGCTGCAGCATCGTGGTGTGTTCGCTGCCTGCAGGACACCGAAACGACCTCTATCTCCAGTTTTGCATCACAGGCGTTGTCAGCTGTCCAGCTCTTCCTCCAACACTTAGAGCCGCTTAATCAATTGTTAAAAAGACCAGCAGACCTCACGCTCATCTTCACCGTCCCTGCAGCTGGAGGGAGGAAGACGAGGGAGGGAGGAAGACTAGGGAGGGAGGGAGTTAAAGGAGATTCAGTGGGAAGTGTGTTTGCGTAGACGTTAAAACGGATGGTGCAGTGATTGACAGCCAGTCAGACGCATCCAGGGCAGTAAAACTTTAACTGCAGGGGAGGGACGGGGGGACGGGGGGGGGATTCCTCCAAGGTCATGAGAGAGAGGGGTAGTAAATTGAATCCAGAATCAGCTGCATCAACACGCCAACAGGCCACTCTCCCGGTTGGAGCGCAGATCGGCGGTGCGATTCTGCAGGTGTACGAGTCCGCTGGGTGATCTGACGAGATGTTAAACTCGGGGGGGGGGGGGGAGAGAGTTTACAGCCGCCCATTTATATTCATGGCACCCCGTCTAACGGCGTGTCCCCGTTGAGAGGGGAAACTGACACGGCGTGGGCTGGTGGAGGAGGTGGAGGAGGTGGAGGAGGTGGATGTGGAGCGTTTGTGCAATCTGTAATATGTGGAAATTGATTAGTTTAATTGCTTTTCTATTCAGAAAAAGGTGCATGTGTGTGTGTGCCGCTTAATTTTTCACAATTAGCCCCCGAGCGGCGGCGGCGGCGACAGGGGGAACGCGTCTCCGTGAAGGATGATGACAACGGTAACCTTAGGAATGACGCCTGCAAAGCAAACTGAGGGGGGGGGGGGGGGGTGGACGAGAGGGGGGGAGTCCAAACAGAAAGAGCAGTTTGACTCCATGTGATGAATCTTAACAAAGTCAGGCTGACACAGAGTGACAAAGGGGCGGCGGCTTGTGATGTCATTGAGGTTTATTCCCCCTGGTACATGACCGCCCCCCCCCCGACAGTGGATGCTCGACACTCTTTTCTACTAAGATTGCAGCAGAAATCAATACGTCATCTGCGAAGAAAAACTATAAAAGCCAGAGTATTTTCTCTTTTTTTAACGATGAGCCGTGATTGATCGCCACGGAGACGGTTTACATGTTGGCTGCAATTAAAAGACGGCCTTCCATCACCGCCACAACAGATTTATTTTAAAACAAGACTCAAAGTGCTTTAGTGTGATTCTTCGTTTTACCGACCAGTCGATTAAATCCACTCATTGATTAGTCTTTAAAAAAACAGTATTTCTTTGGGTCCAGGACAGACCTACGGACAACAGCCATACTGTTTTTCCTCTTTCTCTGATCTGATTAATTCACGCATGATTTTGCTTTCATAATTCATGATCAATATTTATGACATGATTTAAAAAAGGGAATCACATCGCCTTTTGTCAAACAAAGCTTGATTGAAATTATCATGTTTTGCAGCTTTAAAGCACTTTTTAAGCTTTTCTTCTCTTTCATCAGTCAAATCGAGTTGAAACACCAACAAGACATCGCTGTCTAAAAATGTAAACATGTATTTCCTGGTGGATTGGGTTTGCTTTTGACGGAACGACGCAGATTTTTTTATTTTGTTTGTTTAATCACGTGTTCGACTACGACAGAGCAGTTGAGTTGTATAGGGTTATTTTAGTACGCTGTGTTATTTTTGGGTGAACTGGCCCTTTAAACTGATGCTTTAAAAACACATAAGCAGGAGGGACATTGTCAGTGCAACTTAAATAGGGACACACACACACACACACACACACACACACACACACACGGAGAATAGATTAAAAACAAAGTGGTATGCTCATATGTGGATTAGAGCATGTGCACATGTGTGTGTATGTCAGAGATCAGCTGCATGTGTGGGCAGCAGCCACCGAGTCAACTTGGAGAGCCGGCTGATGACAGCTGGGCCGGTGGGGGGGGGGGGGGGGGGGGGGGGGGGGTCTGGTTCTGCACAGGCAGCCGTGGTTTCAGCTTAACCAGGGTCTTACACTGATCCCTGCTCCACATACGGAGGCTGAACACAGGGAAGGACTTTCCCTCTGCAAAGTCACCTGCAGGGTTTACAGGCGGGTCACCACCGGGGGTCAAAGTGGGAATGTAAATATCGTACCTTAACCCCCCCCTCAGGTAAAAACATCCAGCCGTGTGTTAGGCCAACATGGATTACATTTGCTACGCCACTTACAATCTGTTCACTGCGGCTCGGCGGCGTCCTGTCGGAGCGAACGCCGCCTGATGGAGCGTTGAACTACACGCCGTAAACAGCAGAGATGTACATCAAACATCTGGCCGCTGACGTTGTTGTTGTTTCACCTGCGTCGACTCATCAGCCGCTTCATCAAACCCTTCTGACTCGTTTTTAAAGTAGCAGGAGTTAGAGCGGTGATGGAGCTTCGCCTTTCAAAGGCAGAACTGTAATAAAGCACGACGCTCCATCTGTGGCATTTAAAAAGCTGCTGATCACGAACCCTCCGTTACGACTGTCGGAGGATCCCACCGCTCGGTTCGGCTCCACTTCCCCGTTGAATATTTAAATCCTTTAATGCACAGAGACACCAGGCAAAGCCCCGAAACCCTTCAACTGATTCCTGTCACAGGATCTTAAACTATCCAACCCCTCCACCTCCTCCACCTCCTCCACCTGCAGGCCGAATCCAGAGAGCAGATTTATTGGGATTTCACCTGAGCAGGTTTCTTCACCCCTTAGGAGATCAATCACTTGTCTTGTTTAGTCTTAAAGACGTCGGCCGTGCAGGAGTGATGGTGGGAGGTGCTGCTGAGTGAATGCGTCAGAGGTCAAAGGTCAGGCAGAAACAGATAAATCACACGTGGTTTCAGTGTGAAGAGCAGGGAAACGCTGCAGGACCCTGACTCGGGTTTATGCTTTTATTATGTTTACACGACACACCTGAGGTGGTCGTTTACCTTTATATTAAGAGCGTACCATGAAAGACCGGAGCGGTAAATCAACACACGGGCTCTCGATTTAGAGGAATCTGACCTCTGAACTGGCACCTACTTTTTTTTCTGTCATGGTCACAGTGACCTTTTATCGGTTCCTCCAGCGAGTCCAAGTGGACGTTTTACAGATCAGCACTCTCGGCCCGATGGTTCTGGTTCTGAACCGCCTGGAGAGTCAATCAGAACTGACTAGATGTTGAAAGTTTACTGAATATTAGCGCTACAATTAGCTGTCCGTTATCAAATATCTTATTTTCATGCTTAAACGTATTCTTTGTATTTCTAAATGTATTTTGTATTCAAACAACTCAGCAGGAACATAAATACATATCAAAATAAAATCAACAAGTTGAATTTATTTAAACAACACTGAAAACAACCAATTTAAATAAAACAAATCTAAATAAAACTAAACGCGAATATAATCTCACATATTCAGTCGTATATAAATAGGAAATTATCAACACCATCCAAAAAGAAACACAGCTTTGTGTCCCTTTAAAGAACTTCCCTTCCAACATTCCTGTCATCTTACCACTGATGTCGATTCTTGAAGACATTTTATTATAATTGCTTTCTTTGCCGTTCATAATCTTTCTATCAGTCTTGCAGCAATAAAACTGTTTTATCTGGATTTGAATTCTGAGGTTTGAAGCATCAAACTGAAGAAGGTGACCTTGAATGCTGCCGACCCTACGGCTACAAATATCACTCAACAGTTGTTAATGATAGCCAGGGTTCAAGCCAGTCAAATTCAAGCATTTCCAGGTGCATTTCCATGCTTTTCCAGCCCCTTCCAGCTGTGGTAAACTCCATCTTTGTACCAATCCAATGGTCAGGATTCAGTCTACTTATTCTGTCACTTGTTCATCACATTAAATGAGATGTTCTTGTCCTCTAAACAACCAACATGATGTTTGGAGACAGCTTTTTACAGAAGGACCACAAATGAAAGGAAAACTAATTCCACTAACAGATCCACAGAAATATAATCACCAACTATTTTCATCATCTGTTCATCATCAAAAGTCATTTTTCATAAAGAAATGTCAGGAAATGCTGTTTTCAGTCCCTCAGATATGGAGATCTTCTTTTCTGTGTTCTATCATAGATGTCATCACATACAACACACATTTATAGACCTTTAGTCTACATCCAAGCACTTCTCAAACCTTGAGAACACCACACTAAAAGTGTTTTCCAGGATTTCCAGCACCCTGGAACCCTGGATGTAGTGCCTTGTTATTGGAAGTGAAATGGCGTGTGAGGGAGTGGTGCAGCCCGCCTCGTTAATTGACTCGTCTCCCATCAGTCAGCCGGCCGGTGGAGCCGAGCCAGACTCGGCCTCATCAATATAAATGGCAGTTGTTGTCTTAATGCGTTTGCATGGAAGTCTAACGGGACCTGGAACCACCGTTATAAGCTGCCCAAACCTTTTTTTATTTATTTTAAGAGGAGCGGCCAAAACAATTACACAACGATGAGTGGGTTTGGCGTGGTTTCAATTCGCCTTGTGGCTTTTGCATCATCAACAAACGTCCAGCTGATCAGATGGGGGGGGGGCAGCAGCTTTATTTATGATGATCTGAGCTAAAGGTCTGACTGCATTCACTAAACGGGGGGGGGGTTCTCCGTGGTTTCGGTTCCAGATGTAGTTTGTTTTATCGGAGACGGGTCAAAGATACAAGTTGAAGCTGACTACACAGGAAAAATGACATTGACTTAAAGAAAAAGACCCGTGTGGACGACGCCAACTATGTCAAACTGTGTTTCTGGCTCCTCGTCACCTCGTCCTGCTCCCATGGTACTTATGATGCTGATGAATCTGCAGATTAGTTTAACGGCCGCGGGATTCTGGGAAATAAGAGCGGCTGTTATTTGTTTTTTTAATCAGACTCGTTTGACGTGTTTGTCTATGAGTTGGATAAATATTCATATATTTACATAATATTTCCCCACCCATGCATGCTGGGAGAAGTTACAGAGCTGCACTTATAATTTAATAATTTACTTCTCCAAAGCACCCAGAACAAATCTACAAGGACTTAAATACTAAACTTGAATAACATAATGTTAAACAACGGAGAAATAGCTTCATAAAGATCACATGATACAGCTTGTAGTGATCTTTGACCGGCCCATAAAATCCTAACCAGCAACCATATTTTCAACATTTTTCTGATCTGTTTTCTGTATTCTAAGCAAAAACACGTCACCTTCTCCCCAAACGGGTCTCAGCATGTTAATCATGAAAAAGTCTTCATGATGACAGTCTTCTGATCATTGTGCTGGTTTCCAATCCTCTTTAAAACCACACTGGTGTCCGTGATGGGTCAAAGGTCACAGTCCTCGGTGAAAACGCGACTAATAGGAGATTTGAGCAGTCTGGGGACGTCAAATCAAGAGCTGCTCTAAAAACTGGCTAAAGACTCGATAAGCTGAACTTAACGAAGCTTCTCTCATTAAAATCACTTTGGAAATGGATCTTTGTGACCAGTGTGTATGAACAGCGATCAATAACCTTTCAATGAGCAGAACTATATTAAACACACTTGGAATGATATGACTTCTACCCTCTTTGATGAAATATTTCAAAGAAACAGCAGACAGGAAATAAAGAGTGGACCCGTCCGTCCGTCCACCCTGCTGGAAGGTCCAGGAAGGAGACGACTGATTGATAAAGCCCTATATCGCCACGGCGACGCAGCAGATGGAGCTCCCCGACGGTTCTCTGGTCTAATTAGCTCCTTCACTCATTTATTCACTCGCCTCTCCTGTGACCTCATCGCTGTCGGCTGCAGATGGGAGACAGGAGGACAGGTGGACAGGAGGACAGGTGGACAGGAGGAGAGGAGGAGAGATGGACAGGGGACAGGAGGAGAGGAGGAGAGATGGACAGGGGGACAGGAGGACAGGTGGACAGGAGGAGAGGAGGAGAGATGGACAGGGGACAGGAGGAGAGGAGGAGAGATGGACAGGGGGACAGGAGGAGAGATGGACAGGAGGAGAGGTGGACAGGGGACAGGAGGAGAGGTGGACAGGAGGACAGGAGGAGAGGAGGAGAGATGGACAGGGGACAGGAGGAGAGGAGGAGAGATGGACAGGGGGACAGGAGGAGAGGTGGACAGATGAACAGGTGGAAAGGAAGACAGGAGGACAGGAGGAGAGGAGGACAGGGGGACAGGAGGAGAGGTGGACAGGGGACAGGAGCACAGGAGGACAGGTGGACAGGAGGAGAGGTGGACAGGGGACAGGAGGAGAGGTGGACAGGAGGACAGGAGGAGAGATGGACAGGGGGACAGGAGGAGAGGTGGACAGATGAACAGGTGGAAAGGAAGACAGGAGGACAGGAGGAGAGGAGGACAGGAGCACAGGAGGACAGGTGGACAGGAGGAGAGGGGACAGGAGGAGAGGTGGACAAGTGGACAGGAGGACAGGTGGACAAGTGGCCAGGAGGACATGTGGACATGAGGACAGGTAGACATGTGGACAGGAGGACAGGTTTACAGGCGGAAAGGTGGACAGGTGGACATGTGGACAAGTGGACAGGAGGACAGAAGGACAAGTGGAAAGCTCATTATTAAACGCCTGGACCAGATGTGTTTGCCGCCGTTAATGAGCCGGATCAGGAATCAGCTGGACCCACAATGCACATGGTCAACACCAGAGAAGGAAGGGGAAGTGGGAGTATGTAGAGGAGGCTGTGAAATGCATTATGGGAAGCGTAGCAGAGAATTACTGGCACAAGAGAAACAACGTTGAAATAAAAACAACAGATTAAAAAATGGAAATGAACTCTAACACAAGGAGAATGTGAAAGAACAAATACGTGCGGTATGAAATAAAGTGAAAGAAGTAAATGAAAGCTACATTACATTATGAAGAAAAACCCATATGTGAGAATACAATGTATATATATATATATATATATATATATATATATATATAGTATATATATACACACACACATACACGCAGCCGAAGCAGCCGTCTGTTAAATCGAGCTTGTATTCTCATCCCCGAGCCGGCGAACGCCGTACATACTGAACAGGAAGTGTCGACGTGTGAATCCTATTCACCTTATCAACACTATTCTGCACACAGGGGCAGATAACATATGTGCAGGTTAAACATGCAGATGTACTTTGCATGATCGCCGCCTCGGTTTTATCCAAACACCCAGGTGTCGGTGGTGAGAAAAGGACATCAAATCATGTGATAAGTGTGATAACGCCACGGCCGTTATTGTGAATGCACTTCATTCTTGCTTCCAGCGTACGTCACCCACTAGAGGGCGATGAGCACATCTCCTGTTGGTCACATGACCGTGGAGAATAAAAAGTCCAGTAATATAAAATCTGATTTAAAAGTCTCATCATCAGTTAAACAGCTTCTCCAGTCGCACCGATTCCCCACGTTGTTCTGAAGTTTGAGTCCAGCAAAGACAGGTTGTAAAAAAAACAACTTCAGCTTAAATAATCTGCCACCGGGAGATAGCACGGTTGTGTGTGTGTGTACTTGTATTAATGACATTGCGGGGACACGTATCTGGTCGGTCACATTACGGGGACTCATCTCCCAAAAACCTCCCTGAGAAGCCGTAGACTGAGAAACGAGCTGCCACCTCCACACCTTCGTCCCTCGGGGGCCTTAAACCCCATAAATAACACAAATAACTTGGTGAAAGTTTGGGGTTCGATTTAAGAGACGAAACTAAAGCAGGTCCTGACAAAACCATTAAAAGGTGCAAAGACATGGGCATGGTTTTGTTGGATTTTAGGTCATCTAAAAAGGTTGTTTTGGTTTCAGTTTTTGGTCCTGAGTAGCATTGACCAATCACGTTCAAGCAGGCTTTGGGTACGACAATGATTTTAGCTTTTAGCATCCATCCATCCCTTATCTGGGTCCTCTAAAGCAGGGCTGTCCAATCTCATCCAAGAAGGGATCCAGGTTCAGGTCCAGGTTTCTGTCGGTTTAGTTCATTTGCACATAAAAACCCATGTCTTGATCATTTCGGCTTCACCGTGAATCCTCCAGCCTCTTCACATGAACTAAATCGGACATTACATGGACGTTGCACGAGGGAGCCAGCGCAGTAAAGTCTAATTTAGCATATTCCTGCTCCTCCGGGTCGTGTCTCCATAAGTTCAGGCCTTATTCTCTCCTCTTCACACTTTTAAACATTCACAGAATGAGCCTAGACTGGAAATAAGTTGGGAATGCTTGCAGAGAGAGGCCTACAGATGTGATGTGATCGCTCTTCACAGGAGCAGGTGGTGTGAGACACCTTCCATCCAGATGTTTTAATGTTGGAAAATGTATTTACGGTTACCGGCAGATAAACGGCCACTTCAGGTTGTGCAGAGCAGCTCCAGCAGGTTGAATTTTAATGTTCTTTTTTAATTTAACATCAATATGTTTGTATCTCAGGCACTACAGAGGGAAGTGAGGGTTGTAATGAACATACGAGTGGCTTTATGTGTTTAATAGTCTGGTATTCATTGTGCATATGGAGAGATTTCCCTGCTGCAGGTGGTGAAGGGAAACTTCAGGTGTATTTTACTTTATTTACCTTGAGCGATGTAGTGGAGGTGAACGTAAGTGAGTACATTCATATCACTAGGCTACGCTTCCTGCCTCTTGAGTCCTGAGTCCATGTCCTGCTTTCCTAGATCCATAAAAAGAAAAGGTCTATCATTTTAACAGCGTCAGCAGAAGAGTTAAGGGACCGGCTAAAGACCAGGAATGACGAGTCACCCGGGGCTCGTACCGTCACTGAGACAGAGAAGAAGAAGTGGTTCATATTGTTGAAAGGATAACTTAAAATCTAGAAAAATCTCTGTAAATGTGTATAATAAAGATGATAAAGCATCTAAATCCATCACAAACTATGTCCTGAATTGATATTATGTGACTAATCAATTTCACGTTTAGGGTTTCCTATTAATTAGCCGTGGCGACCTGCTTCACTGGGATCATTTTATGTACTGTACGAGTAAAAGCTATAAAAAATATACTTAAATTACACAAATCATATATTCTATTACTGGAGTGTAATCTGCGTTATGCTGCAGCTCATTTTAATTACTTAAAAACCTAATAATACAACATAGTGTATTTAAATCTAAAATCTAATATCAAATAAATGTTTCGTAAAATACAATATTTTCTTGTGGGATCGAAGTATAAAGTTACATAAAATATGCTCTCAAAGTGCATCAGATGAGCAACATTTCCTCCGGGGAGCACGAACCAATAATGTGCAATATTTGGTAAGAAGCTGGAATCAAACAGGGTCAAACCATATAAAAACAGAGGGAGATAACAGGCTGGTAAATGATATCACTCCCTCCGTCACCAGCTACACCATGACTCATGCTGAATCCACTTTGTAGCAGCGTCATGACGCAGACAGCAACCTGTCTCTGGCTCGCGCTCAGACTACATCATCTACCTCGTATCTGTTACATGCAAGGCTTCGGAGCCGGAATAGACGGCGTGTCATCATAATTCACTCATGCATCCTCCACACAGTGACCTTTTTTATTTGGTGTTTATTTATTTTTTCGGGGGGAGGATTTAGCCCGAGCACAGATGAAAAGCCTCTTTTATATGTCGGTGCAATCTGCAGGTTTTTATGCTGACTTCTGGTTTCATGGGGGGGTCAGAGTCCAGAGGAATCTACGGAGCCAATCAGCAATTCAGCGGTGTCACGAAGCTTAGCGGGCGGCACTGTTTCAGAATCTAAATATTAAAGAGAGAGTTCAGATATAAGTGGTTTGCATGAGTCAGTATTCTATAGTAAGTGTGTTAACTTCAGTCAGACAGGACGTATTTTAGAGTTCAATCGATCCAGAACTAAAGCAGTTCAATGCCACCAGACTCCATTAACAAAAACAGGGATTTTACCTCTCAGTTGCTGGTCCATCGCTGCCCCAATCAGTTTGTAAGCGTTATTGTGTGACTGAAGATTCCGAACTAACCCTTTAAAACACTAAAATCATACAATAACGTAAAACACACTGACTTGTGGAAGCAGAAGTAGACCAGCGACAGAGAGTTAAATTATTGGTTTTGCCAATGGAGTCTGGTGGTTTCACTTTCCGTTCAGTTCCCCTTCAGACAGAGAAATAAAATATAGCGTACACTTATATTGATTATGTAAAATACATCCACAGGAGGACACATTATTGTATAAACTATTAATATTGCAAATACAAATCAAGCCTTTATGGTAACTAGATGATGCAAGTCGGCGGGATTGGACGGAAGATTGGTAGAAGAAGCATTATTAGATAAAACAGATGATCTGCAGTGGAAACAAGGTAATAAATCACAATATATTGTAATATATGTTCATGCAATACTATTTTAAATTGTGATAATACCGTATCGTAAATAAGTTGTACTGGAATCTCCTCTTTGCCACAGAATGTTATCACCTTGCCTTGGCATTAGAAGGCATGTGGACACTACAGCACCTTGTCACAAGTTATTGATGACTCATTTCCTGTTTGCTTTAATTCTATATCCACTCGATGCCCGCCCCCTCGGGATTCGACCTTCATATATCTGCCTCAGCTGTTTCCCCCCGTCTTGATTAAACACCCGGAAGGTCGAAGCTTTTGAGCATTGCGAGCACGTACGTCGCTCCCCATCGAAGACATTAACCCTAAACGCTCCCGCTGCTGTCGCTGCTGAAAACACGGAGCGAGTGTCATTGAAGGGAATGTGGCGAATGCCCTCTCACGGCGACGACTAATCAATTTACAGAATGATTTACGAGCCACCGCCACCGCCTACCTGGAGAATCACATGTACGGGACATAAGCATGGACACCTCAGCAAGCATGGGTGACATCTTTGATGTGGATTTCAGTGATATTTATTCCAGGAGACCAGGTCGGTTCATCCTCCTGTTTTCAGTCCCACACAGGAAGTAGAACACGGGGAGCACCGCCGCCGCCGGCGTGGCAGCAACACAGAGCCTCACGCAGTGGCCAAATCTCTTGATAAGTTTATACGCCGCAATCAAGCCCGAAGGCCATGACGCCTGGCGGGGGGATTACCGAGGGATTACAATATATTCACCCCACTGGGATTCCATCACATGGTGGATCAGATCCCTGTGACAGGGGACCAGCGTGGAGGACTCCCTCCGGGGGTGGGGGGGGGGCAAACAAGGCCGTGACAGATTTTTGACAAAGAGCCTAAGTCTGTCTGACAGCCTCGACACGAGCCGCCGTCTGGCTACACGCCGTTTCTCCTCCGATTTACCTTCCGGAGGGCGGGAAGCGAAGCAATCAGGTGTTTTGGGGAAGAAACGGAGACGGTTCGGGGCAGGAGTTGCTGGTTGCAATCCAGTCATTTAGTGATGCAACGTTGCACAAAGAGGCTGACTTGGGGATTTTCAGTCCCTTTGTAAATGTTGAATAATTCAAATGTCAGTTAGAAAACGAGAAACTTTCCCTCCAAACAAAGCTTACAAATCACAATCACGCTCCTGCACCTTTTCCAAAGCACTTTCCAAGCATTTCAAGGTGCATCTCCATGCTTTTCCAGCCCCTTCCAGCTGTGGTAAACTCCATCTTTGTACCAATCCAATGGTCAGTATTCAGTCTACTTATTCTGTCACTTGTTCATCACATTAAATGAGATGTTCTTGTCCTCTAAACAACCAACATGATGTTTGGAGACAGCTTTTTACAGAAGGACCACAAATGAAAGGAAAACTAATTCCACTAACAGATCCACAGAAATATAATCACCAACTATTTTCATCATCTGTTCATCATCAAAAGTCATTTTTCATAAAGAAATGTCACAAAATGCTGTTTTCAGTCCCTCAGATATGGAGATCTTCTTTTCTCTGTTCTATCATAGATGTCATCACATACAACACACATTTATAGACCTTTATTCTACATCCAAGCACTTTTTAAACCTTGAAAACACCAGACTAATACTCAAGTGTTTTCAAGGATTTCCAGCACCCGTGCAAACCCTGAATAATAATAACAGCTCGGACGTCAGTTCATCACCAAAGCAAACGCACGCATGCAGAACTTTGGCAGATTATAAAGAAATTAAGCAACAGCTTCAAAAGTAATGTCACGAGAGGGAAAACGATAAATCCTCTTGTTCTCCATTTGTTGCATTAAACGCTGGACGCCATCTGTCGGGGTTGGATGGCGGTATGCGGCAGCAGAGGGGCGGCAGCTGTCGCTCCTAAGACGCGACAGCCCGGCCACCACCGCCGCCGCCGCCGCCACACTCGTGTTTGCACGTCGACACACACTCTAAAAATACTCTTCTGAGCTCCGTTAATGGGCTCATACGCTGCCTTAGTTACAGCGGGCGGAGCGGCGATGCAGATAGAAGGTCATTAATCAAAAATAAGCCAAACAAAAGGCAGGTTTGGTCGACCGGCCGGCAGGAGATTATTACGTATTATTACAACATTCCAGAAAAAAAGACAAGCGACTGTTGCCGTTTCTAACATGTCGATCCGTGTCCTGACCCCACCTCCACTCTGACCCCTCCCCCCTCCACTCTGACTCCTCCCCCCTCCACTCTGACCCCTCCCCCCTCCACTCTGACCCCTCCCCCCTCCACTCTGACCCCTCCTCCAGGCAGTAGGTGACTGAGATGGGCGTTCGTCTAGGCTGCTTGAGCGACTCCCCGTGGTGGCCACCACCGCCGCCGTCGCCATCGCCGCTGCTCCTGCTGCTGCTGCTGTTCTGCGGCGCCCCCTTCTGTTCGGGCCGGCCCTTCGGGATCCCGACGCCCTCCGTGAACGTGGCGGTGGTGTTCAGCGGCTCGGCCTACCAGACGGAGATCAAGGGGCGGCTGAGCCGGGAGAACTTCATGGACCTGCCCCTGGAGGTGAACCCCATCACCGTGCTGGTCAACAACACCAACCCGCGGGCGCTGCTCACCCGCATCTGCGACACGCTGTCGACCAACCGCGTCCATGGCGTGGTGTTCGAGGACAACGTGGGCTCGGAGGCCGTTGCGCAGATCCTGGACTTCATCTCCACGCAGACGGCGGTGCCAATCGTGGGCATCAGTGGAGGATCTGCCGTCGTCCTTCCGTACAAGGTCAGTGTGAGGGACAGGGTCAGGGACGGGGGCCGGGCCAGGGATGGCTCTGGGACGGCTCAGGGTCAGGGGCCAGCAAAGAACTGGTTGAGGATTTACTTGTGGGACTAACATTGTTGGGTCAAATTTTAAAAAACAATCAAACCTTAGTAGTTTAATTCATTTAACCACCTGCATTTGCATGAAACATCCCCCAAAGTAGAGTTGAAGCTGTGTGAAATTATCATAATTAGCTAAATAAACCTTAAGTTCTGGTCAAAAAGGTGGTTCTTGTGGTCACAGCGACCTTTTTCCTCCAATCTAAACTGATCAAAGTGGACTAATTTGATGGAAATTCCCTCCAGGTGAGATACTGTTTTCAGAAGAACAGACAACCTCTAAAACAGCTGCAGTCCAGTTGCTCAGATTATTTCTCACGAGATACTTTTCAGCTCTAAATACTGACGGTGACCTCCAGCACCTTTAATTAATCAAACAAATTAACTGTATATAAAACAATCATCAGAGCCCCCAAAAGGATCTTATTACGATTATCATCTCAATTCAATGATTTTTATTGAAGCAAAAAAAGTTGTCAATTGACCTTTGACCACCAAATTCTAATCAGGAGCTCCTCGGGTCCAAAGTGGACGTTTGTGCCAATATTTGAAGAAATTCCTCGGGGCGTTCGCTGTCGCCGGCGCCAGAGGCATAAAATATTGCACTCTGGGTAAACATTTGGCCACTTTTGCGTCTGAGGAGCCTTATTAAATCTACCGGTCACTTCTTACTGATATCATTCACAGCCAGCCACAGGAGATAAACAGGAAGCTGTATAAAGTAATGAACACGATGAATACAGATCATCATCGGCCGAACAGCAGCAGCAGCAGCGGTGGAGGTCCACCTCCGGCTCGTAAATCGCACCTCATTTTCCTGATGTTATGGGCTCAGTGATAGACTCTCAAATTCCTACGCTAACAGGGCCAAGCCGATGGCCGTTCATCATTTCTCTCCATCAGCCCCGTTTTTAGCGGCTATAAATTGTGAGTTTTAAGAGACGTGGGCAGGTGTGGAGCGACGGAGGCAGGTAATAACCGACTTTCATGTGTACGGGATCACATCGGTGATGAGGCAGGTCCCTCTCGTTGTCTCCTTTAGGAGGTACTCACATCCTTCTAGGGATGGCCACCCTTTCAGGCCCAATACAACCAGAGATTTGATCATAAATCCAGACACTAGCGGTGGATTAATAAGCTGTATAACTGGCATCATCAGGTATTACTTTGACATTGCCTTAACTTTCTAAAAAGAAGCAACCAAATGACACAAGGAAAGACATCAAATACACAAGAAACCAATGCAACAGCAAGACACAGTTGGGCAGACATGAGGGCGGGCTGGAAACCGATTGGTGAAAACAAAATTATTTTGTTTGTTATTGAAAAACTTAGCAATAAAAACAAAAAAATCATATTTGTTTATCATATTACGGAATAAATAGCACTGAGTCGGGCTAAATATAGGTCACGGTGCGATAAACATCCACAAATCAGTCCACTGGATGCAGAGTTTTCCTGATGCCTTCACAGGTAAAGTCAGCGTGATTGACAGGAAGTTGACAGGAACAAATTTGTTTATTTTTAAATTTTTAAGTGGCAACTAGAGCTGTTAAATAAATGCTCACTCAAATATGAGGTATAATACTTGAGAAGCACGTATTTGCGGATGTGAGAAGCACAAAAAAAGAGATTTAAGTTGATCATGTACGATGAATCCTTCGATGGACGGAGAGGATAAAACGTCAGGAGGTGTTCCACTTTGATTTTCGGATCTCGTTTTTGGGCTATTTGTTGCGCTCCCTTACTTTCACTTTCTTGGCATATTGGTCGACATTTTAAATATTCAATCAATCAGTCGGAGAGAGAGCCTGCGGCAGATTCTGTGGTGATTACAGCACCTCAGAGCCGAAAATGAAACCGTCTTTTAAATCTCAATTCCACTGGAGGTATGGATTTATTTTTCCGGAGAGCAGTCAGATAATCACAGAGAAGCCCACACGTACAGTCGCTTGAGTGCTAATTAGATCAGACGTAATCAGCATTAGATAAGATGGACGGCCACGAGAAACGACTTAAAGATGAATACGTATCAGAAGTACCGATTTGCTCGGGAATGCATGAGAGCTGCTCTCGGTTCAGGAAGCCGGGAATTAATTAGGGAACTTTGTCAAGGTCAAAGAGGAAACATGAATTCATGAGATCATCCTATTCTATTCATGTTTTAGTCACTATATACATATATAAATAAAGACTGCTGTTTTATGCAGCTCCTTTAACTCTCAGGTGAGGTCAACAGTTGGAGGGGCGCTGCTGAAACATACGAGCCGTTAAACTGCTTTTCCAGTCGAAGCTGGAAGACTTAGCAGCGATGATCAGCCTCCACAATAGGCTCGGCCACAGAGACCAACTCTAATCCTTTCAGAATGGCTTTTTTTCTCCGTTTCTGGTGACATTTTAGTGCCTTCTGCAGAAGACGACATATAGCACACAAAAAAAAGAGCATCACGTGGAGAAAATTACAGTTTGAAGCCCTGCAACGTGATTCTGCCAAATGGTGATCTTTAAAGATTTATGGCAAAGTGGACATAATGATTTAAACACGGCCGGCTAATTCAGAGACGTAAGAAGATATGGAAACGAATATGGATGTCACAATACCTGAAATATAGTAGCTGATACCATTCCATTACAATCAATACCATTTCTATACTATTGTAAAACTCCACGTCTACATTGAACCAGGGCTGTCAAACGATTAAACATTTTAAATCAGATGCATGGTAGCTGTGCATTAATTGCAATTAATCAACATTCGTAAATATACCAAATACATGTCCTTTTCTTTGTATATTGTTGTGGGAATGGGAAGATAAATGACAGAAGGTGTATATGCATCAGGATTTGAAGCTCCGAAGTGCCTAAACCTAAACACATCATTGTTTTAAACCCAAAGGTGATGAGTTTCCTAATGCAGAGGTTTTGTTTATTAGAAATATATTAGTTTGACGAGAAAATAATTGAAATTTTGTGACTATTTCACAATTTAACACTCTAGAAATGAGAAAAAGTTTCAAAAAGCGCCGCCGTCAGCAGGCTGTGGGGTAGTTAGAAAGAGAACACCCGTCAGCATATCTGCCCCAAACATCCAAGAGAGACCACTAAGGATCACATCGCTCCAAGAGAGCCGGACTAGATCACCTGGGGGATCAGTCGGTCCAGAGGATTTAAGCTGCTGGAGCAAGATGGGGGAAGTCAATGAAGCAGCAAAGAATCATTAAACTGTTTCACAATGAGATTTCAAACATCAACTAGTTGATTGGATCTCTGGTAAACGTGTTAAGTGGGCCTCTAACGATCCATCCCACTGGATCAATACGTCCAACATCCATGCAAAGGGTCCTTTATTTTGAAATTCCCATGGATGCCATTCGTGTTCAAGCGGTCCCTCCTTCCTACAGATGCAATTAACATTATCATTTATTCTCGCTGAAGTTGCTGTGACAGTTCTGAACCGGGTACCTGGTCCCTCTTTGAGTCCTCTTTGTAAAACGATCGGAGACGGCGCCCCCGTCGATTGATTTATGGGACGCTGTCAAAAGGTAGTCAACAAGGCAACAGGAGCTCGTTCATTTTTCATACGTATCGCTGAAAGCCGAGGGTTTGATCTTCCTGAAAGTGACGGCGTGGAATTAGGTGATAAACTGGGACATTTTAATTTGTGGATCGTAACCAGCATCCTTCACTCTTTTTCTACCTCGACGAGGACAAGACGAGGAATAATGACGCTCAGGAGGAAGTACTGTTCAGACTGGAATGTATTCAGCAAAAGTTCACGTTATTTATTCATGCGTTTTTATGGAGTTAGAGCTCCGGCAGCCGTATGTCAGACGGATCAATCAGTTCCCACGGGCCTGCTCAATGTGCAAACAGGGAGACGGATCAATAACCGTTAATCACGGACGACAGGAACCAGGGAGACGTCGGCGGAGCCAAAAGGAAGCTGGTTTCAAAAAGGGAAAACTGTCACTGCTTTCCATAATAAACCGTGAGACTTAAAACAGAAATTGTTTATAGTATCATTACTTTTCTTTAATAAAGTAATGCTAATTATTTAACGGAAAAACAAGATGAAGGGCCTCAGAATGATTATTTGACAACATCTTAGTTGGTAAAATCCTTCCTAGTTCAGCAGTTTGACGACGGTAAAAAACGTGTTTTCACATTATGCATTTAGTTCAGTTCCCCCGACTTAACATTCAAAGCGTCCGGTCTGACGGATCACATCCTGTAAAGCGGACAAAAGCAAGACTCTGATTGTCTTTGCAGGAACACGAGCCCGAGGACTTCTGTCTTTTCTTTTTTTATTCCGTCTGGATCCCGCTGCATTTTTTAAAACCGGCGGCACTTTAACGATGTAAGCTGTGGAGAGACGAGGCAGAGCGGCTGGAACAGGAATACGAAGCAGACGGAGGAGGAGGGGGGTGAACAGGTGTAGACTTTACACCACTCTGGTGTCAGAGGAGCAACGTGGTGACGAGACATTATAACATCAGCAAGTACAGCGTCACATGAACACGATTAACACATTATTTACAATATTTAATCAATTTCCTTATTAGATATTTAGATTTGTATGTACTTGGTAGCAATGAAAGCAATTCCTCATTTATTTGTATTTATTTATTTGTATTAAAAAAAAGCAGCAGGAGTAAAATATGGTAAAATAAAAGGAATTAAAGTAAGAAAATGTATTAAATAGCAGCACAACGAAGGGCAAAGAATAGAAAATGTTTGTCATGATTTCCGTCCATGCTTCAGCCTCGCTCCACCGTCTTTGCCTGGTGTCATAATGTTGTTTTTTCTGAGTGGAAATATGAGCGAGTGGGGGGGGGGGCTGTGCAGGATCTACGTGACGTCAGCAGCACAGGAAGGCGACGCCGGGGCGTTGCCTGCTGCGCGGCGGAGGCCGACATATGTCACGGCAAAAGAGCCACAGCCAGAACAGAGAGAGAGAGAGAGACAGAGAGAGAGAGAGACAGAGAGAGAGAGTCCTAAATCTTTAGGCAGAATTTCACCTTTTGAGAATAAAAACACATTATTTTTAATATTTGCCAAAATATTTCTGCATTGAATGAAGTGGGAAATAAGAGGATATACAGAAAAAACAAAAGACGTTTCAAATTTGAAAACTGTAAAATTACATTTTTTTTTTATTTTCCACATGTTTTTGTGTGGCGGAGCTGTGTAAAAGCACTTTTGTTTTAATGGTCTATTCTATACCAACGCTGTGGAGAGGTGTCGTTAAAGCAGGTAGCTGGTCGCGCCACGGTATCGGTTTCCGTGGCGACACAAACATCTGTGGTTGGGAGATTAATCACCGTTTTAACGAGCGTCTAATCGGCCGGCTGCAAAGCTTTTTCACTCAAGATGGCAAGACGTGAACACAGCGGGTTTGGAGGGTCGTGAGGTGAGAGTTGGAGGCGTGACGGCGTTCGGCCTCGTGTGTTTGGAAACGGACAGGAAGTCCTTGTGTATATATTTTATATATATATATATATATTCTGCCCCTCACGGGTGGAATCTAAGCCTTGAGAGGCTAAGCTTTCCACTCAATGGCCGTAATCTTCTTTGGGACTGTGGACTATTACTGTGACAAACACTGGAAGTACAGCTTACATCGTGCTGAACGGAGCCATTTACATTCACCCCAGTCATAACACACACATTATACATAGTATATGTGATCACATGTATCAGCAGATTATAGAGATTTGTCTTTAATGTCCGGTTTCTGTATGATTGTGATGTAAAATGACACCTTTTTTTTTTTAGTTTTTGGAGGGAGTAATTCCATTTTTATGAATATAATCGGAATAGGACACTTATTTTAATGAGTGAGGCAAATATTTGAACATCTTAAAGTAACTAGAGCTCCTGACAGGCTTCAACAATCTAATCTTAATCTAATATTTGCCAAATCCTGAAGAGCCGACTGGATGAGGCCTCCAAAAAAAAGAGAAAACACATTCTTGAATCCAGGATTCAAAATATTTGCAAACAGTTGTGGAGGCGTGTCGGCACATTAAGTGTGTACGGAAGGCCAAAATGGATAAAAGCAAGACAAATAAACAATACAAAAATGCAAAAATACTCAACCGGCTGAGAAAAATCAACCTCATTCCGAACAAAATATTTATGCAATTTTTTTTTTTAAACAAAGACAGAGAGCCTATTTATGATTCATGGTGTTGAGACTGCGAAGACAAATAAATGTTGGAGGGAGATCAGGAAGACGAAGTGGAATGCAGCCAGACAAACCTAATTACATTCTTATACTAATAACTAACCTGTCTCCGTTAATTCAAAAACTACGTTTCCCAGGATACAGGCATTTAAAGGCACAGTATAGTATGTTGATGAAACGTGATGACGTCATAATTATAGCAAGCAAATTCATAGTAAAGATCATCAAAAAGATGTCATATTATATTCAAGACGGTCATTAAAAGGCAGAGGAACGAAACAAAAACCCAACAGAACTGCTTGGTTCACACGGGGACACTCACAGCAGTCTCCTGGGTGAAAGTCCTGTGAGTTTCAAGCACCCAGTAACTCCTGCTCCATCCTGCGTAACCGACGGTGACGTTGGTCCGCTGCCCTCCGTCACACACTTGGACGGCGCTGAACTCGCTCTGCACGGCAACATGGCGGTCGTGACTCGGGGCGTTTGAGCTGCAGCTCAGCCTGAGGTAAAGCCCCGGGCTCCTCTGGGCCACGCTATCAGGCTGCTCTCTGCTAATTGAGCTCTTTAAATATGTACAAGGCACACACACACACACACACACACACACACACACCTGCAGGACAAACGTGGTGGTGAAGCGCTGCAGATGCAGGATTGAGGTATTAGCGAGGGGGAGAGCAAAGAAATCAGATTTATATGATCGTTCTCAAGCTCCTGCGTGACCGACCTGCATAAGATGGCTTCTGCATGCAGTCTAATCCATCTGAGTCCTCAGACCGAGACCGGGTCCCAGTCAAGACGCCGCTGGACTTATTTCATGCGTGTGAACTTTACAGTTATCAGTAACATTGACTTATTTATTCATTTGTTTCATTTTTAAAAGCCGAATATGTCATAATCTCGCTCTGATTGGTTGATGGATGGAAGTCCTGATATTACAGGGTGAAATCGGTTGATGATGTAAGCATTCATCACGTTTTGTTTTTTAACATATATTGTGAAGAAAATGAGCAGGATGTGATCTAAAAAAAAATGAAGTATTCCCATTTTGTGAGCAAGTTCTCCTTCCATTAATGAACAATGTTAAATTGAAAGAGGCTACATCACCGTTTAGGGATATAAGAAGTAGAAGGAGTGTGAGCAGACAAAGTGCAGCGAGTGAAAAGAAAAGAAAATATTTTCCTGGTCCGGAGGCACAAAGTCTTTGGATTCAGCCGTCTGAAGCGGTAAGATGCTCATACATCACCGGAGCGCTGAACTTCTGTCAAGGACAGCCAGGAGACGGGCTGAGTGAGATCACAGGCCTGTTTGTGGTCTCAGGATACCCGACCCCCCCACCGGCTCTCAGGGTGGAGGGTTAGAGGGGTCGGGGTATGGGGGGGGCAGACGGAGGCACAGAAGGAGCTTTTACAACAAGATCAGAGACAACACACACAGGGAGGCGTCCAAACAGGGTTTCTCAAACACTACTGCAGGGGTACTTGAGATGTCCTTTTACATTCTTTTTTTTAATCATGTTCATTGGAGATCCTATTAACCATATTAGAAAAAGATCAATAAAAACGTGAATGAAAGTTCAATAAAGACATGTTATATTGATAGTCCTACTATAAAAGACCAGGAAACGTAAATTTCTGGTAAATTTGCCGGATTAATCTAAAATATAAAAGTATTTTTCTACTTTGTTTATAAAATGTGTTTTTCTCTCATTAATTATCACCATAATCTGGAGAATATTCACTTTTTTCCTCATTAAAAGGGTTTACTTTCTTCTTAATTTGCCTCTTTAATCTCAGAGAATATCAGATTTTTTCCTCATAAATGTACCTTTTTAATCTTTGAGTTGTTTTTCCTTTAAATATTCCCACCTTCCCCCGGCTCTGTAATTATTAATATTCATTATTTGTATTATTCTTCTAATAATATGTAGTTGAACCTCTTTATGTGGGGCTTGTATGTTTGCACTGATCAGGGGGAACTTGGCTGAAATAAATATATTTCTAAATTATTGTAAAAACAATTGAGGAACAACAACAAACCCCATAAACTCAACATATTGGTACATGTTTATATCCTCGCTGTCACCATCGTCACGCCGCTGCGATGACTCACGGTGAACGCTGTTTGTTTTGCAGAGCGGCGGTTAAGATGAGGCGGCGTAATGAGAATCTGCTGAAGGATCAATAATCTCTGGCCGGCGTCGCATCAATCCATCAGCGTTAATTAGGACCTCGCTGTAATTAGAGGATCGCAGACGACCGCTGGCCTGCTCTCTGTCTGTTAACACTCCCGATTCTAGATTCCACAAAGTTTGGGTTCCTCACGGCTGAGTAGACGGCTAAAGTTTACTAAATCTCCTGTTAGGTATTAATTATGGTATTTTTGACATCACATCTGCCGTTGTAATTAATAAATACTATGTTAATGTGTTTTTAATGAATTGATTTTGGTGCAGCTCTTCTCCAGAGAATGTTTTATATCAAATAGTATTAAATAGTATTTAGGTAACAATCATTAATATACCTTTTAATGAGCTCATAATTTTGTTTTGTGGAAGATTTATAGGTTAGTAATAAGTAATTAATCAAACCTTTGGGTTGCCAGTTTATGAAAATAATTTATACCTTAATTTGAAATAAATAAATACATTTCGTATAAATATAGTTGCAGGTAAGAGACACATCGTCCTTCATCCATTTAAAGGAAAAATACTGTATTTAATTACTCTTTCTACATGTTAACTTTACTTCTGTCTGTCTGTGCCTCCGGTCTCGGCACCTGAAGGATTTCTAGTGAAAGAGCACCGGCCGGGTTTTACTCCGCTTATAGTTTGGCTGGTGATTCATTGATTTTAAAATGCTACGGAGAGAGCACCTTTAAAGGGTAACTCCACACTAAATCACAGGCGGGAAGACTGTTGGCTGTGCCGTTTTTGCAGGCAGCTTTGGCCACGCCCCCAATCAGTGACATCACAGCGGGGTTGTTTGTGTTTGACAACTAGATTGGGGAAAAAACTCTTCGAAGGAGTCTTTATGTTGAACGACATGTGGAGGTGCTGCGGAGGATTTGTTTTACCCTCC
The DNA here is from genome assembly GCA_029853015.1 of Chelidonichthys spinosus. Lineage (NCBI taxonomy): Eukaryota > Metazoa > Chordata > Actinopteri > Perciformes > Triglidae > Chelidonichthys > Chelidonichthys spinosus. Next base: position 20,420,948 of record CM056839.1, on the reverse strand, counting down.
TCTCAGAGAAAACGCCCTCGCTCCTCCTCAAGGTCGTTCCATTTTGCAGTAAAAAGACGGATTAAACGCGGCGGCGGAGCCGACCGCGGCGGCGGCGCCATCCCTCTGAATTTGCACAGTGGGATGGAGGACGGCATTTTGCACCGCAAAAGCAAGACGTGGAGCTTAAAATGATGAATGGGTCTGCAGCGAAATAAAGCAGAAGCACTTACTGCTGTTGAGGCTGCACTACAGACCCCCACCGGTTAATCCCACTACTCCGAGTGTGTGCATCCTCACGGGACTAAAGAAGTCCTCCAGAGGGTCCTCCTGAGATCCCAATGCACGGTTGTACAAATGAAGAAGAGTCAGGGTTCCTCCTACTTTTCCAAAGTCAAGTTCAAGCAATTTTCAAGCATTTCCAGGTGTATTTCCATGCTTTTCCAGCACCTTCCAGCTGTGGTAAACTCCATATTTGTATCAATCCAATCGTCAGAATCCAGTCTACTTATTATTGCTATTGTTCATCACATTAAATGAGATGTTATTGTCCTCTAAACAACCATGTTGGTAAAATTCAAGTGTTTTCAAGGATTTCCAGCACCTGTACGAACCCTGCATAAAGGTCTCCCATTCTCCGTGTTCCTTGCAGGGCGAGGGCTCCAACTTCCTGCAGCTGGGCTCCTCCATCGAGCAGCAGATCAACGGCATGTTCAAGGTGATGGAGGAGTACAACTGGGACAGCTTCGTGGTCATCACCAGCCTGTACCCGGGCTACGAGACCTACGTGGATTACGTCAAGTCCTTCACCGACACCAGCTACTTCCTGTGGGACCTGCAGGACGTGCTGACCTTCGACATGTCGGCCGACGGCATGAACGACATCCGCGCCCGCCGGCTGCTGCAGCAGATCGACGCCCAGGTGCTGCTGGTCTACTGCTCCCACGAGGAGGCCCAGTACCTGTTCAGCATGGCGTCCGAGGCCCGGCTGGTGGGGCCGGGCTACATCTGGATTATCCCCAGTCTGGCGGTGGGGAACCCGGACATGCCGCCGCCGGACAGCTTCCCCGTGGGGCTGATCAGCATCATCACGGACCGCTGGAGGATGAGCCTGAGGAAGCGTGTGAGGGACGGCGTGGCCATCGTGGTCAAAGGCGTGCAGAGCTTCCGCAAACAGAGAGGCTTCGTACCCGAGGGCCAGAGCGACTGCCACAACCCCGTCAAGCCGTCCACGACCAACGACACCCTGTTCAGGTAGGCTGCAACGCTAGGAGCCGCCTATTTTATTTAACTTTAATTACTTACATTAAATAAGAAGCTATGACATTTCTACAGAAACACATTCAGTTTAACTCAATTAAACTCAACACATCCCACTAGGCCTGTCACCATGACTACCATAACTACGGACATAACCTCAAGTATTTAGTAGTACGATTATGCTACGATATGCAGACGATCTCCATCATTTCTACATTATCAATTTATCATACCACACATGGACATGTCATCGACATGATATGATCGCAATCATTTTTACACTATCAACTTATTGTACGATATATAGACATACCCTTGTCATTTTTTAAGCTATATGGACATGACCGTGATCATTTTTACCATTACAACTACTTATACTGCAACTAACTATTGTTATAAACCTTCTATTATAGATAAGAAACCCAGAGACTTTTTGGTTGTGTATTTTATGTACGATTTCGATTATTATGCTACTACTTCATGATTATATGAGTGGAACACAGATGTTTCACATTAGAAGCCTTGAGGCAGCTTTACGTCTATAAAAGAGCTGTTTTTCTGACAGTAACGTCAAAGAAACAGCAGAAGAAGGAGCGATTGGAGATATATCCCGTGCATAATCATAGTTTGGAGTAATATATGGCAAATGAAAACACAGAAAAGAGAGAAACGTGCAGCAGCAGATGTGTGACTTAGTGATGTTGTAATTCAAATTATGTTGAATTTACAACGTCGGCTATTACAGCAGGAGTCATTCCACGCCTCGATGATTTTTCCAGCATTTTTGAACGACCGGCCCTTTTATTTATATAAACTCTCGTCACCCAGCTATTTAAATACGACTGTTTATTCAAGGATTCACATTATACTGTTTGTATGCATTCATACATGCATCGGCTCACACGAAGGCCGAGTGGCCGGTGATGCTTCTTCTTGGCAAAGACTCAGGAAAGAAATGGCCGCTGGGGGCCGACTTGAAGAGGAGAATAACGGCCGTTACCGTGGAGACCACTTCACAGCGGCTTTGGGGCGAACGTGAGATATGAAGCCCTGCAGCTTTAGACCCTCTCATGTGTGCTTTTATGATGGCTCGTTTGTTGTGTTGACCGTAAACTGGACACTGAGGATAATGAAAACGCACTCGCCGCGACTAACTGTTACTGCAGCTGTGGGCAAGATGGAGGGAAGAAACCAACAACAAAAAAACTTTAAATAGTGTTATCTCAGGTAGTTGGGAGGTCGCGCTCCTATGAAGCCTGCCGTTGCTAAGCAACCAAATCAGGCAAAACCCCAACGACGTCGGCCGCAGTAATCAACAGTAAAGCTTCGCCGCCTTAATTAAACTAAGTGACGGCTTGTCGTCTTGAGTTTGGATGACCTTTCAAACAGATGTTGTGACGTCCTCAGTAAACTCTTAAAATGATTAACTTCTCCATATATATATATATATATATATATAAACAGATGTAGTATTATATTTACGGGAGAAAGCAAGTTGCCAGCTGTGATTGGTTGTCACATGACGTGCTGCAGCTGTCCAATCGGTGAACTGATTTTTAAGGATGGATGTTTGGGTCCTTAAATCACTCACAAGCCAGTTAGGACGAGTGTTAATGAAACTACACTCACTATAACTTAAAAATAAATATCATCACGACTGACTTGAAGAAGTCGTCTAGCTCGCCGTCACGGTAGAGAAGTGAAAAACAACAGCTGGATTTCAAATTTACAGGATAAATATTTATTATATTGAATATATACCATCATGATTAAAACCCATGAAAAGTTTCATAAGCCCCGCCCCCTAAAGCATCCCCTGTAGTCTGTCATCGTGTTGGGGGGGGGGGGGGAGAGACGAAAGGAACGGCTGGAACCTGCATCTGTGGGGACGGCAGAGAAATCAGGTCACAAGTTGTTTATTTATTCATGACTTCACATCTGTTTATTGAGTTGGTCACACTTTTCCCAAACCAAAGCGCGTCCTCGGGGCCGAGCTGCGATCCTTCGCCTCGCGTCCTCGCCACCTCGCATGTGTATCTCTTGGAGCTTTGCGAGGTCATTTTGGGGGGGGGGGGGATTGCGTCGTTGCAGATGGGTCATGAAGGGGCCGTGGAACGGCGAGCATCAGCAGACACTTCCTCTCCTGCATTATGAAACATCCCCCTCCCTCTGGTGTCAGAAGTGATTTTTCTTCTGGCTTCCTCGGAGCCGCCGGGGAGACAACCGTCCCTTTTTGTAAACGCAAACCGTCCAGGAACATGGCGAACATTATCCCGGCCTTTGATACTGTACATCCCCCCCTCCCGGGACTTTGTAAACCCAGCAGGCGGCTCTCGAAGGTCGGAGAGACACAACGAAGCACTTTCCATTAACTTCATAGTCACTCATTTCTTCTCTTCCCCCCGCCAGATCAAACGTTACCCCCTCTCTGCAGTTTCCAGATTAGTCCTCGCTTGATTGGAGACTTTTTTGATAACGAGTCGGCTCACCTGTTAATGGGATTACTGCAGATTACCAGATTAAATAGGCTTTTCACACGGACGGAGCTGAAGGCGATTCTGCTCCCGGCGGGGTTTTCGTCACCTCCGCCGGAGTGTCGGCCGAGGTGAGAGAGCAGCGCCGCGGGTCTAATGTGACAGGATGTGAGCGGCGACACAATGGACTCAAAAGGAGGATGTGTGTGTTTTACACGCACACACACACATACGTACACACACAAGGCAGGGAAGCTGCCGGGAAAACCTTGTGTCTGTCGGGTGGAAGCTGCGTTTTGTTAAGTTTGTGATGACGTTCGATCTGTTTTAAAGATTTTTTTTTTTTAACTTTTTGGACTTTTATCTCTGTCAAATGCACCAATGTGTGCAGGAACAGGACCGATTTATAAACCTAATGAATTTGAATAAGGTTACTGAACGAGGTTAACACATGATGATGCCTTTGGATTTAAAAGCCAGGGGGGTTCAAATTGTAATAATCCATCCTGAAGGGATTATGAATGTGTTTTTACCAAATTTTCACAGCAAACAAGTCAAAGATATTCAATAAAGAAAATAAAACTCTTAGTGGCACCAGAGGAAAAGACAAGGGATTCGTCTGGGGATCATGAATGCCGCTTTTCAAAGTCTATGCGACAAGACAGATCGTATCAAGCTGTGATATAATGTTGCTATACCACAAGCAAGGCGTTATATTTTGCAATTCCTAGAACCTGATTTGAAGAAAACTCTCACTGTTGAACTAAAAACACCATCACATGCATCAAATCTGAGGAAAATGTAACGTCCAACAACAAAATACTACTTTTTGTGCAATCTAAGCCGCCGCCTGCCAAGAATCTTTGCATGTGTATAACTAGTAATTAAATCAATACGGTATCCCAAGAAGAAATATCACATGTGACATTAAGATGAACATTTTTCAAAACAAGAGAACGGAGAAACTCTAGTTCAGGAAGCCGAAGTCACACTTTTTTTGTCTCCCTGCAGGCACATGTTGAACGTTACCTGGGAACACAACGACTTCTCCTTCAACAGCAACGGTTACCTGGTGAATCCAGCCATGATAATCATCACTCTGGACCGAGAGAGACAGTGGGACAAGGTGAGCGTCTTCACAACACGCCAACACAACACACGCTTCACTTCACCACAGCGATTGTGACTGAAGTCACCGGAGCAGAACGCAACTCTCAGAACCAGAAGCAGGTTTACGTCTTTGTCTGTATCCAACACCCCAAAGTCAAATTCAAGCACTTTTCAAGCATTTCCAGGTGCTTTTCCAGCCCCTTCCAGCTGTGGTAAACTCCATCTTTGTACCAATCCAATGGTCAGTATTCAGTCTACTTATTCTGTCACTTGTTCATCACATTAAATGAGATGTTCTTGTCCTCTAAACAACCAACATGATGTTTGGAGACAGCTTTTTACAGAAGGACCACAAATGAAAGGAAAACTAATTCCACTAACAGATCCACAGAAATATAATCACCAACTATTTTCATCATCTGTTCATCATCAAAAGTCATTTTTCATAAAGAAATGTCACAAAATGCTGTTTCCTGTCCCTCAGATATGGAGATCTTCTTTTCTCTGTTCTATCATAGATGTCATCACATACAACACACATTTCAAGCACTTCATTCTAAATTCAAGCACTTCTCAAACCTTGAAAACACCACACTAAAATTCAAGGATTTCCAAGGATTTCCAGCACCTGTACGACTCTGTGAAAGGCAGAGTGATGTCATACGTAGCTGGTCAGGCGAGTCGATGAACGACTTCACGCCCACACTAGTAGCCTCCACGTCCTCCCACCCTCCGTCTCGTCTAAAAGATATTAAAACAAAGCCCACGCTTGAACATTCATCCAAAACTTAACCATCATTAGGAAGTTAATTAAACCGGGTACGACGCCTGTTGACTTCCTGTTGTTAGACGTCACGCTCAAAATAAACAGCCGCTGGCGTACCAGAGCTAATTATGTTAATTATGTCATATATTCATGTTTTCTGGCACTACTTCCTATTCATTTCCAGTATGTCAAAGGTGAGCTAATGAGGAAGCTATTTGATTATAGAAGCATGCAGAAGGTGATAATTAATACAGCAGCGGCTCCGATGATACACATATTTGTTAGAAAATAAATTACTGGGCGTGTTTATGCAAGTCTATCAAATTATTGTATAAAATATGATTTTAAGCCGAATCATAAAGAGGACAAGAGATTGTGATGTGATTTATATTGGCGGTTCCTTTTGAGTGAACAGAACTGTTCCCATTAAAATGTGATTTAAAGGTGGTTTAAAACCTGCTAAATGTCTGCAGGATGGAGGTTTGCAGTGTGCAGGCTGGCAAACATGATCACCTTCAAACTGAAGCGTTTCTTTCTCCTCTATTTTTAGTTTTTTTCCTGATGAGCTGATTTCTCGTCTTGAGACTTCCCCGTCCTGCTGTCGGACATCGGACGTGTTGAAGGGCGTTACTCTCTCCCTGTAGATCAGGGAGGATTCTCACCGTCTTAATATCCTCGTCCTCTGCGCTGCCAAAAGACAAACAGGGACGTTGGCAACCGTTGGAAGTGTAACACACGGTCTCCTCCGGATTTAATGAAATGACAAAAGAGCCAGGGCTGAAATCAAATAGTGTTCGGTGTAGCAGTAACCTGGATTTAGAGGCTTCGCGATACGTCAGTCACAATATGACTGCCATTTAATTTTAATAAGATACTGTTTTCACCTCACTTCGGTCATTTTTATTCCTGCAAAATGCATCTTTGTTTCAACCAACTTCCCGTCGATCCCGCTGACTGGATCACGGCAGAAAAAAAACCCTCAGCACCATCTAGTGGACTGAAAAAGCAATTGTTACCAAAAGGTTTAACTTTGCAATATTAACAGTTGTAATAATACTAGAATGATATCGTGATATTATGCTGTATCGATTCTTTCCCAACCTGAGTGATGTAAAACACCTCGTGGATTGTGGATAAACAATTACATTTCCTGTGAATTCCCTGTTATTAAGCTAATTAAAAGCTTTTATTTTGAAAAGTCTCAGCTGGGATGGTTTCCCTCCTCTCTTCCTGTTTGCTCACCTCAGTGGATGATCAGAGACCTGTGTTTTTATAAACCGGTCCTGACTGAACCCACGTAGCGTCCACGGTCTCGCTGAGACCGGAACCAGAAAGGCCACCTCAGCATGTGGTCTGGCTGATCGGATCCCAAAGTGACAAGCCTTCGCCGCAGGAGAGGCTTCTCGGCGTGACTCGGGACTTGAACCTGGAGTCTAAGGTGGACGCTGACCTTTAACGTTAAAAAAACCTTGGGTGGCAAGAAAACATGTTCTTCTCGCTCTTCCAGAGCGCGACACAGAAGCTCATTTCAGAGAAAATGTTGCGTGAGAGCCGATTCGCTTTTCTGTGCTTTACTTTCTGTTGCCTCTGGCCTCTTTTTCTCGGAGAGCTGAAAATCAATTCCATCTTCTGATTGCCTTTTTTTTTTGCCTTCTTATTGTAGAGGGGCAGCCTCTCCGTTACCTTCACACACCACCTGTGTGGCCTGTGTCGCATTAACACCCCTCACCTCTTGTGTTTATTAAACTCAAACCACTTTATCATCTAATGCAGTCATTTGAAGAGTCATTATTCGGCCGGAGGTTCTCCGACTTCCTCCCGCATGTTAAACTCGAGGCGACGTGGGAGGATGAGGGGAGAGCGTGACAAAAAGAGAGTAACGACGGCGAAGGACAGGAAGTGTTCCTGACTGTCGTCGTTATCTGGCAGGGTGATATGCGAGACGGAAAAGCTGCTGTATATCTGAGACGCACGAAACCCTGAAATTACAGTCTCGCCGGCTGGTTTGTAACCCCCAAAAAAATCTAATTTAAGTATTTCCCAGTGGAGTTTGTAATATACCGACTAAGCAGTGAGAAACACATCGCCTCTTTAGATTTCAGAATAAGCTTGAGGATGATGTTTCCCCACTTCCTGTCCCTCGAAGTCAAATTCAAATACTTTCCAAGCATTTCCAGGTGCATCTCCATGCTTTTCCAGCACCTTCCAGCTGTGGTAAACTCCATCTTTGTACCAATCCAATGGTCAGTATTCAGTCTACTTATTATGTCACTTGTTCATCACATTAAATGAGATGTTCTTGTCCTCTAAACAACCAACATGATGTTTGGAGACAGCTTTTTACAGAAGGACCACAAATGAAAGGAAAACTAATTCCACTAACAGATCCACAGAAATAGAATCACCAACTATTTTCATCATCTGTTCATCATCAAAAGTCATTTTTCATAAAGAAATGTCAGGAAATGCTGTTTTCAGTCCCTCAGATATGGAGATCTTCTTTTCTCTGTTCTATAATCACATACAACACACATTTCAAGCACTTTTATGCACTTTATTCTAAATCCAAGCAGTTTTCAAACCTTGAAAACACCACACAAACATTCAAATGTTTTTAAGGATATCCAGCATCCGTATGAAGCCTGCATATTTCCCTTGAATTTGACATTGTAACTGGACTAAAAACCTGGGAGCGGCGGTGAAAGATTGATTTAACCAGCAGGAAGAAGAGGAAATAAATCCAGAGAGAATTTGGGATGTTGTGTTTTTTACCCATGTTATTGTGATGAGCTGCACCGACCGTGTGATCAGACAGGATTGTCCCCCTTCCTGCATAAACAGCACAGATTATGTGGGAGGGTAAAAACATTTTGTCCAGACTGACTGACTTTTTCTTTTTTTTCGGCCCTCTGGGAAGAAACGACTGTGAAATAAATAAACGTTAGCCGGCTCACATTTGCACCGGCGACCTCGCTGCCACAAGTAAACTCTTAAGTGTAATTGATGCATCTGCAGAAAATGAGATAGAAAGAGGAGGAAGCGTCTCCTCTCATCCATCATGTGACACGCCTGTTCCCCACACGGTAGACTCAGCGGATTAAGCTTCCTGTCAGGACTATGTATTAAATTTATGACACAGACTGATCTGATAACAGGTTATTGATTTCTGTGTATACTAAGGATGACACTGATGCAGATTTATTGCATCTTAAATTAACAGGAAAGAAGCTAAACTTAAGAGTTTAGTTTACATTACGTCCCTTTTTTCTTTAGACGAATGGTTTGTGGACTGAACTTGTGAGTCATGAGTGGCCATCTTGGTTTCTTTTTGCAACCAGAAGTGAAACTGCATGAGCGAACCTCTGATTCAGGAGCTGAAATATTTATCTTTGTGGATAATTAATCACAATATACAATGACGTATTAGGGCTACTGTAAAAAAAAAAAAAAAAAAACAGATGGGGGAAATATTCTGAGAAAGAAAGTGGCAAATTTGACCTCTCTTAGCTGTTTTTTATTTCTAAAGTGCCTCTTATACGCCGTCGTACAGTAGTATAACTTCAGCCATGCAATAAAACTATAAAAAAAAAATGCCTGCAAAGTGATAATCATTATATTAAAGAACTGCTGATAAACCGCCTCATCATCCGTGTTGCATGTTAAAAAGCAACTGTAGCTGCTTTCCTGTCTCGTGTTTATAACTCATGAATGAATTATGGCAGCCGAAGCAGCATTTAATAGGACCCATCTGACTCAGCATAAATCAACAGGATGAGTCGGGGGGTTTTTAGCCGACTGTGGTCCATTTGGTCACAGCTGGATTCAAACCGAGGGAGCAGATCTGCGTTTTCTAAAACACAGCTTCTTAAAATAAATGTTTGATTTCAGATCTTCATTATGCATCCGGCTTGCTGGAACGCTCATTTCCACCAAAACATCCAATTAGAATTAGCTGGCTGGTAATAGAGCGGCGGGTAGGAATCGCTCTCGTTGCATTAGAAGTGTAATTGGACTCTCTCCATCCCCCAGTGACCTAAAAAAAAAACAATTTCCTCTAAACTATTTTCCTCCTCGCTGCACCAGATGCACAAATCACACAGACGTGTGATAACGACGTGTACAGTCGGAGACAACTGTATTAAGATTGGAGTTGGAGATACTCTCAACTGGCTGGAGATTTATGAGAGGCGGTGTGAGTTTAGCATCTGGAGGTTTTTCCCTCTAAAGCCTCGTCTCTCTGGATCCTTCAGGTGGGGACCTACGAGATGGGGATCATGCAGATGCGGTACCCCGTGTGGCCGCGGTACGGATCCTACCTGGAGCCGGTGTCGGACTACCGGCACCTGACGGTGGCCACGCTGGAGGAGAGGCCCTTCGTGATCGTGGAGGCGGTGGACCCGGTGACCGGCACATGCGTCAGCAACACGGTGCCGTGTCGACGGCAGTCCAACAAGACTGAGGCGTAAGTGATGATGATGATGATGCACCATATCGCAACAAACACCATATTTTCTTTTCTGCAGTATTCATTTAAAAATCCCCCAATTCCATGCATTTTTAAGTTGAATTAAAAAAGCGAAAGGAAGTGTGTAATAAAAAGAGCCAGGAGATTTAATAAAACACATTATCTTTGTAAATCTAGACGTTTTATCCACCTAGAAGCAGGTTTGTCTTGATGTTTAAATCGTGTGCTCGATCAGCAAAATAACAGAAATGCGAGTCCTGCAGACGCAGATCCAAAGAGATTCTGTAAGAGATCTGAAAGTCATCAAATATACTAAGTCCCGCCTCTTCCGGGGTCCACCATGGGACCTTAATTCCTGTGATTGCGTTTGAATTGTACCATGGATTACACACCATTGAGTTTGGATCCCTGTATGTAAATCAAAAAACAGGTTTCCTTCTGATGTTGTGCAGAAAACGTAAAAACATTTTATCTTGAGCATCCAGGATGTTTTTTCCTTCATCATCATCAAATCATTGGCTGTTACCAAACTGTGTGCAGCAGCCTGCCTGGTGTTCAAAGAATCCACCTTATTAAAACCCATTTGACATCGCCGTACAGTCCCACGTGCACTCTCGTGTGTTCAACACGCCCGATCTTAATTGATTTTGCATCCAACTGGAGAGCGCCATTAGCTAGGAGATTAAGAGGCTCTTCCCCCGCCATTAGCCCAGGCATGACTTCTTATCACTCAGCGAGGTGAGATACTCATTAGGGCTGCTTGGCCAGAGTGTAATATCCCAGGGATCTCCCGGTGACCCAATCAGGGAAATATATGTGCTGCACGGCGGGGTATCAATTAGATGGGGTCGATTAGGCCGTGTCATCAATCCTGAACACATAGAGACTGATATTGGTGTTCATTAGTGGGGGGGGGGGGCGTTATCCATTACTGACAATAGTGCTAACGAGATGAGGGGAACGTGAGGTGAGGATCGCTTCCCTTCAGTGTAATGGAGGACCGGAGTGCTTTATCGCTCACGCTGACCAGATCAGGTTGTCATAATAATAATAAAAAAAAGTGGGTAACTCCCCCTGGTCGAACAACGGTGCTCTTTTAAGGAGATGCAAAAAAATAAATAGTGAAAAGGCAGATATAGACAGTAAGAAGTTCAATGAAGCAATGGTCACTTTGCTCAGCTGGAGGAGAAAAGCTGAAGACGTGAATGTAAAAAATCTAAAATCAACAGCCGTTAAATAATAATCAGACTTACTTTGAAGGGGAGGGAATCACCAGCGATACGATAATAAAGTCATGATGTGATCTAATTGTGATTTTAAACAGTTTGGGATATGCTGAGTATTCACATAACATATATTACGATTTATTACCTTTTTTTTCAAGCTAAAGTTTCGACATGATTCGTCTCACTTTAATCCTTTTTATTACCTACACATCCACCTCACCTACACATTAAAACCTGTCCCAAGTGTGGCTGACTATCATGAACATGGTGCGATCCTGCTGACTTTACCCATGAAAACTCAATTAGTACCAAAGTTTTCATTTTTATCTGCAGTATTAATAAACCTTCAATCAATATTGATAGCAAGATCACGTAAAATATTCCAGTACCACCCAGTACTTTAACTATAACAGTCCAAACTCAAACATATGGAGTTTACAAGAGATAAAACTCAACAACCCATGAGAGAATTTGGAACCGGTGAATGTTGGCCGTCCTTCCAGGTTCAGTGACCTAAACGCCGGATAAGTTATTAGAATTCTTGTCATTTACATCAACCGGTGTTAAAAAGTTTAGGCCTGACATTATTTTTTAAACTGGCTATATTTGTGATGAGTCAGCTATTTAACCGACTGTGCATTACGTTCCCCAATCGGTGCTGCGAGGTCACCTTCCTCCATCCGAATCGCCTAAATCCGTCCCCTAAAGGGCCCCCCACAGACCGCACCACGGCCAAGAACTCAGACCCACATCAGCGCATCCTAAAACGGGACTCATTGGTCATGCAGGTCCTCCAATCCAATCCCCTCGACCCACTTCAATGCCGTGCATTCAGCCGGGCCGGCGGACCATCTGTGTTGCTTCCCCTCCTCGTCCTCCTCGGAGAGGACTGAACCAACGCCAAACAGAACCCCCGGTTCCAGACTTGGCTGAAGCCGCCCAGAGCAGTTAACACCAGCTCTTCCCCTTTCCATGTTTCTCCAGCGATAACACACACCACTCCGCCTCCGCCTCCTCCGCCTCCTCCTCCTCCTCCTCCTCCTCCTCAATGCTGGCAGACTCCAAAGATTAATTCGGAGGCAACGCCCTGGTGAAGGGTGGTACTGACCTGGGAAGATAATGTCATCACACATTAAGTGTGTTTAATGGGGAGCTGGATCATGAGTGGATTTAATTAAAGTCGAGCCTCAACACACATCGGTGCACTGCATGTGTACATATATACAGAGCGTATATAAGTACTACTCACTACTGTTCAGTACAGATGTTCCTGAACCTTTCAGCTTGGGAGGCCTCATCTCAGTCTACCAGGCACAACCATCAGGACCACAAGGTCTGGTGGCCTGGTTTGGGTTCCCTCTCATCTCGTTATTTCATAATCCACCGATGCAAGTCATCGTACATTAGCTGAGCATTTTATCTAGAATACGATGGTCTCTCCTCAGATCGTCTCATTGACCTAAAGACGAGATCTAACGAGTGACCGGGGATCTGGATCATTTCAGGGCCGAATAGTCGCAGTTAGAAAAACGTCGTTAACGAACTATGTCGTTATGTTTTTTGGGACGCCAACGTGGGTCTCCTGGTGAAAACTCCACCACCCAGACTTCCTCCTTTTCCTGGGGAAACTAATTTGTGATTCATCAACGTAATCAACAAGAAAATACATTCAAAACCAAGAAGTCGTTCAAAACAGTTGAGATGCTTTTGAGCAAGGAACTTCTCTGATATCTGCTCCAGTGGTCTGAGCAACAGCATTCCCTGTGTGAATGTGTGTTCAAGAGTAATTTGAGCAACGTAGACCTCCAGTCATCCCTCCTCTCTCCTCATTTCCTCTCACATAGCAGAAATAGCCCTCAAAAAACGGGCTGAGAACAAGCAGACAGCCTGCTCTGCTAACTACTACCTTCCCACACAATGAAACTTCACCGTGATTAACATTTCAAAAGGAAAACGTATTTAGTCGTGGATTCGATTGCTCTCGACGCATCGCAAATTAGTTTTCAAACGAGTCCTCAGAAGAAGGGAGGGAGGAGGTCTGGGTGGGTCTCGTAACTCTGTGGAGCAGAAATGTCCTTTCTTTTTTTGTTTAATTATCCAGCGACGCCTCAAATTCACTTTGTGTAACCCCCTCTCCTCCTCCCTTCTGGTCCCGGCACTTGGGATCAGTTTGCATTTCATTTTCTTCAGATTGTACCGGGAGGATGGAGCGGCACTTCTTGCTTTGCAGCCTCTAACCTGATTTAGCCCCCCCCCCCCCTCGGTGCAGCTGCACCACCTGTTTTAAGAGGTGAATACTTCAGTGAGTCTTTAAACTTTACTTCAGAGCGGACGGAGACAACCCTCCGCTAACAGAAGAAGGCCCACCGGCACACACACTGAAATAATACTGTCACCAAACAACCCTCTGAAATCATGTCCACACGTTGAATCAATAACCTCACTCTCACATTTTGCAACGATTCCCAAAGCTCCATTTGAATGCAAATGGAGGCGGGAAGCTAAAAGCACGGGCTTTGAAACCTGACAGCTGGTGAGACGGGGGGGCGGTGGGACCTGGGTTGTTTACTCGCCGTCTGATGTGGCGGCCTTGTTTTCCTCTCAAGTGTTCATTTGTTTTCGGTTTGTTGTGGCTCGGCTCGACCCTGCTCGTCTCATTGCCTCCTGGTCCTGATGTGTGGGGGGGTGCAGATCCTTTAGTCTGGCGGACCCGGGGGGGTCGGGGCTCACTAGCTCACCAACGCATCACGCCTCCCACTGTAATGCACTATAGACTCTGTTTGGTTCCTTGGAACAAATAAACATTTAACGGCGTAGTAATCTCTCTCTGTGGGCGAATGAAAACGGAGAAAATAGATCCCAGTACCGATCTTTTATCATATAAGCCAGAGATCTTCAAAAGATGGTCCAGGACCCGAGGAGGTCCTCAGAGATACTGCAGGGGGTCCCCAAAATAATTTGATCCCAAACATTTTTACTTCCATAATTAAAATATGTAAAAAAATACACCTCAACATGAATACAACCTGAAACATGAAATGATATAATGATATAAATCTGCCTTTTTGTTAAATGTTAAGAGGTGAAATTGTTATTAAAATATCTTCTATAAATATATGAATTAAATGAAAAAAGATTATTTTAATGTCTTAGCATTACATCATTAGATATTAGTACTGTTATACAAATGACCTCTTGATATAAACTATAAATATTGCAAATACAAATCAAACCCTTTGGTAACAATAGATAAAAAAATAATTTTTCTGGCGTATTCATCGGTTGATTTTGCTGCAATAAAAATGAATAATAATAAAAAGTGTATTTATAGAGTGCATATCAAAACAACACGCTGATAGGGGCAAAAAATAAATGACATGGTAAATGGACCATATGCTGCCTTTCTCAAGCTCAAGGCTCTTTACACTACATTCAGTCTATTTTCCTATTCACACATATTCATACACTGATGTCAGAGCAGCCGCCTGCACATTAGCATCCAAGCTCATTCATACACATTCACATGCCAATGGCACAGCCTTCGGGAGGCAATTTGGGGTCCAGTACCCTGCCCAAGGACCGGAGGAGCCAGGATTTTGAACGTGATTGGAATTCAAACGCTTACGCTACAACGGCCCGGGAAATTAAAAGCCTTGTTCACAGAAGAGACGGCGCCGCGAGATGAAGCAGTTGGTGAACTCAAAAAGAACCGAAGTGGGAGAAAACGAGGACACAGGCGATCCCGGTGGAGGCTTTGCTGTTGGGAAGGGGGGGTTTGTGGCCATGTCAAAGGGATGGGAGTCCAGGGACAAGGCCTCTCCGACAGGCCATCAAGCCTCTGACGGAGGCTGCAGAGCGAAGCAGCAACTGGACATGTGGAGGGGGTGGAGGGGGGGTGGAGGGGGTACACCTGGGACACCAGGTGTGGAGGAAGGACGTCGCCCACCTGACGACTCCACTGAAGCAATAACATCATAATGAATTAAAAAAAAAACTTCATATAAATCCAGCGAGTGTTTCTGCCTGATAAAAAGAGTTTCTCTAAATCAGAGTGATGTTTTAACGAGGCACCGGGACGACACTGTGCACTCTTGCTGACTCACGTCGCTGCCGTCATCCTATTAGTGTGAAACTGAAGGACATTTTCATCCCCACGTTCCTGGTTAATCCCACCGATAAGTAAGGGGGAATTGATTTCAGTCCTTACGTCAGCCTGGTTTTACTTGGTATGCCGAGCCTCAAACTGTCTGCTCAGCTTGTGCTGCGTGCTCCGTCTGAAGATCAGGAACTGTACGGAGAGTTTATTTATTTTATATTACGTTTGTCAGGGTCATGCAGGCAGGCCTGGTATGAGGTATGTGGTATTACATTGGCGCGTGTCCTCATTAAAAGGGTTTAGCGTACGGTAGAACCGGAGCGGAGGGAAAACACTGTTTTATATGCTGTACTACCAGTTGTGATAATGTGACGGGACGCTGCGTGCCACAATACCAGAAGATGAACATCCATCCTCAGCGGGAAAGTGAGTTTGCATAATCTTAAAGTCGAGCAGGAACGCCGTCCATCTATCATCCGTGTGCTGAGGTGTTTGGGCAGGCGGGACGTACCATCGGGAGGAATCTGATCCGACCGTTGAATAGATAACACCTTCTCCAGCTCCGATTGGCTGATGGATTGATGTCATGATATTATTGGTTGAGATTGGTGTATACCAGCTGATTTCTGGTTTCCGACTTTGACATTTGTGATAATTTGCCATCTTTCTGGATTAGAAGGGGTGGGGAAAAAATGATTCTCATTAATCATGTTTTTTTTGTCTTTGACACCATGATATTAAAATAAAGATTTCTCCCCAGAATCAATATATTTCCGTTTATTTTTTAGTGACGGTGACCAATGATAATATTGTCTTTTTAAGAGTATAATTAAACATTTGTTTTTCGCAATAATCGATACTATCGAATCGCAATACAAATCGAAATCGGCACAGAAGCATATAATCCCACCCCAGATCGTCTGTTTTTGACTAATCCAGAATATGAAGCACCAAAGAAATGAAGGAACATATAACAAAATACAGTCCAATGTCCAATAAAGAACATGAAAAAGTGTGCGGTTGAACTGCACGTTTCTTGCTAACCCTCCCTCCAGGTAACGTTTCCACCGGCCGGTCCAAACCGTCCGGCGATGAGTTTTTCGCTCCTGTCTGCCATTGTTTGTTTGTGATTAATTTAATGTGGGATTTGTTTTGGTTTCGCCCAGCTGTCCGTCCATCTGTCGGGGCCGTGACATAATGCTGCGAGCCCGTGGAGTCGCTCCAACTGTCCCTCCCGTAACCCCCCTCACCCCAATATCCTCCCCCCTCCTTCACGTGGATTCTCCTCCCTCCTCCCTCCCTTCTCAGCCATGTTTGTGTGCCGGTCTTTCATCATCATTTACTGTTTCACCACCTTTGATTTATGTTGCTTTGAAGTGTTTTGTTCATATTTCTCAGGATGATCTGCTTTATTTGGTCGAGTATGCGTTCACATTAAAGGAAAATGCCGTATTGATTTAGTATACGATAGAAACGGATGTACTGTATCTGCATTAGCATTAAAAATGCACCCTAAAGTAGTTGGTTTAGCAAGATCATCAGATTGGTGAGTGCAATATTATCCAAGAAATATATAAATATGAAATAAAATGAAGATGCATGTTGATCCAGCTTTACATCATATCATTCAGGTAATTCTCAATTACCTGAATGATTTTTCTGCAACCCTACGTATCTAAATATTCCTAAATATTTCACATCATTTCACTGAGCCTCTGATTACTGTGATTTCCATATAATCCAAATTATGTAGTGGCTGTAATAATAGGTGATTTTCCTGGGTGGATAACATCTAATGAGAGTTTAATAGCATCATCTATAACGATGAGAAGCGGGCGAGACTCCGACCTCCACGGTGAAACCTTGAAGGAGCAGCGTTTGTGTTTGTTGGTCACGTGGTCTCCGTTTTCTGTGTCGCAGCATCGTCGGCCACACGGAGCCGTACACCAAGCTGTGCTGCAAAGGCTTCTGCATCGACATCCTCAAGAAGTTGTCCCGCACCATCAAGTTCTCCTACGACCTCTACCTGGTCACCAACGGCAAGCACGGCAAGCTGGTCCGGGGCATTTGGAACGGCATGATCGGAGAGGTGAGACAGGAACCCACGTTGGGCTCACATGTACGTGTATGAATGCAAAGTGAAAAAAAATGCAGAGTGAAAACCCACTGATTCACTACGACTGGCGTATTAGGGCCAATAGGGGGGATATTCAGAGAATAAAAAACCATGCCATTTTATATACATAAAATCGGCACATATCGCTGATATAAACAAGTTGCTTGGTTCCACTGGACAGTGGATGTTTGCCGTTGCTATGACAACATGTAAAAGCTACCGCATCTTAGCCCAACTACGTGATCGATAAAACACCCATAAGATGACAATATGGCCTCATATGAATAAAACCAACAATAACCATCAACATCATCACCCTAAGGACCTTAACGAGGCGTTGTCACACGTTGGGATGATTCATCACCAAAAAAAAAAGATGTCTCTGATTATTGCCCCCCTCTCTCGGCTCCGTTTTTTGTGCCAACGTTAAATAAGAGTGAAAGCATCGGACAAGAGAGGTTTTTTTTTTTTTTTTTTGCTACAGTTGAGAAGAATAGATGAAAAGGAAAAAGGCAATCTTGAAGTCAAGAGTGTGTTGGTACCAAGGTCAGTGTGGTGAGGGAGGGGGGAGGAGGAGGGAGGGGGGACTGGTGCAGAAAGAGGGAGGAGTAGTTGTCCTTGTGAATAATCCTCCTCTGGCCGGCCCTCCTCTCCAGGAGTCGGAGGCCCGTTTCTCCTCCTTTTTTTGTTTTTTTTCCACAAACAGGAAGGCTGTGCTCAATGAGGCATCGCCCTCCGTAGGAGAGCTAATGGCTCGTACGAGTGTCCCGACTGTAAATCCACCGGCTCTCCATCAGAGTGATAAACAGCGGTTGTGTGAAGCAAAACAAAAAAAAGCATCACTTCCTATTCGGTGGCCTCTCTGGCCCCCATGCTGATTAATTCCACTTCCTGCTTGTAATATTTTGACATCTTATGTAAACGGCACTGTGCAATCCACCGTGATACTGCGTTAGAGATGGATTAGATGCGTCGGTTGAAGGAGGCCGGATAACATCGGTGCAGGCTGCTGGCGTGAGCAGGCAGCATATCATCCTCAGGGACGGAGGGCCGGGCGCGTCGACGCCGCCGCCGCTGACGGATGAGATTTATCTGGAAAAGGTCAGCGAGTGGACGTCCAAGTATTATGTCGACGACGGCGGACAAACAATCTCCCCCTCTAGATTTTGCACGCTCATCCCCGCCCTAACAGAACCGTCTCTCCCCACCGACTCAGGTGTTCTACAAGCGGGCGGACATGGCCATCGGCTCGCTGACCATCAACGAGGAGCGCTCCGAGATCATCGACTTCTCCGTGCCGTTCGTGGAGACGGGGATCAGCGTGATGGTCGCCAGGAGCAACGGGACCGTCTCGCCGTCCGCCTTTTTAGGTGAGAAACATCCTCCACGCTGCCCTGAAGGAACAGGCTGGGCAACGGGGTCCACGTGGTCCACGTGGTCCACATCATCACCTTGACCCTTAATGAGATTCATTTATTCAATCAACATGATTTAATCCTTATATTTGGAAACTGGTTCATATTTATTCATTATATTTGGTGAGTGTTATTTAGTTAATAATGTAATCATTTTTAATATAACGTTATTTTTTAGTTAATTTAATAATAACTGTTCATATTTCTTTTATTTTTTCCATGTTTTTTAGGTATAATGGGTATGTTGATTTATGGCAAGAGTGGACACATGAAAATGGGTCACCTTTGCCTTCCGGCTCATTTATAGTTGTTCCATTGATCATCAGACAATGTCCCTGACAAATAAAATAATAACATGGAAGTCAAGGCAATTAGAAACCTTACAGTTGACCTGGAATGAAATGTGCCTTTTTAACCCTTTTTATATGCCACCAAAAAATACCAGAAAATATTTTATTTATGTATCAATCCAAGGTTTTTTTTTCTTCCTGGAAAACCAAATATGAGGTACTCTTACATCAGTTAGTACCAACTGATTTCAACCAATCATATCATGGCATCCGTTAATCAACCAATCAGAGCTGGAGAAGGTGGTGAGCCAATCTTTCAGATACGACGTAAACTCACGATCGCACTCCAGCTTTCTTTTCCCAGGTTGAACGTTGGACTTCTTCCTGTCAGCTGACCTCTCCGTCCTCTTCGTCCTCTCGTCCCCGTAGAACCGTACAGTCCGGCCGTCTGGGTGATGATGTTCGTCATGTGTCTGACCGTCGTGGCCATCACGGTCTTCGTCTTTGAGTACTGCAGTCCGGTCGGCTACAACCGCAGCCTGGTCAGCGCCAAAGGTGAGTGCCGCCTCCCTCCGTCGTCCATCTGCCCCGTCCTCGCTTCTTCATCGCCACGGCAACCACAGATGACTCAGAGCACGCCTGCTTGATACTTGTTGGTTTTTGTTCAGTCAGAAATATATAGATAATTTTTTTCTTTTACATTTTACTACAAAAAAGGCGATAAATATGAAATTCAGTTATTTCCCTAAAATAAACATATATATATATATATATATATATATCGCATGTGCTTTGTATGTGCATCACTGATTTTCTTTATTTTATATTGGCATTCCTGAACTTCCGCATACAGACACAACAAACATCACAGGGGATCAGGAGGATTTAGAGAACATGTGAAATCAAAGCCTATTTACAGCGGCCACATATTGGATCAATGCCTGGAAAATTGAGATGCTGCGGCTTCATTTCGGAGCCATGTGGTCTATAAAACATCTCATAATGACGAGGAACAAAGGTCGAGGCTCTCGGGTCGCAGCTTCTCAGCTGTGTTTTTCACGCATTTCTGGATGTTTTGCATGCACGACGCCAACGTTTATAGCAATAATCACAAAGGTCACGTTCTCATTGCGACATCGTCAAAGCGGTTGTTTATCTGACGAGTGAATTGGACGGCTGCTTCATTGCTCTGGAGTGTTGTCGTCTTCTTTCCGTCTGCTGACATTTGATTTGGAGTCGAGGACTCATAATTTAGTTCGGAGGTACATAAAATAGATATAACTGCGAGAATATTGACCTCTTCAACTTCCTAACGCCAGCTTATAATACATAATCAAATATACTAATGCCATTTTTAAGACAGAGCTAATATTTCAATAAACATACAATAATTCTAATTTGATTATTGGAAGTTGTTTTATTAAAATAACCACTGTTGATGACAAATTTAGAACTTTTGATATTTTATACCGACTCTGGGCCAGTAGATGATGGTGGTGAAAAAATGTCAAATCAATATAAATGTGTGTTATTTTTGGAAGAGGCCATCATTTAGACAGCACAGCCACCGTTCTCAGAGTCCTGACCCCGAGTCCTGATAACCCAGTCCTGACTCCGAGTCCCGTCCTAGATCCCGGAGGTCCCACCTTCACCATCGGCAAGTCCGTGTGGCTGCTGTGGGGGATCGTCTTCAACAACTCGGTCCCGATCGAGAACCCGAAGGGCACCACCAGCAAGATCATGGTCCTGGTCTGGGCTTTCTTCGCCGTCATCTTCCTGGCCTCCTACACGGCCAACCTGGCGGCCTTCATGATCCAGGAGCAGTACATCGACACGGTCTCCGGACTCAGCGACAAAAAGGTACCGAGCTCTGTCATTGACAGTCCTGTGTGTTGCTGTTGTGTTTGATGTACAGCTTAGGAAAAACACAAAGTGCTCGTCTATTCCGGGTGTGTGTAAACAGCGCGAGGTGGAGCTATGAAACACAAATATCCAGAAGAGTCAATGTCACAGCGGTGACTTTTCCCTTTTTTTCCCGCCACAAAATAGAAAAAAAAGGAGGTTTCAGAGAGAGTAAGTGGTGGAATTGAATTACATCCCTGGATTCTTTAGATGGGGGGGATGTCTGTGAAAAGCCGCCGAAAAATGTAATACATAAGTGGATTTTCTGGGCAGACGGTGATTATAAATTGCGGTGGCATTATCTGGTGCGTATTTGGCCTGGCCTGAGGATGTGTTTTATAGGGAGTATTGACAGGGAGATCCGTGTTTAAACCCACGGCACAAGAAATAGTTTCTGGGAAATTTTTGCTAGCGGGCGACTGAAAGGGATTAAAGAGGCATTTGAGGAAAAAGGACCAAGCTGTCCACTGCTCATTACAATCCTGGCAAAGTCATTTACAAGCCTCATCTCATTATACATGAACTCCGCTACGCAGGGAGAGAGGGAGAAACGCAGACATTTTCTCGCAGCGAGTCCATAGATTATTGAACAGCGTGGAGCGCGGCGGCGTGGAAGGGGAACGCTGTTTGTCCAGCTGTGCTCGAAACCCTTCAGGTTAAGTAAATGTAAATGAGGTACGAGATGAAGCCACGGAGAAGTGACCTTGTGTGAGAGGAAGGCGAGTAGATCGGCTCAGAAAGGACGCCGGCGGATGATTACCTCATCCCTGCAGCAGAGACACTTCACTCAGAAGTCCTCGTGATTGGGTGGCGACGGCGTCGTCGTGTTGACATCGTCCCCGACAACCGTTTGTGTCTGACGTGGTTAAATGGAGGGAAAACTACAGCAGCAGCTCTGCAAACAAGCCGGTGTTAACGATGTTTAAAGAGTTCTTCTGTCTCAGACGTCAAGGTCGACGCAGCAGGAAGTTGTTGGAGCTCGTGTTTGAAATCAGTTTTTATCAACGCTGGTCTCTTTAAACAATGAATACAGTCCGTCTAGCCCGGACCAAGTCGTTTTAGTTACTTGAACGCATCGTTTGACCACAGATTCGGTTTGAAAACACGTTGGCAGCACAATACCACATGATGTTTCCACAGCAATATAAAAAAGATATTAGAGAGAGAATTACAACCTAATAATGCCAAGTGAAAAACTATAAAGCAGATTTTAAATGAAACATAATCATTTATTGTCTAATCATTTGAATGCAAATAACCACTATAGGTGATAATAACAAAGTTAAAGGATAACATTTAAAATATTTGACGGTTTACAGACTTTGATCTCAATTCTAATAAGTCAAGAAGGTAATCAATAAAGATAAATCTATATATTAACTTGACCTCGAGAGATTTCTCTGTGTTGGAGATCACACTTCATTTTCATCATGTCCACAGATGAATTTGATTTTTCGCCCCTCATACGCAAACTTTAGCTCAAACTGTCCCTCTGCTAACGCACGAGAACATATTTGCATAATGTTAATTAAAAAGAGAGATTGTATTTCCAGCCCGTCTCCCCATCCTCAAAGCTAATTAAATGCATATAGTGCTCCCAAAAGCAAAAAAAGAAAAAGACGTTCATTTCTAACTGCAGACGAGGATATTCAGATTTTTTGGACACAGTGTCTGACTGTTTGATCTCTGGGTTGTCGACTTAAGATGTGTAAATTTATGGAGCGAGAGGGGGTCGGCAGGATAACTGGCACCGAAATACTGGAGAGCTGAGGCAGAAATGCTTTTAACCGACGTCTGAATTTGACTAAACACAATCGATCAATAATATATATTTTTTCTGTTCATCACTATCAATCCTCTCTCGACAGTTTCAAAAGCCGCAGGAGCAGTACCCTCCGTTCCGCTTTGGCACGGTGCCGAACGGCAGCACGGAGCGCAACATACGGAGCAACTACCCCGAGATGCACTCCCACATGGTCAAGTACAACCAGAAGGGAGTGGAGGACGCCCTCAACAGCCTCAAGACGGGGTAGGGGTCGGCCAAGGGCTCCGAAAAAAAAGACACGTATTAACCGACAGCCAAACTGTTCATATTATAGAAATGTTTGAGGGAAACTCATTTTTTTCCCCTCTGTCCTGCTAGGAAACTGGACGCCTTCATCTACGACGCCGCCGTGCTGAATTACATGGCTGGCAAGGACGAGGGCTGCAAGCTGGTGACCATCGGCAGCGGGAAAGTGTTCGCCACCACCGGGTACGGCATCGCCCTGCAGAAGGACTCACGCTGGAAACGCCACATCGACCTGGCTCTGCTCCAGTTCCTGGCAGACGGTACATTATTCACATATACATATATATATATATATATATATATATATATATATATAAAGATATATATATATATAGATAGATATATATAAATTAAGAAATTTACTGAAGAAACATTCCAGTAGTTCTAATTGCTTGTCATTCAGAGACCATACAAATATAAATATGTAAGTGTATGTGCAATCATTTATGGACGAGTCACAATATATATATATATATATATATATATATATATATATATATAATATACCACCCACTTTTTCAAAATTTCACAGAATATCGCAAGTCTTGCTTGAATAATTTGTCCACAAAGTAAAAAAATTGATAAGAAGAGCGATAATTTACTTTAAAGCTTCCATATTTGACAAAACATTTTATTATAGGGCACAAAATACTATTATAGTAAAACTCAGACGTGTCATAAATGCATGTCAATAAAAAGTCTATCTGAAAATCTAAAATGTGACATTTCCTCAGGCGAGTTATTTCAAAGCCGCAGGTTTTCTGCCTTTGGCAGAAATATGCAATAGATGGTAAGAGGAATAAAACAGCACATTGTTTATAAATAATACGTCAAACTGAGGCTGCTATAAATAATAGTGTGCTTTAGAGTGGGATTCATGTTATTGTGGTGACAAAGGAAGAGGCTTGAATACACGATAAAACAACTACAACTATTCACATGGGGCTAATATTACCTCCAGTTACATCCAGTTGGTTTAATAACTGAGTTGTTTTCCCAAGAACATAACCGTTTTAAATAATACTGTAGTCACTATGAGTGGATATTGTAGTGCAAGATTGGACAAGAAGAAAGAAAATTATTAAATATGTCACCATTGAGGTAAGTGTAATATCAACAATCCTGATACGATAATTAACATTTCCTCGTGATTTTGTTCCCAAACTGTTGGGTCATGAAGTTGTTTTTGTTTTGCTTATGAACTAAAAACATAATTTAAACATAGAAACTTAAAAACCAGTTTCCATACCGGGAGTCGAACCAGGAATCCTAACCGCTAGACCACATGGGACGTTACGGTGGACCTGCTGGCCTGATTGAAGAACGCTTCCTGTCCACTTTAAAACATAATAAGTCACGCTCAGGTTTTTGGATTCACTAAATCATAAACGGACTGCTCGACCTCCTCCAGCTGTGCCTCCGGGGCCGCTCTGGTTTATTTGAGAGAATTTCATTATCCGCTGCAAATACGTTTTCCCCCCCGAGAGGCCGGAGGACGTTTCATTAATAATAACGAGTGTTATGCAAATAAAAAGAAAAGGTGTGTCTGACTCACAGGTGACACGCAAAAACTGCAGACCGTCTGGCTCACGGGCATCTGCCGCAACGAGAAGAAGGAGGTGATGAGCAGCAAGCTGGACATCGACAACATGGCGGGCGTCTTCTACATGCTGCTGGTGGCCATGGGCCTCAGCCTGCTGGTCTTCGCCTGGGAGCATCTGCTCTACTGGAAACTACGACACTCGGTCCGCAAATCGGAGCGCCTGGACTTCCTCCTGGCTATCAGCAGGGTGAGCTATTCTTACACAGAGCTGTTAGCACGTTAAATTTTATTATGCTCCACCGTATTTGAAATGTTTGATCTATAACTGCAACAACAAGGGTTATTTTAGGGCCAACTAACGTTTGTTTTGTTGCCTAAACTTAACTTTACAGATTTATTTTAAGCCCAAGTAAAGTGTTTTTTGTTGACTAAACCTAACATTCGTTTTGTCGCCTACACTTGTCTGTATGTAGTTATTTTAAGCCCAAGTAAAGTGTTTTTTGTTGACTAAACCTAACATTCGTTTTGTCGCCTACACTTGTCTGTATGTAGTTATTTTAAGCCCAACTAACGTGTTTTTTGTGTGTTTTTTGCTTTGTTACGTCACATACAACACATGGAAAATTTGTGGCCACGTACACAAACAGGTATATTTAAATTTCGTAACACTCTGCCGTGAGACTATGTTGGTCATTCCAGGAACGCTTCCCATCCATAAATAACAGCTGTAGTTGCAAAAGTGTTGAATCCACTGAGTTGTGAAGAATCTTAATTAAATGCCGCCCAAGTAACAAAAACTCAACAGACAGAAGTTTAAGAGGACGTTACTCATACGACGGCCTCGCTTCGAGGATGAAATGCCGTTGTAAAGTCTGCTGTCTCCTTCCGAAGTATCCTTCCAGACATCGGTTTAGAAATATTGGCAATGCAGCGAGTCAAATCCGTGCTCAGCCAGAATGGGGTCGAGGGGCAGCAACAATAAAAACAGATAATAAAATCAAAAGGAGTTTAAAGCAATAAAGGGGATGTCACGGATACTTGCTGAAATATTGTGATGGCCGTGATCCCTGAGAAATTGAATTTAAATTGCCCCATTAAAAAAAAAAAAAACGTTCATTTGTGTGTCGACAGCAGTCAAGAGGGTGAGATTAAGTATTCCAGACAGATACAAAATTTGAAAGTAAAATAAAGCTGAAGGAATGAAAACAGAGAACTAATATATGGTAAGTGCAATCAGCAACTCGCTCATTTATATGTCTGGGATGGTTTTTAAAGGTTGGAGCTGTGTGCAAAACAACAAGAGCGTAAAACTACCAGAAATTATTTGATTGTTTTCGACTCATTATTAAGTCAATTCAGGGTTCCTACACTATTTCCAAAGTAAAATTCAAGCACTTTTTGAGCATTTCAAAAGTGCATTTCCATGCTTTTCCAGCCCCTTCCAGCTGTGGTAAACTCCATCTTTGTACCAATCCAATGGTCAGTATTCAGTCTACTTATTCTGTCACTTGTTCATCACATTAAATGAGATGTTATTGTCCTCTAAACAACCAACATGATGTTTGGAGACAGCTTTTTACAGAAGGACCACAAATGAAAGGAAAACTAATTCCACTAACAGATCCACAGAAATATAATCACCAACTATTTTCATCATCTGTTCATCATCAAAAGTCATTTTCCATTCTTTTCTCTGTTCAATCATAGATGTCATCACATACAACACACATTTATAGACCTTTATTCTACATCTAAGCACTTTTCAAACCTTGAAAACACCACACTACATATTCAAGTGTTTTTCGTAGGGATTGACCAAAATGAATCATGTCGAGCGTAGTGAAACCACAACAGGAAACCTTTGTGAGGTTGGTCGATTGTCCACGCTCGTGTCCGATGAGGCTGAACGATGGTAATATCACCCTCCCCGTCTCTCTCCGCAGGGCATCTACAGCTGCTTCAGCGGCGTGGAGCACACGGACCACAACGGCAGCATGCAGAGTCCGGACGTCACCACCAACTACACGCAGGCCAACATGCTGAAGATGCTGAAGACGGCCAAGGACATGGTGTCCTCCGCCAGGGTGGAGAACTCCCTGGACAATGCCACCAAGACGATAGAGAACTGGAGCAGGCGTGGCGGCGACAACGTGCGTGTCGGTCTCCCGCCCAGACTGATGACCACGGACATGGCTCACGGCCGGCTGCCCTACATCTCCAGCATCACGGACAACCACTCACCGTACCCCCAGAGGGCGCTCACGCCCACCTTCCCGATCCACTACGGGGACACGTCCACCCAGCCGCTCCTGGACAAGCCCCGAGTGGTGACGCGACCGACGCCGCTCCGCTACACGCTGCCGGCCCGCAACGCACAGCACGTCATGGAGAGGACGCTGCCCATCTCCAGCCTCAGCAGTCCTCACATCGCCATGCGGGACCCGGTTCCCGCCGGTGCTTCCAACCCCCACCACGGCAGCAGGCTGTATGTGGAGAACCAGGCCCGGCACCCAACGTCCCCTTTCATTCCTTACAGGGAGTTCCAGGTGCCCGACATCTACGTGGAGCACAAGGGACCGCTGAGGAGGAAGTTCAGCTACCCGCCCGACTGCGTGAGCCGGAAGAGGCGGTCCCACAGCTACGTCTTCGACGCCGCAGACCCCAGAGTGAGAGGTCACTACGGCGAATCTCGATCCTGCCTCGCTGAGTTGAGGGCCAATCACCTCCTGAACAACCACGCCCCTGTCGCCGCCACCATGGGCTGCACCACAGGACACTATCCCGGTGGCAGCGCGAGCTGCAACTCCTGCATGAAATCGTATCTGGAGCCTGAGATGGATGACGTGCCACTCCTGGGGAAGGACAAACTCAACCGGCGGGCCTCGTTCCTCAAAGCCACGTGGGGCAATGACAGGATCCATCAGGTGGACGAGACGAAGCCCTCCACGTCCACGTCTTCCAACCGCGTGGACATGCCCGACCTGTTTCCTCGGGTGGTGGTGGCCAACCCAAAGCCCCACAAGCTCTACGGCAGTCTTGGTCACAACCTGTCCTGCTACCCTTTGGCTGCCGAGCCTGCCTACTTGGACCCGGCCCACATGGGCTCCTACCCTTACAAGCAAAAGCTCAAGTACTCCGAGTCCACCCGGCTGCCCTCGTACAGGGAAGCCATCCTGCAGAACGCGGCCGCCCTGCGCCGCTCCTCCTCCACGGTGGTGCACAGACACTACTCCACCTACCTGAACTCGTACACGGACTTACCGGTGTATGTGGGGCCGCTGGCCGAGGGGCCATCCCAGTTCTACGACAGCTCCAAGGACATGTGTCACTTGTTTCCATGTACAAGCCACTGCCCGGATAACGCGGCGATGCTGCCTCGCATGAGCGACAGGCAGGTGGTTTACCACAACAATATGTTCGGGGCCTACGACAGCACCGGGAAGAGGGAAGACCCGGGCTCTGGGAGCCGAGAGCGGAGGCAGGTGTTGGTGGCGCGCAGAGTCAACAGTCCCTTTGTGCCAAAGCCCTGGGGCAGGGTATCCAGCCTGGAGTCTGAGGTCTGAGCCCCCCCCATCCTTACTGGACGTCCACTAAGCTCTCAAA
Organism: Chelidonichthys spinosus; assembly: GCA_029853015.1. Lineage (NCBI taxonomy): Eukaryota > Metazoa > Chordata > Actinopteri > Perciformes > Triglidae > Chelidonichthys > Chelidonichthys spinosus. The sequence goes on along the minus strand of CM056839.1, from coordinate 20,392,632 downwards.
CTGAGTCCCCTCTTAACGGGGGGGCCTCGTCTGGGGGGGTTCTCCCCTCAGTCTCTGGTTATAGCAAAAATTTAACTCTACACCGATAGTGTATTTGAGAGTGTTGACTCTCAATTATCAGTGCAATAAATATCTCGGGCAGCGACGTGTGACGGAGGAGACACTGACAAGCGAACTACTGCTGGGACTTTGTAAGCCAAAACTTAAAATACTAATAAAAGAAAAGGCAATGTTGAAAAGTATTTAATAAATAAGAATTTAACCTGTTGATTGTTATTTAAAGGATTTTTAAAATGCTGTGTTGCTTTGTGAAAGACTTCTGGGAGACAATATACTGTAGCCTCTCAATCTGATTAAGACTTGAGACATTTCTTTTTCTCATTTTGTTATTGTTTTTTGTTTTTAAAAATCATTGCAGTGCCCTCCATTTTCCAAAATAGGTAGATAGATAATTAAGATAATTTTTGTCATCAAACAACGTGTCGTCCAGGAATTTTTCTACGTCCACGACCTTGGGAAAGACCTTTCAGCGTCACTGGTTATTCATGTAATTTGACTGGGATTTTAAAAAGGGAAAACCATAGTATCACGTGTATTTCCATTGTTACAATACCCTTTAATAAAGAACAAGGTCATCTCAAGGGCCTTTTGGAATCATCTGTCATCTCAATCTATATGATAACCACGCTCTCATACTGTACGTGCTCCCACAAAGTGCTTCTTGCCATTAAAAAGGAAGAGCCTTTTATTGAACCGAGAGAAAAATAAATCTGAACCCTACTTCTTCACTTGACGTGCAGCGGGAAGCGCTTCACCTCTGCAAGCAGTGATTATGAAGTCGTGCATATTGAAGTCACGAGCGCCGCATGGTTGGAATCTGACAGGCGGTTCTGGAGCAGCGGTGTAAAACAAAGGCTCAGCAGCACTATTATGATATAGTGAACAGTAAATCAACCTGCCATGTAAGCAGAATGATTTAAGGTGAATCGAATGACGAGGGTGAGAAGGTGTGAATGAGTTTCCAGTAAAGACAATATAACGGATAATAATTCTGTGACAAAAGACCAAAAGGACTACTGTTCCAGAAATAATAGCAATTAATGATATTATTGTTATTTTAAGACTGTTTTATGCCACTGATTAGGACTGGAGATATGAAATGATATTATTCACAATACTATCCCCGACAATCATCAAAATCTCCTTAAAAACTTGTCAAACATACTGGAATCATTTTCACTTCAATTTTGCAAGAAACAAATTTGTATTGCATCACAGACAGGACATCACAGACAGGACATCACAGACAGGACAGACAGAATTTTCCAATTCATCTGTGTGACGATTTTTTCAACTAGCACGATAATATTGGAAATTCACCACGATCAACTTATTTTATCGCGATTATTATGAAGTAAAATATTGTCTAAATATGACAGAAAATAACTATGGGGCAGCAGCGACTAATGCTACGTCCCCAGAGCCAACATGGAGTACTATCTATAGCCTCTGGGCTGGTTACAAAACAACAACATCAAACTGGAGGAGGAAGGCAAAGCCAATCCAGCCCATAATACTCACTACTCCGACATCCTTGATCATGCACATGCCAAACCACAGCACGGAGGAACGACAGATTTATAAACACCAGCACAGGACAATGACATTGTAAATGTCAGAAATAGAGGAATAAAAATGAAATAATAATGTATTAGGTTGGTTTGGGTGGACTATGAATATTAACTGTTCATCATAGCCTGGGGGTCAGGAAGGTGTGATAGAACAGACACAAGCCTTCGTAAATAATAAACAGCTATTATAATCTCACCTGGCTGTGTTCACATTGTTCAAACCAGCGTAAAATGTCAAATTAAACTTCCAACCGGTGAGCAAAGAGGGATCAACGACAAATGAAAGGAAAACTAAGGCTGAGTGAAAGACATAAAACACACGAGACGTGACATGAAGCCACAATATGAGCAGCAGATCCTTACCTCAGTGAATGGAAACAGCACCAGATATTTCACCGTTCAGAAGGTGTTTCCCAAAATGTAGTCCTGCAGCAGAGGGTTCATCACAAAACATGTCACTCCTCCAAAACAGCTGTAATGAAACAACAATAAACAAATGTAAACTTCCTCATCAAATGCTAAATTAAAGTTACATTGGGCCAAGGGTGCATTTGAGTGGAGCAGACAATCCAGTATCTGGACTAGATCAAGTTATAGTCCATTTTAATTCAAATGTACCTGAATGTATAGGAACATAATGAAAGAATCCTGAGGGAGGCAACAGGAAGATGTGAAGTCCTCTTCAATTCATCTGCTCCTTATGTTTTATTAAGCTAATTAAAAAAAGTAATAGAATAATGTGCTAAAAACAAAAATAAGCTATAATAACTACAGTCCGTAAACACAACACTAGTGAGTTGTAGTTGTTAGTCAGCCATTTATTACAACAACAACGCAATTAAATCCGGTGTAACACCGTCAACAGACCGCTAACCGACTCCAGATAATGTTAAAAAAACTAGCATGTTAGCTAACTGCTGCCTGGCAACGCGGTCCGTTGCGATGCTAACCGGAAGTGACAGCTAAGCTAGCGGATGTAGCAGTCCGTTCGCGCCAATTCCTCCACAAACGAATCACACAACGTTAGAAACGTCGTTATGATTAGTGCGAAATCGAGAAAACCAACATTTACCGACAAGCAACGTTTATTGAGCTAATGCGGCATTACATGCTAATCAGAACGTCCTCTTCCCGTCTGTAACGTCGGAATCACGGGGATGTCACGTTCAAGTGCTCTGTTGTCGGGCAGAATTGGAAAAAAAAGGATTTTCCCAATACCTCGGGTTTATTTTTTTTATTTTTTTTTGGGGGGGGGGGGGCGGGTTATTAGATAAATAGTAATAGTACAATCAACAGCTAATACTTGTTGCACTGTTAAAAAATAAATAATTAGGTACAATACGTGACTGACTTTCCCATAATTCCGATATCACATGAAGGCATCACTAGTGCAGGTTCAACGTATGGAGAGGCTGTACCACCGCCCGCCCTGCAGGGGGGGCGCTCGTGTTACAGACCTAATGGAAAAACTAATACATTCATTAAAAACAAAACTAACAAACAAATAAAATAATAAATATTATAATTATCACTATCAGTCAGTAATAAATATGTTAATACATTCATGTACATTGCTACATATGACATAATAATAAAGACTATAATTTTGGTGACTTTCAGGTGAAAAAAATGTCAAAACCCACTTCCCTTTTGTTAGATGTTCAAACTCGAAAAGTTTTAAAGGAAACTCATTATATAGAAAAACTTTTTAAAAATCCATCATTTTATACACATTTTCCCCAAACTTTGAGAGATCCACACTAGAATTAAAATGTCTGACTGGACGCGAAACGTAAAGGGAAAAACAAATCAATGAAAATAAAAGGCGATGAAACTATCATTTATTTTATTGGCTTCAACTCGCTGGCAAAATACGATTTTTAAAACTCAACTTAATTTTTCACCCTGACAATCTTTTTCCAACGAGACAAATAGTTAAAGCCAATTGCCGAGCCAACGGGCCGAGAGCCAAACCTGATTCTTAATCCTTAAAAACAAACACACACAGCAGCACTTAAACTCTCTCGTCAGAACTGTGATGTCACAGCCTCGCGGTGCATCAATTCTACATATTTAAGCTCACGCAGAGTTCACCAGCACCAAACAACCTGACAAAACACCGATTCATGAATATGAAGGTCTTCTAGCTCCATGGGGGGGACGACACAAACGAGGCATATAATGGTGCAGAGACGACATTTATGTATTCTGCACATCTTTCTCCTTTTTTTAAAAAAAAAAGGCTGGACTTCTGGAAAATAAAACGATTAACCTCGATCTCTTCATCCCACGTGGAGTTAAAGCTCCCAACGCCGTCCTGCTGTGAAGTCTATAATATGCACAAATATTCATTTTCACAGAGTAGAGTGGAGATGTTTTTAAATAAAGACAAACAGAGCTGTGTAGCGTTTGGGAATAGCTGGATTAATAAACTATATTAGGAAGCTGAACAATCAATCCATCATACTGGCTCGTTAAAAGATATTCCTGCCCTGTCGGGAAACATTTTAAACAGGAATGACATTTATTATTATTACTGTTGTTGCTGCACAAGAATGTTAATAATCGTTTCTGCAGCGACGCATTTAAATGTCCGATTGTTTTCA
>CM056839.1:20270895-20383395 GCA_029853015.1 Chelidonichthys spinosus | reverse complement strand
AGGTTTTTGAGTGTGTTTGTATGCATGCTGGGAAGCCTGCAAGTAATCAAGGTAAAATCAATAAAAGCTTAATGTTCCCCGCAATGTCAACATGTCTATCCATTTCCCCTCCCCCCCCTTCATTTATTTAAAGGACCGGCTTTCCAGAATGACTTCACTGAATCCTGAAGATGAAGCTGAAGATGAAATGCAGCTCAGCAGAACGTTGTGTTAGAAGAATTTGATGACCACCGCCACAGATTTGATACTAAATGAAAACTTTTTGAAGATGAAAAATCCTTCCGAAATACAACATTGAGTCGCCAAAACCCTGAGGAACACCATAGAAGAAGTCAAACTGTTGATTTTTGGAGATTTCTGCAACAATTGCCTTTTTTTCCGGCGATTGGGCGAGTTGTTGACCTTTGTTGTTTACAGTTGTGCAGATCGCTCTGTGCTCCTATTGGTCAAAGTGACCGCCGTGTCATGGAAGTCTAAAAACAAACACAAATCTTAGACTTGCCGTTGCTTGTTGCCCGCGACGCTCGGTACCGTCCCTCCACTGAGTAGACGCAGTCGTCTGCATAGAATCGAGCCGATGCGGTGAGCACAGGACTTTCACCCAGGAGGCCAATGTTAGTGTCCCATGTGAACCATTAATTGCATTTCTTGGTTGTTTTAAACCGTAATTTCCAGGCAAACCATGATGTAACCGTTGTTCCGGACGCCACCAGGACGCCTCGGATACCCTGCTGGTCTGAAACGATCCCTTCTGATCAACAGAACCATCAAACCGACCGCGTAGCCGAGTTAAAGAAACGGCTTGTATGTCGGATTTATAAAGAAAATCAACAGCAGCCGTCTCAACAGACATCAATCAGCCGCCGGAGAGCAACATCATAAACAATGCCATGTCTTCCAAAACTGTCTCCAAGGCCAGGAAGTGTAGTTACAGTAGAGGCGTCATAAAGTACAGACCCCCCTCCGGATGGCACCATCCATCAAACCAGGCCTGATCCATCAGACCGGACCTGATCCATGAATTGTTCTGTGCTCCGGAGTTAATGAGGCCGCGGTCTGGCGACAAGGAATCGACTCGTCCTCACGCTGTCCGATGGATTTCACCATCACAGACATTACAGATGGTTGACTCCTGATCATTTTTTTTTTTTTGTTATTGATTTTTTCCGTCACAAGGCCGGAGCGTGGCGGGGCCAACGAGGCAGGAGAAACGACCGCATAAATCTGCTGCGAGGCGTGGTGCGTCGGCCGGGGGACTCGTCCCGCAGACAAAAAGACCTGGTCTTTGATCTTCCTTCTTCCATCTCCGAAGTGCACTTTTAAAACAGATGTTCTCCGGAGGAGTCACTCTGGCACATTTAAAGACACCCGTGTGATCGATGCCCTGCAACTCAGCAGCTCTGCAATGAATTCTGCCTTCTTCAGATGTCTACCTTCCCCGCTAGCGGAAAATAAACTTCCGTCTTTGCAGGAAGTCGGGTTCAGACAACAAGACCACTTAGATTCACGCTAACACACTTTACATTTAGTTTTACCATGAACAGAACAGCCTTGAGTTGACTATCAACCCTTTTTAATTTAAAAAACGGTGACGTCACCATGACAACGTCCACTTCTCTGAGCTGCTTTATCGAGGTTATCACAAGTCCTTTAAAGGCCCAAAAGATTATAATCCAAGACTCAAAGTCCTCTTCCTGTTTGCATTTGTGTGAAATATAGATTTTAATGTAAACTCAAACAACATCCTCTCACATACTGAAGGTTTACAAGCCATTTGTTTCTACTGCGTGGAACATTTCATTACAAGCTAAGAGCTTTACGTTTAAATGCATTGAACAAAAAGACAACATGTATATAATAAATAAGATGGAAATAGTGAAGAACAGCAAGAAAGAGAGACATCAGAGAGAGCGAGAGACATCCAGTGTGAGTGGGAGAGTTAGGGCTGAGGGTTTACAGCTGAAGTGGAAGTTTCTCCCGGAGGAAATCAGCGAGGAAGTAGAATCCATTTACGTCTTCACTCCACCCGACTGCAGAGGAATCATCCTGCAGGACCCCCGACCTTCGCCGCGCTCCACCTGCCATAAAGCCTGTTTTCAATTTAGCCGCCCACTTTGTGGCGGACGTTAGAGCGCGGCGAGGCTTCGGGGGGGCGGAGGGTATAACGCTCGCCGACACGTCCATGAATCCAAATAAAAAAACAAACGGGACACGAACAAACATCCAGTCTACTGCTGAACTCCCCCAGCACCGAGACCCTCACCGTTTACAGGAAACGAGTCCGACTCTCCGACCCGACTTCAACACAACCAGCTGAAGTGAAGCCGACGCTGGAGCGCCTTAAAGCTTCATTCAAAGCAGCTTCACACCAGAATCCAGACGGATCCAGATCCAGTAAAGTTGCTGCTCTGCCTGCTTTGTATTCATCAGATCCACCTGTCGCTCTTCCCACAGTCCAAATATGGACACTTCCTTTCTACTGACCAAAATGCTGAACTTCCGGCTTCAAACCAACAGTAACGTTACCATGACAACGTCCACTTCTTATAGACAGACTGTGGGTCAAACATTAGAGTTGCATTTGAACTTTGTATGGAAACATGTTCTATAAGAGTATTTGAATGTATTTATATGATACTTTTACTAAATGATACCAACGTTGTCCCCGACAGCAGAGACGTGTCTGACAGAGCTTTTAATCTGAAGCAATTAAAGGATGTCGACATAAAAGAATGAGAAGAAAATCAATTAACCAACAAGAAGACGGAGAAAAGGGAAAAAACAATATTGACGTTTTCAAACAAACTCCTCCACATGGTCGCCGCTGTTACCCACGGCAACAGGGTTTTTGTTTGGTATTGAGTGGGATGGATGATGTGATGAAGGGGGGGGCGGCGTTTCCTCTCCACACAGAGAACAGAGAACGCAAACCGACGGCTCAATGAAGGAAAACCAGGAGAGTTCAAACGGAAGCCTCAGACCAAACAGAATCACAGAGCCGGCGTTTAATCTCCATCCTGTGAGGCCGACACTTTAATGGGTGTGTGTGTGTGTGTGTGTGTGTGTGTGTGTGTGTGTGTGTGTGACACTTTGCCCTTCCTTGTTCCCTACAGGGTTTTTTTTATTCTACACACATCTCTTCTCTTCGCTCGCCCTCCTGACTCCCTCTAACTCAGTTTTGATCTATTTTTTATTATATATTTTTTTATCCTTTTTTTTTTTTTTTTTTGCAGACTACGTGGAAAAAAATGTTTCAAAGTCACCACGGCGACGAGGTCAAACGTTTCCCTCACATCCCAAAGGCAACGCTGAGAAACTGAGAACAACCGCCGCTGTTTTATGGATCATCAGCTGTTGTTGCGTCATATTCCTCAGATATGCAAATGAATAAGAAATGGCGGGAATATTCAGAAGTTTTATCATGTTTTCTTCTACGGCTGCAAATGGTGATTAGAATGTGGATGTTCTTTCAAATGTGCAGACAGACTTTTCTATTGGATGTGGATGGAGTTATGGCTCTCCACAGGTGACCTTTGACCTTTAAAGCTACTCTGTTTCAGGTGAAAAAACACGTCAGTAAATTAAAGATGAAACATGTCAACAAAAAACACCAGAAAGTAAAAAATATTAATTTCCCGACTCAATGAATCGATGAATTGTGTGTTTTTTAATTCGTCATTTAAATGCTTCTTTAATGAATCTGTGATTTGTAAACGATAATTAAAGTATTAATGACTTCACGGATCGTAAACGGGCGCCTCGCTGCACGGCAGTAAACGTTTGGCTTCATTAAATCCGGCCGTTTACTCCGATGACATCACTTCCTGTCTGACGGAGCAACAGATACTTTACCTGATATTCATCAGCGTCCAACATTCACCAAACTTTTTCTTCTTTTTTTTTGGAACGGCCACCATCTGTCTTGACCCACCCGCCACCGCCACCCCCACCGCTGCCGCCGCCGCCACCGCCGCCGCCGTGTGAGGAATTGATATCCGGAGCTCCACCTGCATGGAAGAAAGGCAAAAAAAAAGATGAATATATGCAGATTATAATAGAAACATGTGCTACATCATGCACTGGGGCGGTCGTCCGTGTCACCTGGATCCTCGCTGTGATTTCGGTCCTCCAGGAAGTCGCTGCTCGCCGAGCGGCGCCCGATGTTTGGATCAATAAGCAAAAACAAATGATTCTGGAGAAACGACAGAAAACGCTCCTTGATGTGTGTTTGAGAACAGCTGTTCTGAGACACAGAAGTTTGCTCCCCGCTGAGCATCTGCCTCTGCAAATTGATTACCCAGGAGGGGGGGGGGGGGGGCAGACCCCGACTCCACCGCCGCCACACTACCACAGCTGCTGCTTTCATTAGGAGTTGAAAGCAGCAGATACACACACACACACACACACACACACACACACCTATTCCTATACACCTATCAGCAGGACGTTTCTCTGCAGTTCTTCATGAACAGCTCAGGTGTATTTTCATTAAAACTCATCTAATATTGAGTTGTATTAATGAGTGCAGGCGAGGAGGCCGGCCTGCAGCTGGAGGGTCACATGGTCAATCTGTTCAAGATGATTTCATTTTAACTTGGGTCGGTTCATTTGTGAGTACAACTAGATCCCGGTTTCCCCAACACTTCTTTTCTTTCTGTCGAGGAAGAAACGAGTCAAACGTCTCCGGGCAGGAAATTGGTCTCTGGTTCATCCCGTCTGCCTCCCTTCCTCCGATAGCTAATTAACTTCTTCACTTTCAACACAATCGACCTTCGAGTCGTTCTCTGACGTCTCCGGAAGCAAACGTCGATCAGTTAGCTCGGATGAACGCGGTCTCTCTGCTCTGGGAGTCAAAAAAAGGAAGTTGTGAGGTCGGAATCCGTCTTCTAAAATACAAACTTCTGTCTTCTCTCCCAAACCAACATAATTCCAATCGAGTATTGTAGCACGACCTCCTCCGACCTCGACCCTGAACGTCTCCACCCCTCCTCCGGATCCTCCGGATCCTCGGCCCTCGGGGGTCCGGACGGGAGGATTTGTGTCTCACAAAATACGACTAATGAGATTTCTTCGTCATCAATCTCTCAGATTTAATCTTCGAGGCTGACGGCCGTTTAAAAAAACACCAACAATCATAATTGCTTTCGGCTGCAACGTCCAGAAACGCATCAATCCTGTCGCATGACTCAACGTCCAGATTTATTAGGAGGCTAATTTCTAGATGATCAGCGCTTGGAGAACCTCGGATCACCTCGGATTTCCTTGGATCTAGACTAGTACCCCTAGCCCCCCGTGTGTGATCACAACGAGGCCTGCAACAGAACAGATGAGGAAACATGACATGGCAATGAGCTCATCCATAACGCTGCAGGCAAACATCCCATAATTCCTGGCGAGCGAACACCAGCATGGATCACGGCGGCGCTGAGCTTCCTGGTTGGAGACGACACCGATCACAACCTTAATGAATCCCACTTAGCACCGGCGGCTAGTTAGCTCCCAGTCATCAGTCATCCGTCAGGTCAGAGGTCAAACCAGCCGAGGGGAACACAAACTGACACGCTTTCCTTTCTTCAGCTGTTTGCAGAACAAACAGTGAATATACATTATTATTATTATATATTATTATAAATAATGTGGATTATTCCAGCATGGTGAAGGTTTGTTTATCAGCTTCAGAGAAATAAAAAAAACATTACAATAAACACAGTTCAACATTTTGCATGAGACACTTTTTTTGGTTCGTAATTTTAATTATTTTATATATTTTTTCTATTTATTTATATTTTAGTCTTTTTTCTAAATGTCTTTTTTTTAATTAGTACTATTATTATTATTTGATTTAATTAATTTGATTAATTAAAACATTAATTCAATAATTAATTACTTTATTCTTGCATTTGTTTTTTTATTTTTTTATTTATGTCTCGGTTTTGAACGTTGAACGATGTTTTATCGTGTTTGCAACTGGAAGGTGTGTGTGTGTGTGTGTGTGTGTGTGTGTGTGTGTTGGTTTGACTGATTAAAAGTCCAACTCTGTCTGATCGTTTCCTCCGTTTCATTTCCTTCCCCCGACTCTGTCATGAAGCGAAAAAGTTAGACAAAGTTAAATTCTCCTCAAATCCACAAAAAACGTCTGGAACTAATTTGCATCGGATCTCCGACTTCGTTAGTCTGTTTGGTTTTCGGGGCTGAACTCGTTTGTTAAAATGTGACACAAAAAAGTGAGTAAAATACATTTCCAGGAACCGAGCAGACGATGAGGGCGATGACATCATCGTGACGTAACCATGACGACTTTTCTCGAAGGGTCGCCACATAATCCATCATCCAGCCGATGACTGATCTGTCCGCGGTTTCCCTTTTAGGTGTAACCCGACACCGATGTGAGAAAGTTCCCACCGCTCTCTGCCGACACTTTCCCGCGTTTTAATTGGCGAGCAAAGAGCGAGCCGCCCCCAACGCCAATTAGGAGCCGGCGTGGACGACAGGAGTTAAGAGAAGCTCAGGTGGAACCCGGAGGACGACCCCGGCGCTCGTTGTTCCCACGGCCAACAAACGCCACAGGGGCATTAGAGGAGATTTAACCAAGACGGTTCCCATCTTCCTCGGGGGAACGAGAGTAAATCTCTGGATAAATATCGTGTCACGTCTCCGCCATTAAACACAGGAAGTGTCTCAGATCAGCGAGACGCTTGTTCATCAAACGAACAAATGTGTGGATCACGGCGGGCGCGGTCGGGCCGGATCTTAAAACCATATTTCAGCGTTTTAGCGGCGGATCCCTCCGGCTGACGGATTCACGTCGTCCTCTGCTGCCGCTTCGGTCCGTCTCACCGATCAATGCAACAAAGGAAATGAGCTTCTACAAAAAACAGACTTATAAGATATCCGGAAACTTAAGTCAAAGAGGCAGCTCATAAATAAAATAAAAAGAGTTTACTCTCATCTGGAGCCGTGGAGAAGTGGAGGCATTTTACTCATAGACTTCTATACAATCAGAGGAGTCGCCCCCTGGTGGCCAGCAGAGAGAATGACCGTTTTAAGGCACTTTAGCCTTGGCTTCAAGTCAAACAGTGTAGGAGGAAAAAAAACTGAAATAAAAACGAAAAAATGAGCAGAAATTAGATTTAATGCTTATTTGCATATTGGAGAAATATTCCTGGTACCCGCCGATAAGCCGCCACATCGGACGCCGAGGTCGGCGTTAACGGTCCAGGAGTCATGCAGGGACGTGGATGGGGGGAGGGGGGGAGGACAGGGGGGAGGGAGGGTGATTAACACAGCACCTCGAGACTAATTACATACGACATCCAAAGCCTGCCGTCAATTTGTAGCCGACACACATGAGCTGAGGCAGGGCTGACCCAGACCAAGGGCAAGGCAGCGGAGGAAGGAAGACAAGACGGGAGCTTTATTATTTAAATATTAAATATTCATATCTGAGACCTGAATATCTTTGGGGATGTTTTCACTGTTTCCTGATGTCCATTTTTAATTATTTTTAATTGACAAGCATCATATGTGTCGGTAAGGGGGGGTGGGGGGGGGGGGGGGACAGATGGCTCCAGATGAAAGAGGACGGGTTCATTTGAACCGCCGCCCTGAATCCCAAATGAAGCTCCTTTAAAAAAAAAAATTCAAAGACGCGGCGACAGATTGAAGGTGGAGGCGACGGGGGTTTAATTGGGAGCACAGACGTGTGAATCCACCGGGGGGCGCCGAAAAAAGGGACGCCATCAATTACTAGAAACCTCTTCAGAGTATTGGACCGCCGAGGACAACAGAGACACCTGTGAAGCATAAACAGGTGCTTCTTTGTGATGACTCAGCAAATTAACTCTCGTCTATAGATCTGCTGTCAATCAATCAGGGATCAATCAGTCGTTTCAACACTAACTAAGAGTCTGTGATGATGATGTCACACTTCAGGATGTTTCCTCGTCACGAATAAACAAGCCTGCAACCAAATAACAGGGGACCTTTATTGTGAAGTTTTTTTTACAGGAAATGCAATGTGTTTAAAGTTGAATTATCTGAGTTTTGTTTGGCGGCTTTTCTTCAATAAAAACAAAGACAGCAGGGAGGAAAAATAAAAATAAAATGAGGGACTTTTATTGTGAAGAATATGAGAAATTAAATGTTTTGATTTTGGCCACAAAAGATGTTCTTTTTTTTTTTACACAAACTGAATTAATTTTATTATATTCAGTGTCAATTATATTTATTTTAGTAAATAATAATAATACATATTTTAAGCTCCCCGGTCTGCTGCGTCCTCGTGTCCGCTGTACCACCACGGCCGTTTCAGCAGCATCATCACTCTGTCGGTTTAAGCCGCCGTCGTTTCCAACCGCTTTGCATTCTGACGGTGTCCTAATGAGGCGGCGTGGAGGTGAAACGCCATCCAACCACATCCATCCAGACTGTGTCACTTAATCCTCGCTGGACGTCCTCACGTCCTCACGGAGCTCCCGGGACAAAAAACGCTGCGTCACCTTTTGACCTTCGGTCATCAGAGGAAGCCGCCGTCGTAAAATATGGAGAAACTACGAGTGAATCAGTCATAAAAATCTATATTTATGTTTCATTATTGATTAGTTAACTGTTTTATTTTTTTGTTGCTGATAGGGGAGACATCGTCTCCATGGATACATAATTAATAAAAAGACATTCTGATCCATGAAAGGGAATTTAAAGAAAAACGTCTTTTTTCAAGCCAATTAATTTCTTCGGCACACGGTCGTCTCCACGCCTTAATGTCTGATTTCCACTCTGACACTGGATTTTGATTGGCGGCGGCCTCGTTGCCCTCGGTGACGGCACTTTAAATATTAAAACGATTAACGGAGTTCACCTTCCAGGTGGGTTTTCACCCCGATGAACTGAACCCCGCCGTGGAGGAGAATCCCAACGAGGCGACTCGGCGTTTAACGGCTGATTGACAGCCATTAACTCTCTGACTCTCGTTAGTAACATGTGATTCATTATCAGCATCCTCGGCCCAACTCCCGTCCCCCAGAGGATGATCCCGTGTTCCGGAGGTGTGAATAACGTAATGTTGGTGTATGGACTAGTCTCAGGAATGGGTCTCAAGACTTCTCAGGACTGGTCTCAGGACTGGTCTCAGGACTTCTCAGGACTTCTCAGGACTTCGGCTCAGGACTGGTCTCAGGACTGGGTTTCAGGACTTCTCAGGACTGGGGCTCAGGACTTCTCAGGACTGGGTCTCAGGACCTCCTTCTGAAGGTCTTGTTTCGGAAAGAGGACTTTTTATTGTTTCATGTTCGTCATCTTTAATCCTTAAAAAGGCATCGACTTGTTTTAGAGAGAAGCTGCTGAGACGGTTCGTCACCGTCAACGGGTCCAGAAGAGGACCAGCTCTGAGATCTGTCACTGCCTCACTAAGGACAGACCTGGGATCAGTTCTCTCTCCGACCGGAGGAAGAAACAAACATCGTGAGTTTCAGATGAACATAAAACTTTATTTTCTTTCTTTGTGAATCATAGAAAATCAAACAGCGGTAAACAGAACGACAGGAATGTAAACAAACACCAGAAACATGAAGGAAAACGACAATAAACTTAAAGGCAAGGATTCATATCAAACACATTTTTGTGGAAACGAGGATTGTCAGTTCGATGGATGATGGCTTTGTAGCAGGAAAAAAACTGGGCGAGAAAATAAAGCCCATAAAAAAAGAAAAAGGCACATTTCACAACTCTGAACAAGAGTCACCAGAACAAACACATTCCACGTGGTTTAACGTCGACTCGTCACAAACTCACGCAGAATCCTCCACGGAAACTTTTCATTCAACAAACGGATAAACGACGCACAATAACGATGTTTGTGATCTCCGACACGTTTACAGGTTTCTACGTTACTGTACTTGTCTCCTGGGTCTGTGGTCCCCCAGAGGTCTAGATAGTAGACCACATGAGTCCAGAGACCAGGCCAGACTATGTGGAGGAACCAGAGACTGTCTGTGGTCCAAACAACAAGGTCTCTGGTGTATTTATATCTAGATGCCCTTATTTGGAGTGTTGATGGAGCAGCTACAATGTTAGCAACAATGTTATCCTTTTCTCATCTGGTTATTGATATTAAATCACAGATCAATACATTATTCTGGTTCCTCCAGCTGTAGTAAACCAGCAGATGTACAGCAGGTGATGAATTTTAACGGAGCAGCTTTTAAATTAAAGATCTGCTTTGTGGCGGCGGATTCAAGTTTCACAAAAAAAAACACAAAAAGAATGTCCCACGCAGAAATACTGACCGTATGTGACCAGGGGGGAAACAGGAATGCATCATGGGATATGTAGTATCCAGGAAGTCTGATCAGTTAAATTACCCTCAGTGAGAAAATGTGCTTCTAGATGCAAAAATAATAAAATATCTCGTCACCCTAAAGCCTTTAAAACAAGGTAAAGACAACATTTTCCACCAGCTCTCATATCAAACCAGATTATATCGATTTTTAATATTGTGATATTTATATAATTGCATTTTATACAATAAAAACTCTCTATAAGATATGTATGGACAAAGTGAGATGGAATTATTGTAACCGCATCCTTGTGCTTATTTACCGATTTAAATCCATATTCATACACAACAAAAGTGTACTTTTTTTTCATTCCAGCGGTAAATTTTCCAACGTCAACAAACGCAGCGTAAATGTAACTTTTTTTTTTAATGTGGAGACTCGATTAAAACTTCATGAAGGAGATACACGACGCTGCTGCTACGTTAAGGTTATCAGAAATTCAGATTTTTTGTGGCCAAATGTTTTTTTTTTCTTTCTGGAAATGATTCTTTAGATTCTCCAGATTATACACAGTGAATATTTTTAAGAGGAACTACTTTTACTGAAGAAGGACTATCCTCTAGACACCAATGGGGGCATGAAAAAAATAATTTCCATTTACTTCCATTCTTAATGTTGTTTGGCTAAAAATACTTTGGAAGGAAAATAGGTTTTATGTTTTTGCACCAAACCAGTGGGATTTGGTGCCATCTAGTGGCGATTGCAACCAACTGAAACCAACAGGAAAAAAACAGGAAAACACGTTTGTCCACTCCAGGCTCCCGTAGGAACATGGCGGCCGGCTCATTCTCAGCTAACGGAAACATTTTTAAGGTGATTTCACAAAAAGAAAACAAACACATTAAAATAATATCCAATTTCTGTCAATAGACCACCTTAAATACACGACACTGTACCTTTAAGAAGAATGCCCGTCATGTTCACACACCAAACAGAGGTCTAGATAGTAGACCACATTAGTCCAGAGACCAGACCAGACTATGTGGAGGAACCAGAGACTGTCTGTGGTCCAAACAACTATGCTGTATTTATGTCTAGATGCCCTTATTTGGAGTGTTGATGGAGCAGCTACAATGTTAGCGTAGCCTAGCACCCATCAACCTAATCAAGACAGACCTAACAAAGCATGACTCAGCACTTTTTTACTGATCCCCATCATGATGGAGTTATTTCAGCATCCTTTCCATCTGGTTATTGATATTAAATCACAGATAAATACTTGATTCTGGGTCCTCCAGCTGTAGTAAACCAGCAGATGTAAAACTCAAATGATGGTTTGGTAAATTTGCTGCATGTTTGGTTTGAAGGTTTGAATAAGAAGTCGGCCAATTAGAATGCTAAAAAACTGAACGACAAAATGAGACACGAGGGCAATAGCGAAGTTATAAAAAGGCACAACTACCGAGTGTCAGTGAACTCAGCATCACCAAACCCGCCACGCCTCCCTCCCTCCCTCCCTCCACCGCCGTAGATCACATGATCCTGTCGGATGTCGGGGAGCCGTGATGGATACACGGAGGCCCCGGCTAGAGTGGTGAACGGGTGCTGAGCGGTAAAGATGGGGAGACATGGCCTGTGTGTGAACCGCGGGAGTGAGAGCCGTTGATAAACAGAGCTGGACCAACCGATCCGTCAGAGGATCCGTCAGAGAGCTTCATCGTTCACCGGGGACGAGGAGATCGGAGGCAGCCGCCGCCGCCGCCGCCACCGCCACCGGCTGAGGGATGGATGTCAGCCACCAGGAGAGCGATCATCCCTTCGTTGCTCTCAGATCTCATCATCATGTTGACGGCGGTTTAGCAACAAGACAGGATCCTGGACTTGACTGGTCTTTCATTAATGTCTTTATGGGGGACATTCGGCCCCCGAAGGTTCCAGAGGAGTCTTTATTTATTTATATATTTATTTTTTTATTTACAGAATCTAAAATAAAGAAGCAGGACGGACAACGTGTTTGTTGGATCTTCAAACAGCTTCCGACACACTTTTTAAAAAGTGGTTTTGTGCAAATCCTTTGCAAAAACCTCAGAACATGTTTAACGATCCTTTTCATTTCCCTTTCATCGTCATCATGCAGCTTTTTTATGTAGCAAAAAAACAAACAAAAAAAACATTTGGTCCCTTTTTTCTATTTTCTAATTTGATAAATTACTATTAACTATACGACGGCATTTTAGGAACACTGTAGGAAAAAGACTGGGGGCCGGGAGAGGAGGGCAAATTTGTGAGTTTATTCCGATGCTAACAACCAGCATCTATGCTAGCTAACTTCCTGTGAATGTACGTTTCTGTTTCTGATGAATCATCCCAACTCAACCGTTTTATTGTAGTTTTTCTCCAGTGGCCCTAACACGCCGTCGTATAACTACGTTTTGATATATGCAAGAAGAAGTCCCATAAAAAGGCACGCTGTCCAACCAGCAGCGAGCAAGGCCTCGTGTTGGGGGGGGGAGAGAGGGAGAGAGAGAGGAGAGAGAGAGAGAGAGAGAGAGAGAGAGAGAGAGAGAGAGAGAGAGGAGAGAGAGAGGGAGAGAGAGAGACTGGCCAAACGTTTCGGTTTTTCCGGAGAGTTCCTGGAACGGCGAGGTCTCACTTCCGGGTGTCGGTGAGGATGATGTTGGCGGTGACGAAGAGGAGGCAGGATCCGGCCCACAGCCAGACGAACCACACCCAGAAGGAGTGGCGGAAGGGCGAGCGGTGCTTGTTGACGGCGTCCCGGCCCACCACGGGCTCCAGGTGGCGCCGCGAGAGGTACACCAGGCAGGCGGGCACGATGTACTGGATGCCCGTGCCGGCGTAGGACCCCGTGATGCCCACCAGGGACTCCAGGTTGTGGGTGCAGAACGCCACCACGACGGGCGGCACCACGGTGATGAGGGGGAAGACGACGCGGTCCACCACCCACGGGTACGTGCCGCCGTCGCGGTGGAACAGCGTCTTCCAGTTGTTGCGCAGCGTGACGGCGATGATGGGGAAGTTGGTGCTGATGGTGAAGACGGGGAAGAGGCCCAGGAAGTAGCGCAGGAAGGGCACGCCCAGCACGTCGCAGTTGTCCGTGAAGTTGAGCGTGTACATGTCGTGCAGCAGCGAGCTGTCGAAGCAGAAGATGGCGGTGAAGGAGAGCAGCACGTAGAAGGCCAGGATGAGGACGTAGTCCGCCACCACCAGGGCGCCCACGCGCCGCTTGTCGGAGATGGGCGTGACCAGCGAGGGCAGCGAGTGTTGGCACATGAAGGAGTAGACGCACACGCCGAAGAGGTTGGGAACGCCGGCGAGGGAGGCGACGGGCGGGCGGCCCTCGCCGCGGCCTTTACCGATGCGGATCAGAGCCAGGACGATCATCATGGTGAAGGCTGGAGGGAGAGCAGAAAGGGGCGGAGTTAAGAATACAGGGTTCCTACACCTTTAACAAAAGTCAACTTCAAGCACTTTCAAGCACTTCAAGGTGAATCTCCATGCTTTTCCAGCCCCTTCCAGCTGTGGTAAACTCCATCTTTGTACCAATCCAATGGTCAGTATTCAGTCTACTTATTCTGTCACTTGTTCATCACATTAAATGAGATGTTCTTGTCCTCTAAACAACCAACATGATGTTTGGAGACAGCTTTTTACAGACGGACCACAAATGAAAGGAAAACTAATTCCACTAACAGATCCACAGAAATATAATCACCAACTATTTTCATCATCTGTTCATCATCAAAAGTCATTTTTCATAAAGAAATGTCAGAAAATGCTGTTTTCAGTCCCTCAGATATGGAGATCTTCTTTTCCTCTGTTCTATCATAGATGTCATCACATACAACACACATTTCAAGACCTTTAGTCTACATCCAAGACCTTTCAAACCTTAAAAACACCACACTAAAATTCAAGTGTTTTCAAGGATTTCCAGCACCTGTACCAACCCTAGAATAAAAGTTTGCTTTGATTTTATCCACTTTACTCTTTATTCTTAATGATTTATTGTGAAACTTTGTTCCCATGTGGCATCAACAGTGAAGTTAGACCAGCAGCTTTTAAAGGGGGGGGGGTCTAATAGAAACCTCCTCGGGAACATTTCACACCTCCCGTCTCCGATCCATTCCCCGAGGAGCCTCTCCGGAGCTTAACGGAGGGACCGACCTCACCTCTCCATCAGCGCCCGTGACTCCAGGAGTTAGTCACGCCCCCACCCCCACCAACCCCCTCCCCTCGGCTTTCATCATCAAGCTGTCCTTTAAACGTGGACTGACATTTGGGAGGCCATGATTCGTCACGCAGGCGGGGCAGGAAATCGCTCGGCGAGGGATGTGACGCAAACGTGACGGAGGAAAGTGTTCTCGGCACTTTCAGGTACATCAGGAGGATTAAAGTTCTTTGAAATATCAGAAAAGTTAGAAGGAACCATCAGCGATGTCGAGGATGGAGGTGTGGTTGCTATGACGACCACTTCAATCACTACTATTATTACGTTTTCACACCCTCCAGTGGACTGGAACATGTCGCTCTCACACATCGGGAAACCCGTCGCAGCAACTCGATATCTGATGCGTCTTTGGCTCTCGGCCAATGTAATCTCTCCCCCACGCCGACCTTCACCCCCCGACCCCCGGAGGTCAACCCGCTGGGCAACGCACCAAAACCGGCAAGGACGCGGACGCAGCATCGCCACGTGTGTTATTCACTCTTTTAGTCGATGGAGGTTGAATGTCAGTCACACAAAACAATCTTCAGCGTGGATGAAATGATTCTTCAGATTGATTTATTTAAGGCTTGTTATTAATTAAATCTACTTCCTTTGTGTGCAGCAATCAGTGCAGTGAAAATGTTGATTTTATTTTGTGAGATTAAAAGAACGCTGGTTAATTTTTGATTATATTTATCCTCTTTCAGTAATTGTTGACTTTGGGGGAAAGGCTCTAAAGACTGCTGCTAATAATGAAAATTAATAATATTAGTGCAGGTTATGTGCTGAAATACTTTAAACCCGACGAACAAATGTTCAAAACAAAAAAAATAAATACAAATGAGTAATTAAAAATGCCATTTACAAACTTCTCTGAGACCATTTCTGAAGGTTTTCCATACAACTGTATTTATTTGAGGCCATAAAAGGGTTTGGGTGGATTGCGTGGGTTGAGATGATATATTGTGATAAATCACGTGTCCGAGCGACCGTCCTTGCAGAAACCCATCTGCTCTTCAAACCCTCGTCGACTTCCCACCTTCCTGTCCGTGTGAACGGCCACCTGTCGGCCCGCCGACGCCGGGAGGAGAAAAGGTTTAAAGAACGGATCTCCTCTTTGACAGCAAACGCTGGGAGGAAGGAAACTTTTAATTAAGAATGCCTCGGGTGAGTTCAGCCAAGATTAAGATGCAGAGAGAGAGGGAGGGAGGAGGGGGGGAGAGAGAACAGCTTGTCGTACTGGTAGTTAAAGAGCAAATTTGAGTTTTGGCTGGACATTTTTTTAAATATCATATTTATTTATTTTATTTCCCCGGTTTTCCTCGCCGTGTCAAAAAAAATGGCGTCCTAACGAATCCATTGTAAACGACTCGTAACGCTGTAGTAATGCCATACTAACGCTATAATAACGCTATAATAATGCTGAACTTACACTGTAGTAACGCTGTAGTAAGACTGTAGTAACGCTGTAGTAATGCCATACTAACGCTATTATAACGCTATAATAATGCTGAACTTACACTGTAGTAACGCTGTAGTAAGGCTGTAATAACGCTATAATAATGCTGAACTTACACTGTAGTAACGCTGTAGTAAGGCTGTAATAACGCTATAATAATGCTGAACTTACACTGTAGTAACGCTGTAGTAAGGCTGTAATAACGCTATAATAATGCTGAACTTACACTGTAGTAACGCTGTAGTAAGGCTGTAATAACGCTATAATAATGCTGAACTTACACTGTAGTAACGCTGTAGTAAGGCTGTAATAACGCTATAATAATGCTGAACTTACACTGTAGTAACGCTGTAGTAAGGCTGTAATAACGCTATAATAATGCTGAACTTACACTGTAGTAACGCTGTAGTAAGGCTGTAATAACGCTATAATAATGCTGAACTTACACTGTAGTAACAGGGCGCCGTTTCTTCTACAAAAATACACCCCATAAATCTTGTGCGCTGTATCCAAACAGACAGAAGAAGAAGACAACGAAGGCTAGAGGGTCGAGGGCGGGGCGATGACATCATCTTATTTGCCGTAAACATGAGTATGAACACGAAACCCAAGGGTGCCGTGTTTTACTTCATCACAGCTGGTCGGCCCAAACGTGTTTGTTTACAGAAAAACCTCCTCAACACAACGTGGAGAACACAAACATGAAGACCCAGATGTTTGGTTTTCAGCTGGAGAAGGGATTCGGGGGTTTAGTTACTGGTTAAATGTAAATGAGGGTTAGTAACTACATCATATTAGATAGTAACGTTTCTCTTTTCCGCCCCTCGACTTCACTGGTTTTTATTCTAATTGGCGTCAGAGAGAAGTCATTAATTTCACTTAAACCGCAGGAAGTTACCGCTTTACGGTTTCCAAAGGAACGGGGAGTCAGTCATGTGACGGAGACGGAGCTCGGCGGCGAGAACAAAAGCACAACGAAGCTCTCCGCCGTCAGCTTGTTTGTTATCACCAGACTATTGTATCGCAGCGGCGGAGACGAACCTCCACGCTAAAAACGCCATCGAGCCGTGAAATAAGAGAAGATTTGATCACGGAGGAAACTCAGTCTGGTGTTTGATTTAGATCAGAGGTCCCCCCCCGTTACATATCATAGAACGTATAAAGTAACTCCGCGGACCCCCTAGAGCCTATTTTATACAACGTTAATGTATAAAGTGCCTTTCAGGAAACCCAAGGAGGATTCACACAAACAGAAAACAAACAGCAACAGGAAGAGTCGGCTGAGCCACAGATCACGTCCTCCATCCATCCTGCAGCTCTGGGCTTGGTAACGACCTGGATGGGGACGGCCGTGACCTTGTGAGGTAGCATTAACGACCCTCCGGAAGGGGGGGGGCTACCCGAGGAGGAGGAGCCTCCGGAGGGGATCTCAGACTAGATGGGAGTCCTGGACTAATGAGGAGCAAATAACAGCCGGCGAGAGGTGATCAATCTGTCTGGGAGGACCACTCGGACACTAAAACAGACCAGGGGCCGTTTCATATTCGGGAGATTACTTTGCATCCCAGAATATATATCAGATTTACTTTTTTCGTTGCAATAGGTTGACGTGACGGCGAGTAGAGCAGGACGGAATTTATTTCATTCATTTTTTTACAATATTCAAATAACATTAAACTTGTAATAATGCTCACATTCAGCCTATTATAAATATATTTTTTTACACCACTTATACTTTGCCAATGTGGTTGTTTTACTTTTCTGTCCACTAGAGGGCGTTTTCCAAAAAAACATTACCAATAAGCTGTCAAATGACAGCTTTCTTGCTCAGTAATAATGAACAAAAACTAAAACAACCCCATTGCCATTCAAAAACTAATTTCAGCATTGGATTGATTTTTTTTGTAATTCCAACAGCCCTAACGGGAAAGTTGTGGGTTAATAAACTACGGCGATGCTTCTCCTCTGTGATCGCTGAGGAAACTGCTCTGCTGTTAAACATCTTCCCTCCTCTAGTGGTTTTAAAGCACAGCAATCATCCCATCAGTAATTAAGAGAGACGCTCCTCCAGCTCTCCTGGATCACCTCTTAGCTAATTAGCAGCCCTGGCTCCCTTCCCGGATCTCACCGGGGCTTTAAGGGAGTCCTCGTTGTGGAGGACCGGTGGCTGCTTTGCCTCTTAATAACTCGTGTGATCTCAGATGAGTCTATCATAGACGCAGAGCAGAGAGAGTGGCGCTCCGGTTCACGGCGACGAAGACGTCCAACAGCTTCATTAAAAAAAAAAAACAAGCAATTAGTAAAACGCACTCGTGTGAATTTTTAAAGTCTCCTCAAACATCCTCCGCTCTGGAGTGTTGGGTTTTTTACTTTCATTGATTTCAGGAAACTGTGAATTTGAGGAGCATAACAAAAAAAAAAAGGTTGACGTGCTCCGGTGAGTAATGAAGCGTGTTAGATTCATCCACCATCACACTCCTCCGAGGAGACGGACGTAAAGGTTAACAAGCTCTCCAGATCTGAAAAAGCAAACGAAAGACGAGTTTGAGCCTCAGATCAGTCGATCTGCTACAGATATGATGAAGCAGGAGAATGTGACTCAGTAATAAAAGAAACGCAGGAGAATATTTTAACAAATAGAGAAGCAAAGTCGCATCACTTCTGGTGGATCAACATGGGCCTCATTTGGGATTTAATACGTACGTTAATATTTTTGATCCCGTTTGAATTCAAAATTATAATTTTGCACGTCAAGAAAGTCACATTTTGTAGGAAAAAATAAACAGAATGTTGAGAGTTTCCACCAGCAGGGAGGTAAGTGGCGTCGGTTCCAGGTAGGGTTGTCACAAGAACCGATACTTCGGTACCAATTCGATGCCGACACGAAAAAAATAATTCGATACTTGCTTTTTTCTGGCATCGTCAGAACCGAATATACAACTTTTCACTCGGCGAGCCGTGTCGATTCTTGGTGGAACTGACGGGGGCAGTATACGCGTGTGAGCAGCACAGAGCAGTAAGCGGCGCTGAAGAAGAAAACTTGCCGTCTTCGGAAAAAATGGCTTCAGCGGGTGGGAGCGAAAGCACAACACGTCGGCTCGTCGACAAGACAGGTGCGAAGAGTCGCGTGTGGAAATATTTTGCATTCGAGGCGGATGAATCCGGAGCAATTCTTGATTCAAACAAGCCGACATGCAAAAAGTGCCTCAGAAGTTTTCAGACCAAAGGAGGAAGCACGTCAAACCTGGCTATAGACCACTGCTGTTCTTTTTTTAATGTAAAATAGTTGACTATTGTTATTTATGACCATATTTATAAGCACAGTATTGTTTGTTTTTATACTGGATGGCTATAGGTCTGTTGGCAGCTGGTACTGCAATTTAAACCTTGTGCAAAAAGATCTTAAAGCACAGTGGTGTTAAATACTTGACAGTTTGAAGCAGTTTTCAATAAATTAGTGAATTTAAAAGTACATGTGTCCTGTTGTTTTTTTTTTTTTAATTGTGGTATCGAATTAGTATCGAGAATCGTGGAAATTCACAGGTATTGGTATCGACTACTGAAATTCTGGTATCGTGACAACCCTAGTTCCAGGATGTAACGTTACTCACACGAACAACTGGTGTTCCACAAGGGTCTATTCAAGGACCACTCACACTAACAACAGATTCTTTCTCTTCCTGCTGATGAAAAGAGTCGCTGGATAAAAACACGTCATCTGAGCTAACGTTACTATAGTGACGTAACGTAGCTAAGTTAGCTCGCTAGCTAGCGAGACGAGCTAACGGCTGCGTTGGTGACAAACTGAGACTTTCTGGATCTACTAACTTGACAAACCTGCTAATGTGTAAATTCATACTACAAAAATAAACAGGGTCAAAACATATATTTTTGTTATTTTATTTGCCTGTGTATGTTTTTTCAAATATATTATTTTTCATTTTTCTGTAATTTTTCTATTTTATTATGTAGTGATTGAAACGGCAGAATACCTGAACGCATTTGTAAAAGTTTCAGGTGCTTCCGGGACAAATGACACCATTTTAATTTAGGGGAAAACGAAGCGAGACGTTTGGAAAACAAAGAAATGACTGCGGTGAGGCGTTCAGGTCGTAGGTGTCACAACGACCCGATCCTATTGGCTGCTCAACAATTCCAGGTGTAGTCATCTCATCTTTCAAATAGAAACAAGCAAAAATAATCATTTCATGTCACCGATCAGCTGAAATTCATCCAGTGAAAAATCTAAACCTTTAACCGTCGAGTCTGAAATAAAAGAGCCGCTAACGTAACTCTGACTGCCAGACGTTTGATGTAAAAGCATCGGCATGGAAACGGGAGTGCTGCTGCAGCCATCCGCTTTAGTGCATTACTGCACTTTTGAGAGCTGAACATCAGTTTCCATCACAGCGAAGCACCTTGTAGCTGTCAAACACACAAAAAGCCCACACCATCACATCTGATGTCTTAAAGTCTCCTCCAGAGTCAAACAATCCAGACCGGCTCAGTTCTACGCAGCAAAACATCACAACACCTGACATGAAGCCATTTTTCATAAAGAAATGTCAGAAAATGCACTTCTCAAACCTTTAAAACACCACACGAAAGGCACCCGTATGAACCCTGCATTTATGTTTGAGCCCACGTGTTTACTGGTCCATCGTGGATCAGGACTTCTGAAATAATGTTTTTGCTGCATTTCCTCCCGATGCAAAACGCCCAACAGGAAAGTACTACGGCGGTAAACGATCCTTGAATGCACCTCGCATTCAACCCTTCGCTCTCCAAACAGCCGGCGGATCATCGGACCGCAGCGAGGTGCTGCCCCTCGCCGGGTCGGGTCTGAGGGTTCAGGGACCGATGAGACCGGACCACGATTCACTGCTCACACTCACACTGAGAGTTCTGATGGTCGGGAGGACAGAGAGCCTTTATCTCTGTGGTTTAGGACTCCCGGGAGGCTGGTTCCCCTCCGCACCAACAACAAGGCTGCAGCATATATATATATACCATGTGGTCCCACCTGGTCCTCACTAGAGGATCTGTGGAGTCTGCAGATCCCAGTAAAAACCATTAAAACCATAAACCCACGGGGAGGAAGGAAGGAAGGAAGGAAGGAAGGAAGGAAGGAGGAGAATGAGTCCCAGAGGAAAGACTAACAGAAAAGAGAAGGCAGACAAACAACCAATGACTGAGCATGAATACAAATTGGGAGATTAGGATTTGCATAAGAGGAAGAGGAGGAGCTGTCTACGCTGCAGGATATTGATCGATCGGCTCCGATACATCGGTATTTAACACCATCAGACCCTTATTATGACGAACAGAGATCAGTGAGAGTCAGCGTGGGGTTCTGCGTGATCTTAAAGTGCAGCGTTGGTTGTCGGCGTTAGCAGCCCGGCGACCGTGTGACGGGTGAAGACAGGCGGAGATGTGTGTGTGTGTGTGTGTGTGTGTGTGTGTGTGTGTGTGTGTGTGGGTGTTTGTGTGTGTGGGTGGCGGTGCGGTGGCGCCATGATTCAGTGGTGTTGTGATTTTAACGGCGGGTGGAGGGGGGGCAGGACAGGCCGGTTTATTTTCACCCCCCCCCCCCCCTGTGAGTGACGGTCCAATCAGGCTTGGGATGGGCTGTCAAGCCTGTCAGGCTGAGGAATGAGAGGAGATGGGAATCAAAGACTCGGAGCAGGACCGAGACCGTGATGGACAGACCCGAGACCAGCAGCCACACAGGAGGGAGGGAGGGGTGGGGCAACAGCCACACAGGAGGGAGGGAGGGGGGGGCAACAGCCACACAGGAGGGGGGGGGAGTAAAAAGAAAGCAAAAGAAGAAAAAAGGTTTAAAAGGTAAACGCAGCAGAAGAAGAGGAGGAGGAAGGGAGAGAGGAAGGAAGGGAGGGAGGGAGGTAAGGAAGAAGGAAGGAAGGGAGGAAGGGAGGAAGGAAGGAAGGAAGGGGGGAAGGAAGGAAGGAGGGAGGGAAGGCAGGAAGGGAGGAAGGGAAGGAAGGAAGGAAAGAAGGACAGACGGACGGACGGGAGGAAGGGAGGGAGGGAGGTAAGGAAGAAGGAAGAAAGGAAGGAAGGAAGGGAGGGAGGGAGGAGGAGGAAGAAAGGAAGGAAGGAAGGGAGGGAGGGAGGGAGGAAGGACAGACGGACGGAGGGAGGGAGGGAGGTAAGGAAGGAAGGAAGGAAGGGGGGAGGGGGAGGGAGGGAAGGAGGAAGGAAGGCAGGAAGGAAGGGAGGAAGGGAAGGAAGGAAGGAAGGAAGGAAGGAAGGAAGGGAAGGAAGGGAAGGAAGGAAGGAAGGAAGGAAGGAAGGGGGAAGGAAGGAAGGAAGGAAGGAAGGAAGGAAGGACACAAGTCCTCATCTTACCGATCCAGCGCATCAGTGAGGTGAGGATCTGCAGGTATTTGGTCTTCTGGGCGTTGAAGAAGGTGAACGGTCCCAACAGAAGGGCGAAGACGGTCTGCAGGAGAACAAGAGGAAGAGTTGATGAACTCGTCTTCATAACCAATAACAAGAGCCCGACAGTAAAACGTCACAGCAGAGCCATAACATGTCGGAGCTGGTCACTTTGATTGACAGACCTATGAGTTCATGTCCAATCAAACGTTTTAGTTATTTAGTTATTATAATAAGAGAGCTCTTCATTTATCATTATATTTATCAGATGTTTGGTATGTGTGGAGTTCTGTCGCTGGTGTTAATGTGTTTATGGACATGTATCTCTTGTTATGTGTGTATAAATATATGTTAATTCATTTGGATGGTGTTTATTAAAACAATTAAAATCAATAAATCACGTTTACTGCAAATACATTTGATAGTTTCAGCTTCTCTAATGTGACAAAATTCCTTGATCTCCGTTTTATATCAATAAAAACTGGGTATCTTCAGGTTTCGATTGTTAATGGAAGAAAACAAGTCGTTCTATCATTCATGACCATTTATTTATAAGGACCCCCCCCCTCATCCTACTTGTGTTAATTCTCTGGTTTATCTTCCCGCTGGATGTCATTTATGAAACGCCAGCGGGAGAAACATCTGCTGTGAAAAGTAAAATCCCATCAGCCCTCTCAAAGATGGGTGAGCAGATAAACAGGTGGGACACCAACAACAAAAAATAAAAAGTTGAAATCCTCTCAGGCCACAACTCTGATTGCCTCTCAGATACTTTTCTTTATCAAAGGCTGCAATCAGAGGCTCAGCTACTGTAGCTGCAATCCCATCAGTCCTCCTCCTCCTCCTCCTCCTCGTCTCCCCCCACCCTCCTCCTCCCCGTCTCCCCCCCCATCTCCTCATCATCTTCCTCCCCTCCCCCTCGTCTCCCTCCTCCTCCTCCGAAGCTCGAGCCCGGCCAAAGCATAAATCGAAGTGAGGAGAGAGTGAAATAATGCCAGCTGGCTGATGAACAACAGTGTTTTAGGCCCAAATTCATTGACTTCTAATGTAAAACCACATCAACCTGGGACTGAATTAAGACGTACTTCAGTGAAACTCCTCATCAAAATGACTTCCTGAGTACTTCTTCTGCCTTTCATTAAACTCCAATCAACTCGTTTCCGGGTGAGAGGTCTTCATCCGTCAACGAGAATCTACGATCTCACGGATCGGCTGAAACGGACCGATCTGAAACCGGGTCAGAGACAGAAACACCCCGAGGGCTCTTCCTGGTCGATGAGTCCCTCTACAGCTTCTGGACCTCCCATGAATCAAAGTCTCCAACAGGCTTTAAACCCCCCCCAATCCCCCAAACCAGGTCCCGAGGACACACCGGACCGCTAAACCGGATCCCAACAAAACACACGCAACACCGTAAAAGAAAGAGAGAAATAACTGCATTAAACGGGAGAAACGCTTCTACGCTGCAGGGTTCCTCCACCTCCTCCAAAGTCAAATTCAAGTACTTTTCAAGCATGTCAAGGTGCATTTCCATGTTTTTCCAGCACCTTCCAGCAAAATGAATTAAAGTTATTACTATTATTATTAAACTGCAGACTTGTAGACGTTCAGTCTTGGGTCATTATTTAATAAAAACAGCTTTAATCTCAGACGTCCTGATGTGTTAAAAACGATTGGACACATCTAAAAAACGATGATGCACACAGATATGAAACTAAATATTCCTCAGAACTCTAACGTTGGCGTGCGATTCAAAGAGCAGCGGTAATATTCGGATGACGGCGAGTCAGAGGTGAAGATCGGGAAATAAACCTGCAGGCAAACAGCCGAACCAGAGACGAATAAAACGAGAGTTTCATAACAGATTGAATGAGACTCTGGTTTCCGATGCATTTATTCATGTTTAACGTTGTTCCAGCACTTTCATCTCACTTCTGTTCTCAAGGCCGAAACACACGGATCTCATTTTTACTGCGTTTTTGCTTCGTCACGACAGAAACTGCTTACGTTCCACGACTGGATCAATAAATACAGAAGGAGAAAAAGTGTCACGAACACATTTTGGAGCTGAACAACAAAAGAACTATTAATAAAAGTATGAATTAAACGGTAAAACATCCACCGACTCCTACTGGATTATTTTAAATGATTAAGTGTTTTTCCATCGATTAATGGGAGAAAGAAAAACAGATCCTGTTGATTCATGAAGGAGCAACAGATAGAAAATAATAAACGGAACTCGTAGGGAAATCAAGATTTCCTTTTTAATTGCTTAAACTGTGATTAAATAAAATAAAATAGTGTTATAAAAAATAAAGCACATTTAGTCTTCAAGACTGGATTAACTTTTAATTAAAAAATAATTAAAACCATCTCGTCGTCATGGTAACCCATCAAGAAAATCTGAACGTTATCCTTTTTGTTGACATCTGTTTGTAAAAATACGCAAATCTAATTATTATTAAACCTTAAATACGGTCTGGAAGACCTCGTTTCAGACCGAGACCCAAATCACAACAAGGATTTCTCTTCTCCGGGTAACCATGGTTACAGGACTCTCCAGGAGGGCGGTCCAGGTCAGAGTCTGGACCTGATGCACCACCAAGGGAGGTTTACTCTGGTTCTGGTTCCACTTGGACTTTTGTTGCACCCCAGTATTTTTAAACGTTTTTTGTTGTTTTTTTTACAACTTGCCGGCTCCGACGCCTTAAAGAGTCATAATTTGGGAATAAGAGATTAACGGGGCTTAGATATGGTGACTGATCTCAATAATGGTGGGAACCCGCCACCGACCCGTCAATCACTTGAGACGTTGACGAGGAGCAGCGGTTCGGATTTGTGCGGCTGAGCGAGTTCAGGGAGAACGGAGAAGCCTTTTAATTGGCAGCAGATTTGGTCACTCGGCTCACGAGCCAATCCGCCGCTCTCGTTAATCACCGCATATGTGAGTCGCTCTCTCTCTCTCTCTCTCTCGCCCACTTCATCCATCACAGTTGGTGCCACAGAAGTGGACCCGCTGACCGTCCACCCCCCTTTAAAGTAATTAATCAACAGTTTTTGTGTTTCCGCCCCGGCACAGATGGAGATTCGTGAAATGATTTTTGCCGTTTTGTTGGACTCAGAAGGAGGCTGCTGGTTAAAAAGTCCCCCGAGGGCGAGGAAGAGAGGTCGTGCTCGGGAACCTGGTGGATCCATGTGGTGGTCCAGCCTGGACCCTGATAATCCCCCCAATCCCTGCAGTCCCCCAAGATCTCCAGGCCATTTGTTTCTGATGTTAATCTCAATTCCAAACAGATTTCACTCCGACAGTTCATCATCAGTTTATTCAGTTTTCCTCCACGACGGAGATGAAAAGTAATTATTGAGCTCGTTAAGGGAAGTCAGGTGTGATTAGATGTGTGACGTCGACAAAACACGCTTCCACACTCTAATACAGGGTTCTTCCACCTTCTCCAAAGTCAAATTCAAGCACATTTCAAGCACTTCAAGGTGCATTTCCATGCTTTTCCAGCCCCTTCCAGCTGTGGTAAACTCCATCTTTGTACCAATCCAATGGTCAGTATTCAGTCTACTTATTCTGTCACTTGTTCATCACATTAAATGAGATGTTATTGTCCTCTAAACAACCAACATGATGTTTGGAGACAGCTTTTTACAGAAGGACCACAAATGAAAGGAAAACTAATTCCACTAACAGATCCACAGAAATATAATCACCAACTATTTTCATCATCTGTTCATCATCAAAAGTCATTTTTCATGAAGAAATGTCAGGAAATGCTGTTTTCAGTCCCTCAGATATGGAGATCTTCTTTTCTCTGTTCTATCATAGATGTCATCACATACAACACACATTTCAAGACCTTTAGTCTACATCCAAGCACTTCTCAAACCTTGAGAACACCACACTAAAATGTGTGTTCAAGTGTTCAGGAGGAATCAAAGCCCAAACACAAAAACACAAAAAACAAGACGAATTATTTAGATTTCCAGACAATATTTCATCTTAATGATGCAAAACAAAATAAAACGCTCTGTGACTGCAGAAAAAAACGACATTATATTCCCAACACAATGTAATATTGGATATTATGGGCTGTGACATGTATGATAAAAGACTTGTGGGGGGGTCACCTGACCGTGGTGATGTGGAATAGAAATAGGCCATAAACTAGTGACCTGATTGGCTGAACACACGCCGGAGGAGGAGGAGGAGGAGGAGGAACGTGATGGTAAAAACATATTGGAAGTAAACGTTGTCAGGATGAAGGAGGGTCTGCCGTCGGCCGCAGTGATCACCGGTAAACATCTCCATCCAGCAGACATGATGAGCAAAACCAACAACGTGTGTGATCGGCCAGCTCGTATTTAAAGAAGCTGTTCATTAAACTTATTAACACGGATGGGTTTTATCACCACAAAATGCCACGTGGGTAGTAGGGATATACATAATATTTTCTTTATTTATTTTATCTTATATTACTTTATTTTTTATTTATATGAATTAAAATAAATAGGATATCACGGATCAGGACTTGAAAAAAAACACAATAAGTTGAACACGGTGAATTTCCGTTACGGGTATAATTGCAAATATCGTCATGGTAAAGAAGTGAAACATTCAGGGCGTACAAGTAAGCCTCAAGTGGCCGTTCTATGAACTGCACTTCCTCATCGGCTTCATGTCTCACCACCGGAGGTTGCTGCTCGGTTTGTAGTTTGTGTCCCAGATAATCAAACTGCTTGAGTTGATAACGTCACCCAGAGCTGTCTTCACTGTGAATAGCAAGATACACATCTGCTGGTTTACTACAGCGGCACAAACCTAAAATAAACTTTTTTATTTTATTGCAATAAAGGGATAATAAATGACACATTTTTGTTTTTTAAATGGGTTATGAGCAACCACAGTGCAGAAAAGTCAAAGTCAGACAGGAATTGTCTTCATTGTCTGCGTCTGCAGAGGTGTTTCACTTTCAAAGCTCTGCTAGAAGAATCAAAGTGAGTGACGAGTGTTCGCCCGGCGAGCGACACCTCGGGTTTCAACTCAATTATAAGCATATATAAGGAAAGCACAGACTCTGGGTCAGTGTCACGCTGGCTTCTGTGACAGCGTCGGCACACTTCTGTGTTTCTACGAGATGAGGCGCTTATCTGCCGCCAGCAGCAGCCTCTCCATCCATCTCTGCTGTGACCGTCTCCGTCAGCTGGTGGGTCACCAAGCGACATCAATTCAACACACACACACACACACACACACACACACACACACACACACACACACACACACACACACACACACACACACACACACACACACACAGATGAATAAATAATGCTCTCTCTCTGAACACACCCGGCATCTTAAAGACAAGTGACTGCAAGAAACCAGTGATTGTGAAGAAAGAAGATTCAATTCACTGGAGTCTTATTCTGTAGTCAATATCATATTAATAATAATAATAATAATAATAATAATAATAATAAGCTGCCGCGGAGAGGAGAATTAGAAGAGGGATGAAGGCGATGAGGAGGAGGGATGAAGGAGAGGTGAAGGAGGAATGAAGGAGAGGTGAAGGAGGAATGAAGGAGAGGTGAAGGAGAGGTGGAGGAGAATTAGAAGAGGGATGAAGGAGAGGTCAAGGAGAGGAGGAGGAGAGGTGGAGGAGGGATGGAGGAGAGGTGGAGGAGGGATGAAGGAGAGGTGGAGGAGGGATGAAGTTGAGGTGAAGGAGAGGTGGAGGAGGGATGGAGGAGAGGAGGAGGAGGGATGAGGGAGAGGTTGAGGAGGGATGAGGGAGAGTCGGAGGAGAGGAGGAGGAGGGATGGAGGAGAGGAGGAGGAGGGATGGAGGAGAGGAGGAGGAGGGATGAGGGAGAGGTTGAGGAGGGATGAGGGAGAGTCGGAGGAGAGGAGGAGGAGGGATGGAGGAGAGGTGGAGGAGGGATGAAGGAGAGGTGGAGGAGAGGAGGAGGAGGGATGGAGGAGAGGTGGAGGAGGGATGGAGGAGAGGAGGAGGCATCATCAGTACATTTTATAAAACGTGGATAAAGATGCGATGAGAGTTCAAAAATAAAAAATAAAAATAAGCTGCCGGGTTGAGACACAGAAACACACTAATATTCACCGAGAGTGACATTCAACCCTCGGACCGGACCATTAAAAGGTAAGAGGGGGGAGTCACTAAATCACAGGAATCCCATCAGTGTCAGACCCAGACGGCTGAGGATCGCCGGCAGCTTTAAAGTGTGAACGTTAATGACGGATTCTCGTCTGCAGGCGATTATTAGACGGCTTCCTTAAATAACGACATGTTTGTTTACGAGCTCAGGGAGAGAATTAAAGATTGGTCTCGGACATCGTCACGGTGATTATATTTGTTTGGAGTGTCAAAGGTCAAAAGCTTTTACACGGAATATTCTAGACACTTGACTTTAAAAAGCTGGTAGAGAAGTGAAAAAATAGAGCCCGATTTTAAAGCGTGCAAAACTACTTTAAGTGTATTTATCTTTCATTTATGCAGGTAGACCTCATGATTTATGAGCATCTTATTAAAGATTATTCAATTGTTTTTCACTCAGAAGGAAGTTAAAAAAGACCTGCGTCTCATCTGTGAAGGCAGGACGATATTTGTTTCTTAATAAGTGATTCTGAAGTGTGAAAAAGGGGAAACGTAAATAACATCCGACGTGATGAATCATCGTGTTTATCAGGCTGCAACACAACGGTCTGAATAACTGACTAGATGTAGATGTTCTCAGACCAGCAGAGTTATTACGATCCTGGTACTTCAAATATTAAATTCCCAGGAGGAGGAACTTAAGGACGCATTAAATACTGCAGCTAAAGAGGCTGATATGTGAAACCTGTGGACACGTACTGTTTCTTTAAAAAATAATAGTTTATTTTCGTTTTAAACTCTCAGGTTCGACGAACAGCCAAAAAGGTCAAATTAAAGACCCTTTTACAGCCGACGTCATCAAAAAATCTCAATTTAAAACACTGAATTAAAAACTGTTTCCAGGATCTAAACGACAGACATCAGACGGTGTTTCAGTGAGATGAGCAACCGTGTTAACTGATGACTTTCACTTTGGTTGAGTGCACCATTTAAAACAGATTCCTGCGGATTCAAACAGACAAATTCAGCGTTTCTAACTAACTTTGCTTGTTTTCCTGTTTAAAAGAGGAAGTTAAGACCTGCAAAGAACTTTTGGTTGCACAACTCCTCCTGTGAGATCGTGCATCCTGATACCGAAGCTTCTAAGGAACCGATCTAAAGTGTCGTTATTCTACAGGGTTCCTCCACCTTCTCCAAAAGTCAAATTCAAGCATTTCCATGAATTTCCATGCTTTTCCAGCACCTTCAAGCTGTGGTAAACTACATATTTGTATCCCTCAGATATGGAGATCTTCTTTTCTCTGTCTTATATTGTATATGTCATCACATAGAACACACAAGCACTTTGCAAACCTTGAAAACATCACACTATAATTCAAGTGTTTCACATCAATATTTACAGCATAATAACTCGTTTAAAGTGAGCTTAAAGTTGGTGAGATCTTCTTTAACTTTTATTGAATTTTATGTCCGTTGATGCTTTTAATGAATTCATATTTTATATCGAGTGGGTAACAGGATAAAAACAAAGATGGCGGGAACGGACAGCAAGGTCACTGAAGCTCCGACTTGGGGATAAATCTCTATTAGTCAGTTAATTAATCAATCAGCTGTGTATTGAGGAAAGTTGGCGTGCCGGGTCGCTAACGGACTCTCGGGGGACGACGCGACAACTTCGCCCTTCAAATTAACTTTATTTTGAAGTGCGAGTTAATAGAAAGCAACTGTAATTGAAACATCTGCATGAAGATAAGCAGGAAAGAGAAATGCAGAGTCAGCATTAAGTGTCTTTGAGCTCATATATACAGCCATTGATTTTCCATCACTATGCCACATGCTGGGAGAACAATAAATCAGCCATTTAAAAGAGTTGCTGGCTGTCCGTGGGGGGGGACTCAACCAGAAAACTTCAGTGGGGGGCAAACAAGGACAAGGGGGTAAAGTTTAATTGAGGTCTCAGGAATCTCTGCTGGAGCTGAACTAAAAAACCCAGAAGCTTAATCTTTTCAATCAGAGTTGAGCAGACAAGGCTGGGATCAAACCCCCGAGTGCTGCCCCCCCCCCCGACATTCAACAAATACTGCAGCTACGGGATGGAAAAGCCCCACGGACGTCCCACCCGGTCAACTGATTGATTAAGAGGCTTTTCCAGAGGCGTGGACGAGGATGGAGACGGTTGCCGCGGTGACATGTCGATTGCTGATCAAGTCAAAAGATCCGACCTCATCAATTATCATCTGGACGGACTAATTAGCGTCTTTGTGACTTGGTAATTAATGTTGACATCGTTCCTGTGGCCCCGCGAAGACAAACATCCGTTTACTCGCCGCGTATTGATTTATACGTTTAACCAGCCGTCGGTATGGAAACGCTGCTCGCTTGTGGGCAGTGATGTCATGAGAAGCCGTTCTCCGCAGCCAATTCTGAAAACTTTACTTTTTTCCTCCCAGAACCACAGGTAGCATCAGGGTACGAGAATAATAACGGTGTCCCATCGCCACGGCAACGAGGGCTGCACAATGAAAATCAGGAATTTATCACGTTTTAACATGTCGGGAGGAAAAGTAAAAAGTTGTCAGGAAAATAAATACTCAAGTAAAGATAAAGTATTTGAATGTAACTACAGCATGAATTCAGTATTTATATTCGTAGCAGCATCACACAGTATGAAGAGCCAGTCTCACATATATATTATTTTATATCTTATTTTATCATCTTTATCTTATATTCCTATGCCCTATTTTGTTATTAATTTTATAATAAGTGATGCTATTATACGCCCCTCTGCTTCTCGTCTGTTTTGCATTTTAATGGTGCAAAATAAATCAAATCAAAATCTAAAGTTTTTCAAAAATCAAGACATTTACAGGAATAACTTGGTCATAAATCAGCATTTGTTTGAGAACAGTGTTGACATGGAGGTTTTTGAGATGCTGTGTTTACAACATTAAGATTCACAATCTGCTGTTTTGTACTGAAAACTCCTCTTTTTATGTTTATTGACATTTCTTTAAATCTTTATACTCTCGACATTTTCCAAATATTATGACGCAGGAATTAAAGTGATGAAAATATTGTGATCTAAAAAAAGGCTCATGAACAGCTGTTGATTTGCTGTTTATCGAGTCTTTTCCTGGTCCTCGGAGTTTGAGCTCACGATGCAGAGAATAACAAAAGGAGCCGGGGGGGGGGGGGGGGGGGGGGGCAGTCAATTATTTAGAGTCATCATTCAGAGTCAGGGGCCCGATCCTCCGACACACTGTACCGGGACGCTAGCGGGGCCGCTCAGCGACTCTTCACTTATTTAAAAGGAGAAGAAAGACTTACAGGATAAAAATACTCTGCATTATGGGAGAAAAATGTCTGCGAGCAACAATCACGCAAGTCTGCAGCCGAGCTGTCAATCAGCGGGTAAGCCCCGCCCCCTAAAGCATCCCCTGCTTTCTGGTCTGGTGGACTCTAAATGGATCATAATGTACTAAATGAACATCATGCTGGATTGAAGAAGACTTGAAACTCATGTTTACAATGTTTACTGAGATAATACATCAAGAGAGAAGTAGGACCATTTTCTCATAGACTTCTATACAACCAGAGAGGAGTCGCCCCCTGGTGGCCAGCAGAGAGAAGTAGGACCATTTTCTCATAGACTTCTATACAACCAGAGAGGAGTCGCCCCCTGGTGGCCAGCAGAGAGAAGTAGGACCATTTTCTCATAGACTTCTATACAACCAGAGAGGAGTCGCCCCCTGGTGGCCAGCAGAGAGAAGTAGGACCATTTTCTCATAGACTTCTATACAACCAGAGAGGAGTCGCCCCCTGGTGGCCAGCAGAGAGAAGTAGGACCATTTTCTCATAGACTTCTATACAACCAGAGAGGAGTCGCCCCCTGGTGGCCAGCAGAGAGAATGCTTTATGGCACTGCAGTTTTGGCTTCACTTATCCTCTTGAAGAATATGTTTTAATTAATATCGCAGAGGGAAACGTCCGATTTTAATTTGGAAGAAAAAAGCTCGGCCGATACCCGACTCGTCAGTGTGCATTTCTTTTCCTGAGCGTCTTTGATGAAACGGGAAATTAATCAAAAAAAAACTGCAAGTGTAAACAAATTGAGGAGAGATTAAAAATCAGCATTATTTCAAATTTGCTGACAAACGGTAAGCTTATCCCATTAAAAAGGAGATAAAAAGGAGAAAAGTTCAATTAAAATGTAGAAAAGGACAGGAGAGAGAGAGAGAGAGAGAGAGAGAGAGAGAGAGAGAGAGAGAGAGACGGGAGGACATCAGCACATCGATCACTGTCGCCGTGTTTAAGTTAAAGCTCAAGTGGAAATCAGAGTTTGGCTCTCCTGTAAGACTTCAAGGACACACGAACGCATCGCTTCCTGTGTGCAGTGGAGGTGTTGCGTTCAGGGACCAACACTTCACACAGAAGAGACAAGCCGAAACGTTCGAGCTCCAAAGAAGACTTTTGCTCCTCCTAGAGATATCGTATCGTCCCGGATCAAGGACTGGCCTTGGATCTAACTAGGGGTCTTGGTTTTCCCCAGCACCCCCCTGCAGTCCCAGACCCACACTGAAATGACTGAGGACTCACCAGAAACACCCGGTAGGCGTCTTTCCTGGTCACGGAGCCCCAGCACGGATCTGTGTCGTTGTACTTCAGAGCTCCGGCGCTGCACGAGTGATTTCCACTGCAAAAAAAACACAAACACAGCTTAATGTTGAACCCCCAACCTCGTGAGATGGTACAGTCCGAAACTGATGCCCGTCACCACGATCATTTAAATCATGTAGAAACTTAAAGAGGGTCTCATAAAAGTAAACACAAGCCTGTCAATTAGAAGTAGAGCTGACAGAAAAAAAAACATTATTTCAAAGGCTTTAAAACAACAGGATGTGAATCCGTTTTGTTAAACTGACATTTAGAGGTCGGGGCGAGCGGAGTGAGAACTGTTTTTTGGGGGTTCTTCGTCAGGTGTTTTCACACCCAAAACCAGAGCTTTTAGAGAAGCGTCTCCGGACAGAAATAAACCCTCAGTTCATCCAGGTAAACTCGAGTTTCACGCAGCGAAGCGACAAACGCTTTTAGAAAGGAGAGAGACGTTCCCCGGAGACGGCATCGGATGTTTAAAGAGACATTTGATAAAGTCACAGAAGTCGGAGAAAGGACGACATTATATATATTATAGTTGTCGTCATCACAGTCAGAAACTTTACACGTCTCCTTTCTGAAACCACCTCACCAAATAAACCCTGAAAACGTGGACCTGAAGCCTGGAACTGTCCATGTTCCTTATTTCTCAACTAGAGATGCAATAAAAATCTGTCTGGAAGCGAATCCACGTGAAGAGGTCAGCAGGTCAGCGGACCCGAAGGCCTGAAGGACTCAGTCACCACAGCTTTATTGTCTAAGTCCTCAGGTGACAATGTGACAGGACCAAAGCACGCTATATTATAGATATATAGATAGATATAAATGAAAAAATATACTGTATAAATAATTAAATATATACTGTGTATATTAATATTTGTATTTTTTATGTATATATTTATTCATTTAGAGCAGTGAGGATGCATGTGTTGGTCTCACCAGGCGACCTCCATGAGCGATATGGGCACCGCGGCGGCGTAGATGGCCAGATCTCCGTACAGATAGACGATGATGCAGATGTAGAACATATTGACGCCAACTGAAAGACAAGAAAGTGATATAAATAAATAAATAAGTGAGTAAAGCTGCGTTCCTCCCAGAGACTTCTGGGTAATCTTCCTCTTTGAAGGAGAAAGTTCCCGCTTAATCAATATATAAACGGCCATTTTGCCTTTAAAGTGACGAAGAGGTCCAGAGGTGACGAGCACTCTTCATCTTCTCGTCATCCGTCCCTCGCTTAATCATGAATTATACCGACCGTCTCTATTAAAAAAGGACACTCTGGTCCACACCTCCATCCTGCAGTCTTCTTATTGGTCCAACAGACGCATATTAATGGCGTTAATTAAAAAACTAAATCCCCAC
Organism: Chelidonichthys spinosus; assembly: GCA_029853015.1. NCBI lineage: Eukaryota > Metazoa > Chordata > Actinopteri > Perciformes > Triglidae > Chelidonichthys > Chelidonichthys spinosus. The sequence continues at coordinate 20,348,896 of CM056839.1, read as the reverse complement.
CACTTTAACCTCCTCCGGCTTCGACTCGGAGGAGGTTAAAGCGTCCGACGAGGACCCCTCAGCTAATTCTGTTAGTTCATTTCAAAAGGGAAAAAAGGCCATAAGAGAGTTAATCATAATCAAAAACAACCAATATCAACAGGAAGTGCTAATATTGGAGATTTAATTGGCTGCCTGGGCAACAAAAAAGAAATGTGATGTGTGGCACCAAAATAAAGGATATTAATAGATGTATCTCGCTGCGATCGGCCTCTTAGGGTGCTTGAAATATTGGACATTTGAGAAGTTAAACGGCTTAAAGGAAACGTGTTTCTATATCAGACCTCTGGTGCTTAGTTTCACACAGAAGTCGAGTGTTTCCTGGTGAAAAACTGAAGCAGAAATGAGAGTAAAAGCAGAGGTCAGACCGGATGTGTGTTTCGGGGAAATAATGAATTTGTTCCCCGAGTCAGCGGAGAGACTTCTGCAAAGCGTCTCCATGGCAACATCATTGGACGAGGGTAGTGGGACGTACTGTACTCGGCGAGCGATAGCGAAAGGCGAGAGCTCTGCGTGATCACGTGGGACGCACACGCCTTCACGCCACTGTGACTGATAGGTCTAAATTACCCAGAGGGCCACGGGGCAAACTCTGCAAAATGGTCTTTCACGTCGGAGAGCGGGTCTCGTGTAGCTGTGAAACCGACAGCTTTTATACCGGTTTAATACATCAGTGTAACCCAGGGTTCCTGCACCGTCTCCAAAGGCAAATTCAAGCACTTTTCAAGCATTTCAAGGTCATTTCCATGCTTTTCCAGCACCTTCCAGCTGTGGTGAACTCCAGTCTTGTTCATCGCGTTTCTTCACTGTGCATACGACAATAAACCATTTGAATCTTCAATCTTGAATCATGAACAACAACTTCCAGGTCAAAGGTTAACTGGTAGTATCTCACATATTAAAGCGACTATTATAGCTTGAAACACTGTTATAAACATTTAAAAAATCACACAGCTTCAGGTTTCTTCTGTCAAACCTCCAAAATAAAAGCCACTTACAAAAAACACCATTTAAAAACATGCAAAAGCACTTTGAACCCAGATGTCTGTTATTTCATATCTAATATTAATAATTGGATTTGGTGATCCAAATGCAATACGTACCCCCCCCCCCTTCCAAAACGAGATGGTACATCTCAAAGGGTTTAATCCTAAATAAACAAGTTTCCAAACACGTGTGCGTCCAGCAGGCAGCGGCTTCCTCCTCCTCCTCCGTCTTCTTCTTCTTCCTCCTCCTCCTCCTCCTCCTCCTTCATCTTCTTCTTCCTCCTCCTCCTCCTCCTCCTCCTCCTCCTTCATCTTCTTCTTCCTCCTCCTCCTCCTCCTCCTCCTCCTCCTCCTCCTCCTCCTCCTTCTTCTTCTTCTTCTTCTTCTTCTTCATCTTCTTCTTCTTCTTCTTCTTCTTCTTCTTCTTCTTCTTCTTCTTCTTCTTCTTCTTCTTCCTCCTCCTCCTCCTCCTCCTCCTCCTCCTCCTTCATCTTCCTCCTCCTCCTCCTCCTCCTTCATCTTCTTCTTCCTCCTCCTCCTTCTTCTTCTTCTTCTTCTTCATCTTCTTCTTCTTCCTCCTCCTCCTCCTCCTCCTCCTCCTTCATCTTCTTCTTCCTCCTCCTCCTCCTCCTCCTCCTCCTCCTCCTCCTCCTCCTCCTTCTTCTTCTTCTTCTTCTTCTTCATCTTCTTCTTCTTCTTCTTCCTCCTCCTCCTCCTCCTTCATCTTCTTCTTCCTCCTCCTCCTCCTTCTTCTTCTTCTTCTTCTTCATCTTCTTCTTCCTCCTCCTCCTCCTCCTCCTCCTCCTCCTTCTTCTTCTTCTTCTTCTTCTTCTTCTTCTTCTTCGTGTGGAAGGTGTGTGAGAGGAAGAGCTGAAAGTGAAAGAGTGTTCTTTACATTTTTTTCGTTGTTTTGTCCTTTGGGCTTTAATGGCCTTTTGGTTGTGGGTGCATTAGTTACTTGTTTTGTGTTTTGGTGAGTTTTATTTCAATTCACGGTAGTTTTGTGGGGTTTTCCAGCCCAGCCTTTGTCTGGTTGGAGGGCCACGCAGACGCCGGTATGGCGGCTGGTGGCTTCTCCAGGCTGTCACGGAGGCACGGCATCAAGACTGGTGCCGGGTCTCCGTGCAGCGTGGAGGAGGTGGCGCTGGCTGTGGGGGAGATCATCGGGCACAGCTCAGTGAAGTCTGCGGCCCGTGTGAACAAGGCAGTGGTTTTGTTTTTAGATAAGGTGGAGCACGTGAACACGCTGGTGGAGACGGGGATCACGGTGAACGGGCTGTTTGAGCCGCTGCTGCCGCTGACGCAGCCGGCGACTCGGATCACCCTTTCAAATGTACCTCCGTTTATAAGCGATGAGTTCCTTATCAAAGAGTTGTCTCGCCACGGACGGGTCATCTCACCCATTAAAAAAATGCTGTCGGGGTGTAAGTCTCCTCTGCTGAGACACGTCGTGTCTCATCGCAGACAGCTTTTTATGATACTGAACAATAAAACGGAGGAGTTCAGTTACCGCTTCATTGTGCGTGTAGATGACTTCGATTATACACTGTTCGTCACCTCTTCTCTGGCTAAATGTTTCGGCTGTGGTGAGGAGGGACATGTGGTCAGAGCCTGTCCGAACCGGGCCGATCCCGGCCCGGCCGGCGTGACGCCGGCTAACGCCGGCGTCGCGCCGGCTGCCGCCGGGGACGCGCCGGCTGCCGCCGGGGACGCGCCGGCTGCCACCGGGGAGACGCCGGCTGCCGCCGAGCGGCCCGGTGGTACGGGGCAAGGCGGTTCGGGGGCTGAGCGGCAGGTGGAGGAGGGACAAAACCAGGATGGTGGTCGTGCTGAGGTGAGGGGGGAAAGGGAGAGTGGTGTCGGTGAAGGTGGGGAGATGGTGGCTGAGGAGACAGGTGAGGTGGGTGAAAACAAAAAGGGAACAGGTGAGGTGGGTGAAAACACAAAGGGAACAGGTGAGGTGGGTGGAAGCGCAAAGGGAACAGGTGAGGTGGGTGGAAACAGAGAGGACACAGGTGTGGTGGGTGAGAATAGAGGGGAGACGGGCGAGGTGGGTGAAAACAGTAAGGAGAAGGGTGAGGTGGGTGAAAACAGTAAGGAGAAGGGTGAGGTGGGTGAAAACAGAGGGGAGACGGGTGAGGTGGGTGAAAACAGTAAGGAGAAGGGTGAGGTGGGTGAAAACAGAGGGGAGACGGGTGAGGTAGGTGAAAACAGTAAGGAGAAGGGTGAGGTGGGTGAAAACAAGAAGGTGACAGGTGATTTGTGCTTGGGCAGGGCAGAGGCTGAGGCTGCCGTCATGGAGACTAGTGTGTCTGAGGGGGCGCCTGCTCCTCAAAAGCGACGCAGTAAGCGCAAAAATCTGTTGAGTGATGGGGGGGGCAGTAAGGCTGGGCGGCTAGAGAGTCAGCCGACTGCTGAGGATTGCAGCGATAGCGACGGCTGGGTGTCTGACTGCAGTGAAATGTCTAACATTCAACTAACTGACAGTCAGGAAAAAAAACTGTACCCTGAAAAAATGTTTAAGCTGTTCCTGCAGCGAACCAAAGGTGTGAAGGGGCTCGATATGGAGCAGCATTTCCCAGATCTGCTCAACTTTTATAACTCAGCCAAACAAATCATTAAAAACAAGGCAACATCAGAGCTCACTGATCAGGAGATATTTAGACTAAGAAAACAGATGTTCAAAGTGAGAAAACAACTGAGGTTTTAATGATGATGAAGCTGCTGGTTTTGTTTTTATCCTTAACTGTTTGTGTTTTTAACATCTCCCTCATAATGAATTCTTTTAGAGTGGGGACGTTGAATGTAAACGGTGCCAGAGAGGCAAAGAAAAGGGCACTGGTTTTTAACACAGCACGAGCTAAATGCATTGATGTACTGTTTTTACAGGAGGTTCACAGTGATGAAGGCAACGAGGTGGACTGGAATAAGGAGTGGGAAGGACAGGTAGCTTTAAGCCACAACACCACACTCAGTGGGGGAGTGGGCTTCCTGTTCTCCAGAACATTCACTCCTTCTTCACTGGAGGTCGAGCATGTGGTAAAGGGGAGGTGTCTTTTAGCCAAGGCACAGTTTGAGCATCACACTCTGGTTTTTATTAATATTTATGCTCCAACCAACGGTACAGAGAGGAAGAGCTTTTTAGAAAAAGTCAGTACTAGACTGGACGGCTGCGGCCCGGAGGATTTTTTATTCTTGGGTGGGGATTTTAATTGCACCGAGCACGAGATTTTAGACCGTAATCATGCAGAGCCTCATCCAGTCTCCCAACGTGCTCTGACGCAGCTGGTCCACTCTCATGGCCTTGTGGATGTGTGGAGAAGGATGCACACAGACTGCAGACAGTATACGTGGTCCCACCTGAGAGAGGACAGGATCTCCCTAGCCAGACTTGACCGGTTTTATTGCTTTAAGCACCATTTTAATGTGTTTAAGGAGTGTAAGATTGTGCCAGCTGGTTTTACTGATCATTCTTTGGTTTTGTGTCGTGTTGTTGTCAAAAACATTTTACCTAAGAGTGCATACTGGCATTTTAATTCAGCTTTAACTTTTGATAAAGGTTTTAGAGAGGCTTTTAGTTATTTCTGGAATTCTTTTAGACAAAGGAAAGCTGATTTTAAATGTCTTAGGCAGTGGTGGGATCACGGCAAAGCAGAGATAAGGCTTTTATGTCAGCAGTATACTCTCAATGTCACAAGAGACACCTGTCGATCTATTAAAGACCTGGAGACTGAAATAGTGGAATTGGAGACACTGAGTGATTCCACAGGAAATCGAGGATATGTTGAAATCCTCAAGTCTAAAAAAATGGCTCTAGCCAACCTGCTAGATGTCAAAGTACAGGGTGCACTGGTCCGGTCCCGGATGCAACACATCACCGAGATGGATGCTCCCTCTAGCTTCTTCTTCTCCCTGGAGAAAAAACATGGCCAAAAGAAAGGAATTCACTCTTTGTTGTCTGGCACAGGGGAGGAGCTAGGTGAGCCTGGCCAGATACGAGAGCGAGCTGTCGAATTTTTCACGTCTCTCTTCACCAGCGAGTACGTGGAGAATGACGCACTGTGCGAGGGGTTCTGTGGTGAACTACCTCAGGTCTCCACGGAGACCAACTCACAGCTGGACCAGCCACTAGGGATGGAGGAGCTGCACACCGCTCTGCAGAGCATGCAGGGACAGCGGTCTCCTGGCATTGATGGTTTGACTGTGGAATTTTATAAAGCCTTCTGGAGCATCATAGCGCTGGATGTACTAGAAGTTTTTAATGAAAGTCTGGCTTCAGGTTGTCTTCCACTGTCCTGCCGCAGGGCAGTCGTAGCTCTTTTACCCAAGAAAGGCAACCTACAGGACATTAAGAACTGGCGTCCTGTGTCTCTCCTGTGCACAGATTACAAGATCCTGTCAAAGGTGTTGGCTAACAGGCTGAGGGAAGCTATGGAGCAGGTGATCCACCGGGACCAGACCTATTGTGTGCCTGGCAGGTCTATGGTAGACAACGTCTACCTGATTCGAGATGTTTTGGAGGTCTGCAGCTCACTGGGCATCAAGACTGGTCTCATTTCGCTAGACCAGGAAAAGGCATTTGACCGTGTTGAACACAGCTTCCTCTGGAAAATCATGGAGAGGTTTGGGTTCAGCACTGGTTTTATTGCCAAGATCCAGGTGTTGTACAGTAACATTGAGAGTATGCTAAAGTTCAATGGCAGTCTGTGTGCTCCTTTCAGGGTGCATAGAGGCATCAGGCAGGGCTGCGCTCTGTCTGGGATGCTCTATGCACTCTCCCTGGAACCCCTCCTCTGCAAAATACGCGCAAGCATTGATGGCCTGATTTTACCTGGTTTTAGCAAGAACATTGTTTTATCAGCCTACGCTGACGACGTCATCGTCCTAGTCAACAATCAAAGGGACGTTGACATTTTAATTTGTTTAACAGACTCTTTTAACACTCTGTCCGCAGCAAGGGTGAACTGGAGTAAAAGTGAAGCCCTTGCTGCGGGTGGATGGTGTAACGGCCTCCCTGTTCTCCCACAGAGGCTAGCCTGGAAAAGAGATGGTCTAAAGTACCTTGGTGTCTTCCTGGGGAATGAAACGATGGTTAGAAGGAACTGGGAAGACATCATGGGAAAAGTCAATGGGAAAATGAATGCGTGGAAATGGCTACTCCCTCAGATGTCCTTCAGAGGTAGAGTACTCGTACTTAATAATCTTGTAGCCTCACTGCTGTGGCACCGCCTGGCCTGTTTGGATCCCCCATCAGGTCTTTTATCCCAGATTCAGGCAAAAATTGTAAACTTCTTTTGGGATGGGTTACATTGGGTGCCACAGGGGGTGCTTTTTTTACCGAGAGAGGAGGGGGGACAGGGCCTCATCCACTTGGCCAGCAGAACCGCAACTTTTAGAATACAGTTTATACAGAGGTTTTTAACAGGACCGGCAAATCTGGTGTGGAGGGAAGTGGCCAGCTGCATTCTGAGACGCGTGAGTAACCTGGGACTGGATGCTGCACTGTTTTTAACTGATACCAATTTTTTAAAGTTAAAGGGGTTACCTCCGTTTTATCAGGGTGTTTTTAAATCGTGGGCCCTATTTAAATGTAGCTCTAGGAAAAGCTCTAACTCTCTGTACTGGTTGTTAAAAGAGCCGCTGGTCTACGGAGCCAGGCTGGACGTCTCCAGCGGAGCCACTCCTGGACTAACGGCAGCCTTGCTCCGGGAAAAGATCCTGGTCCTGGAGCAGGTGGTGGACGCTGCAGGGCCAGAGCTGACTGACTCCCAGGCTGTGAGCTCCTTGCTGGGTTTCCAGTCCACCAGGATGGTGATGAAGGTCCTGCAGGCGTGGCGACAGAGGCTGTCTGGAAGAGAAAGGGTCCTAATGATGGAGTATGGCTGTGGAACCGAACCCAAAGATACAGATCCTTTCCCAGAGATCTCGGTGACCCCCCAGTTCGGAGAGGCAAGTGGGCCTCTCCTCAAGCAACCTGACACACTCATCCTGCAGGCCACAGACACGAAAACCCTTTACAAAAACTGCGTGAAGGTACTGAACAGGAGAGGACTGAGTGGCAGAGCGCCCTCTGCATGGACTGATAGACTGGGGGGCGTGGGTCCACAGTGGAGGGTTTTATACAAACCCCCCCTCAGGAAACGCACAGCCGACCTCCAGTGGAGAATTTTACACGGTGCCATTGCCACGAATGCTTTTATCTCTGTTGTTAACCATGATGTGTCGAACCAGTGCCCTTTCTGCCACCTTCGTGAAACAGTGTTTCATGTTTTTAGTGAGTGTACGAGACTCATTGAGCTCTTCACTCTTTTAACAAACGTTTTTAACCTTTTTAACGAAACCTTTTGTGTACCAGTGTTCATCTACAGTGTAAAATATAGGAAAGTGAACCAAAAGAAATGGCAGCTACTGAACTTCTTGCTGGGGGAAGCGAAGCTGGCCATTTACGTGTCCAGGAAACGCAAGTTAGAGAACGGAGTGGGTCAGGAGGCAGCCTCAGTCTGGCGCTGCAATGTAAAGTGCAGACTGAGGCTGGAGTTCAGGTTTTATAAAATGATTCACGACTTGGACAGTTTTAAAAACATCTGGTGTTTCAACAATATTCTTTGCACTGTTTTTAATGATGACCTGCATTTTGCACAATTTTTATCTGAGTAGTGGTCTTAATTATATATATATATTTATCTTTTTTAGCTATGTATATATATATAAACTAACATTGCCTTTTACCACTACAGCACTTTAGTGAAACTGTAAAATGATCCACATGTAAATAAAGTGTGTTTGAAAAATCAAAAAAATCTTCTTCTTCTTCTTCTTCTTCTTCTTCATCTTCTTCTTCTTCTTCTTCTTCTTCTTCTTCTTCTTCTTCTTCCTCCTCCTCCTCCTCCTCCTCCTCCTCCTTCATCTTCCTCCTCCTCCTCCTCCTCCTTCATCTTCTTCTTCCTCCTCCTCCTTCTTCTTCTTCTTCTTCTTCATCTTCTTCTTCTTCCTCCTCCTCCTCCTCCTCCTCCTCCTTCATCTTCTTCTTCCTCCTCCTCCTCCTCCTCCTCCTCCTCCTCCTCCTCCTCCTCCTTCTTCTTCTTCTTCTTCTTCATCTTCTTCTTCTTCTTCTTCCTCCTCCTCCTCCTCCTTCATCTTCTTCTTCCTCCTCCTCCTCCTTCTTCTTCTTCTTCTTCTTCATCTTCTTCTTCCTCCTCCTCCTCCTCCTCCTCCTCCTCCTCCTTCTTCTTCTTCTTCTTCATCTTCTTCTTCCTCCTCCTCCTCCTCCTCCTTCTTCCTCTTCCTCCTTCCTCTTCCTCCTCCTTCATCCTCTTCCTCCTCCTCCTCCTTCCTACTTCCTCCTCCTCCTCCTCCTCGGGACTCGACCACTCACCATTATACCGTTCATCATCTCTTACAGCGCCGACACACGGGGGAAACCATCGCAGCGGTGGCTTGTGGGAGAACAAAACAAAAAAAACCGACACAAACACGTCCATTCATCTTCCCCGGCGGCTGCAGATGTTTTTTATATTGCCGGCGCTCTTTTTATGCACAAGTGTGACATTTAGGTAAAGTCACTGGAGGTATTAAAAATGGATGTTTGTCTCCCGTTTAAAGACAGAGGAAGGGCTACTTTTATAAATGACTCTTCGCCGCCTCACGTCGATGCAGCACATCAGAGAGAAGGAGATGCTGATGCAGGACCGTCCTCTCTGTGTGACTCTTCTCATCAACTCATCAGTGGGAAGGTTATAGTAACACGTCTCCACGGCGACGCAGACACACCCCCCCTCCATCAACATTCCTGTCAGGGCAGCAGGTCAGGCTGATAGGATGCGTAACGTGGCCTTGAATCCAAGCCGCCATGTGAGCTTCAGTCCAGCAGGAAGTCCAACCCTTAAAGAGCTCCTCAACAGCAGGGGGCGCCGTTTAAACCAGAGACAGCCGGAACCGGACGCACTCCTTCTCCTCCTCTACAGGGTTCCCACACCATCTCCAAAGTCAAATTCAAGCACTTTCCAAGCATTTCAAGGTGTATTTCCATGGTTTTCCAGCCCCTTCCAGCTGTGGTAAACTACATATTTGTACCAATCCAATGGTCAGTATTCAGTCTACTTATTCTGTCACTTGTTCATCACATTAAATGAGATGTTCTTGTCCTCTAAACAACCAACATGATGTTTGGAGACAGCTTTTTACAGAAGGACCACAAATGAAAGGAAAACTAATTCCACTAACAGATCCACAGAAATATAATCACCAACTATTTTCATCATCTGTTCATCATCAAAAGTCATTTTTCATAAAGAAATGTCAGGAAATGCTGTTTTCAGTCCCTCAGATATGGAGATCTTCTTTTCTCTGTTCTATCATAGATGTCATCACATACAACACACATTTATAGACCTTTAGTCTAAATCCAAGACCTTTCACACCTTGAAAACACCACACTAAAATTCAAGGGTTTTCAAGGACCCTGCGTTTAGCTGCTTGAACACATTCAGTCAGTTGATTTAGTTCAGAGGATAAAAAGACGAACTGCCGACTATCAGACGTGGACATCCGTCTCCAGCCTTCCCACAATGCCTTGCGTTTCCCCCTGGAGTCGGCTGTCGAGGACGAGTACGACTCTGTCCGACGAACCTCTCAGAAGAGGAGCTGAGATTTATACGTTTTCAGACACACAAACCCGATAAGCTCGGTGGTGTTTTCCTTCTCTCAGATCCAGCTGATTATTTTATAAACATCTGTTTGGTTGTAAACCTTCATTATCAATGAATTTTGAGTTATTTTCTTGATTAAACTGTTAATTGTCATCTCAGCAAAGTCAGAAAAGTGTGAAAACGTTTCCGGTGGAATTTAGCGTTCCCTTCATCGTGTGACTCTTAACACCCTAAATATATACAACGTATTAAATAGAATACTGAAGAATCATGCGAGCTGTTAACGAGCAACAGGGTGATCAATGACAAACATCTGTCCAAGGATCAATTAACTGGTGAACAGTTTGGTGCTTTATGACATGTTTTATTTGCTCTCTGTCATTTGGCTTTTCCTGTAAAAGTGTTGTTATTGAAATGTGAGATAAACAAATTATTTTCATTATCCGTTAATCTGCTGATTTATTTCACGTTTAATCATTTAGTCTCTAAAATGTTAGAAAAGTTTGAAATATGTGGAGATGTCTTTAAATATTATTCCGTCCATATCCGAAGATATTCACTTTCATACGACAGTAAACAGAGATGAGCACTTGTGATATTTTTGCGCGATTAATTACTCGATGGATCGATTATTAATCGTTAATTGACGATGTTTTGCCCGTTCCTCTCGACGACAGGAGAAACCTGATCCTGGTGGATTTAAAGTTGAGATTTAAATGTCTTTTCCAGGTCTTTCGATCGGCTCCATCCTGATTTTAAAAATATCCTGAAGGTCAAAGTTGTGAAAAGGGTCTGGTGTTTACGTTTGACATAATATCTAAAGTATGGAAATGACACCCGGCTTCACCCGTCGAGGTTCTTGTGACTGTCGGGGTCGAAGCGGTGGAGAGCAGCAGCGTTTCAGAGGGTGCTGGGACTCGTGCCTTTCTAATTCATTTCTGATTAGTCGCAGGGCAGCTTTGCTCCCCTCATGGGGGGGAGGGGAGGGAGAGAGGAAACTAATTCCCTTATTACCGATCGATAACCTCCACGTGCCTCACCTGCACGCGGCCGGCTTCACGTGGGAAAGGTCATCAGCGGAGAGAGAGAGAGGGTTTTCTTGTTTTTTCCCGTCCTCTAACGAGTGACGAGTGATGGATGGATGAGAGCTGCAGCTTTAACAGCACGTGTGTTGCATTAACACGGCGGTGAGTGCTCCACCTAGTGGCCAAAAAGCTGCATGGCACGACGTGTCGGCACAGATGATGTTGTCAGTTAGACCTGTTGTTGCTGCTTTATCCCAGATATTATTACCGACCACTGAGTCACTTGCATGTGGCGGAGGCGAGGGGGGGGCAGATGGGGGGCAGATGGGGGGAAGACGGGGGTGGGGGGGGGGACAACAGAGGGGGATGTAAAGCGACGAGGTCGCTCTGTGTGGTTCAAGGTGAGCGTGATCCTGCCTTCACAAGTTAACGGAGGGTTCATTAGCTCCCAAATCATTCAGGCAGAAGCCTGCCTCCCTCCTCCTCCTCCTCCTCCCTCCCCCCTCCTCCTCCCACATGTAGGGAGATTAACGGCCTCGACTGGAGTCTCAAACAGGTAATTACAACCACAGGCAAGTTATCCATATATAATTACATCCAATTAGAGAGCCGGCAGCCTTTCCTTTTGTGTGAATGTGAGGATCGGACATAAAAAAATGTAACAGAATCATCATCACACACCGCTCCTCTCCATAAATGTCACTAACGACGGCGGCGTCTGAAGTTAATTGAGTTCCAGCCGGCGCCGGAGGCCAAGAGGACGTTACCTTTGTTGAAGAACATGGAGGCCATCTGACCCATCTCCACCCGCTCCACGATGTCGAAGTGATCCACGTGACCCGATCTCTCTGAGGAAACAAGCAAAGAACGGTTAAACGCCAACATTTCATTCATCACAACTTTATCTTTCACAACTGTTGGGACTTAGAGGCTAAACTGAAGTAAAAATAGCCAAAGATGCAGATGTTTGGGAGGAGATGTTAATTATTGATCAGTCAGTGTTGTGACCGATGACATCATCATCATAAAAATGTGTATTTGTGACCACGAACACTCACGATGATCGCGAACGGACAAGATGGGCTTCGTCTCCGGTTCCAAGCGGCCTCGACCACCGTCATCGTCCGAATACTCCGAGTTGGAGTCGCTGTCGTGGACCTGCGGAGACAAAACCAGCGTGTGAAGCCCCCCTGGTTTCCCACAATGCCCCTGTGTTTCTCCTGACTAACGATCAGACTTTTGTTCCTTTAAATTAACCTCCTGATGGGACGCCGAAGGATGCCGAGTGCAACTGATGCTATTGTTTTGATTGAGAGACCCCTAGTGGCAGGAAATGGCATAGCAGCTGTTGAGAATATCTAGTTTTTCCTGTAATTAGATTACAGTCCAGAGTAACATTCAGACAATGTATTTGCACTCCTCTTATAAATCCAGCAGAGGGCGTCGTGTCTACATCACCAGTGCCAAACATGAACTGATTGATCAGAACATCACATCAGATGCAACATGATCCGTTATGAGATATTCCCGTAAAGAGCTCAGTCCTCTCTACAGCAGGAACCGTTATCTCCAGGGTTCCTCCACCGTCTCCAAAGGTCAAATTCAAGCACTTTTACAGCACTTCAAGGTGCATTTCCATGCTTTTCCAGCCCCTTCCAGCTGTGGTAAACTCCATCTTTGTACCAATCCAATGGTCAGTATTCAGTCTACTTATTCTGTCACTTGTTCATCACATTAAATGAGATGTTCTTGTCCTCTAAACAACCAACATGATGTTTGGAGACAGCTTTTTACAGAAGGACCACAAATGAAAGGAAAACTAATTCCACTAACAGATCCACAGAAATATAATCACCAACTATTTTCATCATCTGTTCATCATCAAAAGTCATTTTTCATAAAGAAATGTCAGGAAATGCTGTTTTCAGTCCCTCAGATATGGAGATCTTCTTTCCTCTGTTCTATCATAGATGTCATCACATACAACACACATTTATAGACCTTTATTCTAAATCCAAGCACTTTTCAAACCTTGAGAACACCACACTAACATTCAAGTGTTTTCAAGGATTTCCAGCACCCGTACCAGCCCTGAATCTAAGTCTCTCTGTTTCTACCTCGAGGCATTACTGAAAAAAACATATGATGCATCGCTTTATTTACCGTTAATACGCTTCAGTCGAGCAGAGAGAAATAAAAAGGCATCGAGCGGTAAAACATTTCCCGGTTTCTCTCGTTTCCATTACGTGGGAGGAAAAAGAAAACAGGCCGAGGAGCGCGGGAGTCGTGAATCAAGTGTTGGACCGGGCGATTGTCCTCGGGCTCATAACTCCTCGACTGGAAACAACAACAGGCCGAGCCATTCAAAGTCCTCCTCTTCCTCAAAGTAAAATGATTGATTATCGAGTTTCTTCTCTCGATGGCTTCATCTAAATGGGGTTTCTTATAGCCGAGCGGTGAGAGGCACATTTCACTTGTGGACGGTAAAACAAACAGTGCATTTCTTTTTCCAAGCTTAAAAAACGTGACATATTTTGACAGTCTGACCCTTTTTTACAGCCCAACAATAGAAAACAGTTTCTCTCTCGAAGCTCAGCAGTGAAAGTGATAAAAGTCACTTATCCCAGACAAAATAAATGATCCCGATAATCATCAAAATACGTTTAAAAGTAATTTTTTAAATAAAATATGTGATTTTAACACGCTGGAATCACTCTAAAATGTTGTGAAGAAACACATATTTTTTATTTTCTTCGTGAAAAACAATCAAATATTCTCCCTGAATAAATAAAGTATGTAAATAAGGCTCCATTTGTCTCTTCTCTAGAGAGACTGGGAAGCTGCATGAAAGCAAGTTCTAGCCATTAGTACAAGTACGCAGAAAAGGTCCTTTAAATAAAAACCATCGCACATTATTGGATCACTAAAACTGGAGGCGGGACTTTGAGTGTAGCGCCTCCCCGTGATTTGCTGATTGATTGATGTTGTGACATTATTTCGGCCCCAGGAAGGACTTTAATGTAAAAATATCAACACTGATGTATTTTATTTATGGATAAATAATAATTATTTAGTTTATCTGGACTTTTAGAAAGTTTGCACACGTGGAGGAGGAGTTATTATCTCACCTCTTCCTGCTCTCTCCTCTTCCAGCGTAGCTGAGCGTTGGCCGCCGCCATCGCCTCGATCACGAAGGTGGTCGTCATGTAGCTGGTGGGGGGAGAACGAGAGATTAACCAGGTTAACGAGACGCTTCATATGACACTGATGGACGATGAACATGTTGTTGTTTCTGTTTTAATACTGAAATCTGAATAGGAATTGAGGAATATGTTGGTGGAAGATTTAAGCCTTCAGCTCTGTGTTAACGTCGCCGTTGCCATGGTTACAGGCTGCAGCGTAACTCAGCTGACCTCATAAATCCCAAGAAGGAGATGAGTGAGATGCTGACCACCCAACCGGCTGCGGCGAAGGCTTTGGGCATCGTCAGAGCTCCTGTTCCCACGATCAGGTTAAACATGTACACCAGCCCCACCTGCAGGACAAGAGGAGCAAAGACACGATGGAGCTTAATGTGACGTCATTACTTTTAATTTAATGCAAACATGTTAAAATTGCAGTATGGGGTGTTCCTGAAGCCCCTTTGGCTGATAAGGATCAGACTACTTGCTGGGTTTAGTCGACCATTGCAAAGGACGACTAATTGAGCAACATTAGAGTGCTTTAATGATTCATGGCTTTAAGTTCCTGGAAATCTTTGACCAGCAGAACTTAATCTTTGCCACAAAGTCATGCTGACGTGTGCAGTGAGGAGGAGACTTTAATGAGTCGTCAAAACTGGGTCCCGTCCATAAAGAGGCCTCGTGTGTCAAAAAGAAAAGAGAAAAACATGGATGCGTAAGCAATTTAGTTTCCTCTTTACTCGTCTGCAGCAGCCGTGCTCACAGAGACATTCCTCATATGATTAAACCAAGAAGTATCATGAGAAATCTCTCTCTGTCCAACGTTGACAAAGGGTTTGAAACACAATGAGCCGTCAATGTGAGGAGCCTAAAATCAAACGAGGTAAAAGGTGAAGACGGCGACCTCCGGCCGACACCACGACCTCTGTGAGAGATGGCTGCAGCAGGATCAGTCTGAAAAGCTAGCATATGTTAACTTTTTTTGCAAAACCACAAGAGTCTGTGTAATAAACGGCACCAAGCCAAAACTTATGAGACATAAATGAGCGTGAAGAGGGTCGACATACTCTTCCATCTTAACGTTTTCAGCCCTTTTTACCCTTTCACAATTTAGTTGATTCCATTAATTCAACTTGACACACTGAATCTTCAGGTTCTCTGCTTTCAGATTAATGACATCACTTATATGTAGCCTTTTTTGATAAAAATAATAAATAAAACATTACTCACGAATGGGGAGTAGGGTTCCCCGCTCTCTGTAATTCCACCTGCCATGGTTGATGACACTGGTCCTCCCCTGGAGGATCCACAACAGGCCAGTTAGCTGAATCCAGTTATACCACTTTGTTATTATTCAAAACTGAAATCGACTTTATTTGCACGATCTGAAGTAAGTTCAGGTGAAACAGGCTGCACAACATCTATAATGTAAGATTAAATATGGAGAGTGTACGAAAGAAAAAAACAAGTTGCTGTTGGAAAAAGAGCTGCTATCACATATCTCGCAATTTAAGATTTACTTTAACGTCGGCGGGGAAATCCACATATAATAAACATTATTCAAGATAAATATTACATTTCCAAGGATCCCTTTACAATTCGGCGTAAGAAGCACGTATTTTCATCAAACGGATCTTGTGGTTTTCCCCCCAGATGTCTACCGAGCTGAACCATTTCTCTGCTAGCACCCCCAGCTAGCAGCGTATGCTAGGATACATTAGCTATCACACTAAATTATAAACATATCATCACGTTTTATTAAAAGTAAGTAGCAGACGAGCTAGCGTAACGAAAACAAACACTCACCTCACTTCTTCCCAGTGTGTGTGTGTGTGTGTGTGTGTGTGTGTGTGTGGCTAATTTAGCTGCGATGCTAACTGGATGCTCCGAGCCGTCATGGGGATCACTAGCTAGCCGAATGAACGCGGAGTCACGCCGGCTAGGTAACGCGAGCCGACCCGGTGTTTAGCTCGACCGGAAGCCGGTGTGAACCGACAGTTTGTGGGGAAAAAAACCCTTGCTGGCGAGCCTCTACTAGCACTCAGCTAACCGAAGCAGTAAACTAAACACAACCAGCTGACCTGCTCGCGCATGAGCACACCACGCGTCACTCTCAACTCACACTTCCGGCGCGCGCCTTTTCAAAGTAAAACCTTATCACCCGGGAAATTGGCGGTTAATATAAATAAAGCTGTTATTGCGAAAGGTAAAGTTGAGCTAACTGTCGTCGTCATCGCGTCCAGCTTGACTCATCTGCGAGTCGGTCAGCTGTTGTGTCGAGGTCCAAATTCGTGTCAGATTGTGTTTGTGTGCACGTTTTAGTGCCACGAAACAAGTTATCGATCATTATTTTTATTTTTTTTACTGTGATTATTGGATTATTGGAAGCTCAACGCCGACGTATGAGTTACCATTTATCAGCGATGCATCATATGGAGTTTGTAAAAACAAAAAGAAAAAGTTTTTACCGCCGGGTCACGTGACTATCAGCTCGTTTTTTAAATCGTCTGTGTTGGAAATGCCTGAGTATGCAGTGACCCTCAGATCTCATACTACATCTTTTTTAAACTTTATTGACATCTCGTCCTCATCTTCTCTCACGTAACTGAATCGATCACGTTCTGCGGTCCGAGCTCCCTTTAATGGAAATTACTTATCAAAATATAAAGCATGATTATTATTACACTTCATTAAATATTTCAAAATAAAATTTAAGTCAAATTTACCACTTTTAAATGTTTTCATGCATGCATGAACTAAATCAACAGACATACAGGCTAAAATAAGTTTTAATAATATGTATGAGTTTGGTGGGATAAAAGAAAAACAAGTAGTGGGCAATTAATGAATAATTTATTAGACAAATAATCCATGTTTAAATACAATTTGCAATAAGTGTATGATAACAAATTAGTAACGTTGATAGAAAATGAATAGGAAAACGTTCAGAATAAATATAATGTATGGAAGTGGAGAAACGAGCACTTGAGAACATTATCACAACAAACTTTCAAACCTTCCCCTGTCGACAGGACACTCATTCTTTTTTCTTTTTTTTAATAAATGATCACAAGTTCATAGTTTAAAACAGTAGAATCCTGGATTTACATCCATGCTGATCCATAATGACAGAATATTTAAGATTGTACAACGTTCTTTTACTGAAGGAAACAGATCATCATAGCAAAAGTAATTTTATACATTATTTAATGTTAAACAGTTAAACAGTAGACACATGTTCCATTACACATCTTGTGTCATATAGGAACACAAATCCACTATAATTTAATTCACTTATTTTGATATAATGGATTTAAAACAGGCTGCACGTACAACCATTTTATTTGTTTGCAGCTTGTGAGTTCATGTCAAAATCTGAAAATTGTGTTTATAATATTTGTGAGACCCACGTTACGGTCATGTAGGTGAGAAAAACCACCACGGTTACAAAGTAGAAGGCAAAGTAGACGGAGTCTATGATCTCAGCCAGCCGCCGGTAGCGTCCCGGCTTCCGCTCGTCTTCGTGACGTCCTTCAGCTTCCTGTCGAGCTGCCTTCACTTCCTCCAGGATTCCTCTCAGCAGGTCGCCGCCGCCGTCGGGTCGAGGAGGAGGGGGACTTTTCTCCGGGGTCGCTTCAGCTCCATCAACCTCTGTGACGAGGAGACCAGAGATCGTTATTGTGTGTATATATATAATTAAAAAAAAAAAAAAAATATATATATATATATATATATATATATATATATATATATATGTATACAGTATAATACATGCATATCATTTATAAGTCAATGTAAATATAATTTATATATAAAAATATAAATGTGTATATATATTATAAATACATACATATATTTATATATATATACACACACACATATTTGACATTATATATATATATTATATATATTGTGTTGTAGGTTTTGGAGCTGTAGGATTAGCAACAATAATAAGCAGGACACCGCGGGGAGTTGAACCCCATCTCAGTAAACTGACAGTACCATCACCAGTGTCTTTTTATGTTAATATTTGCATTATTTATTTATATCAATAATTCTATGTATATGTGTGTGTATATATACACAAACACTGCCGGGTCGCAGGAAAGCCTACCCATGTGACCCAGCTGAACATCGCCCGGGGCAACAGGACTTTGAGCTTTCACACAGCAGCTGGCGTCGAGGTCGAACAGGAAGCTCATCAGCATGGCCTCCAGGATGCTGAGCCCCACCAGGACGAAGATCACCACGCAGTAGATGGCTGGAATAAAATATTAATTGTAATGTATATTTTTGGAGAAACTAAAAAACAAAACAGGAGTATTGGAATTGGAATTGGACGTTTTAAATGTTCTGCTTTTTCCCTCCCTGGAATCAACAGCAAGGAAAACAATAACCGTCATTAATGGATGAAATACTCTAGAAATCATAAATGTGCAGATTTGTTTCTCAGTTACTTTTATTTGAATGTGCAAGTGTTTAGTGTTGAGTGTCACCGATCATGGGCAGCCTGTCCTCCGTGGAGGGCAACATGTCCTTGAGGATGAGCAGCAGGACGGAGATGGAGAGCAGCACGGTGACTTTGAAGCTCAGCTTCTCCCCTCTGGCCTCGCTGATGAAGAAGGAGCCCAGATCCAGGATCAGGAAGTAGAACAGGGGCATGATTAGATTGATCACATACAGCATCGGCTTCCTGGAGATCGTAATCTTAAAAAAAGAAATGAAAAATAATATCAATTAGAGAGGGAAAAAAACATGTTATAATATTGTATTGCGTTGTAGTGATTCTTACGGTGTAAACAAGCTTGTTGCGACTGTCCCTGCTCTTGGCGGGCCTCTCGACGGTCGACTCCAGGTGATCCAGATCCCACTCTCCCCGTGTGACCATGAACCACTCGGACACCAAAGAAAGTTGTGCATCGCTGTATGAGGTTCCCATTGTTATAGTGTCGGCTGAAAATGCAGAAAGAATTACCAAACATAAAAAACAAAAAAACCTGCAGCGTAGACTGTATATGATGAAGTAGGACCATTTTCTCATAGACTTCTATACAACCAGAGAGGAGACGCCCCCTGGTGGCCAGCAGAGAGAAGTAGGACCATTTTCTCATAGACTTCTATACAACCAGAGAGGAGTCGCCCCCTGGTGGCCAGCAGAGAGAAGAAGGACCATTTTCTCATAGACTTCTATACAACCAGAGAGGAGTCGCCCCCTGGTGGCCAGCAGAGAGAAGTAGGACCATTTTCTCATAGACTTCTATACAACCAGAGAGGAGTCGCCCCCTGGTGGCCAGCAGAGAGAAGTAGGACCATTTTCTCATAGACTTCTATACAACCAGAGAGGAGTCGCCCCCTGGTGGCCAGCAGAGAGAAGAAGGACCATTTTCTCATAGACTTCTATACAACCAGAGAGGAGTCGCCCCCTGGTGGCCAGCAGAGAAAAGTAGGACCATTTTCTCATAGACTTCTATACAACCAGAGAGGAGTCGCCCCCTGGTGGCCAGCAGAGAGAAGTAGGACCATTTTCTCATAGACTTCTATACAACCAGAGAGGAGTCGCCCCCTGGTGGCCAGCAGAGAGAAGTAGGACCATTTTCTCATAGACTTCTATACAACCAGAGAGGAGTCGCCCCCTGGTGGCCAGCAGAGAGAAGTAGGACCATTTTCTCATAGACTTCTATACAACCAGAGAGGAGTCGCCCCCTGGTGGCCAGCAGAGGGAACGACAGCCTGCACAGTGAATCTGGTGAGATTTACCCTCCAAGTTCATGGATGCGAATGATATTGTGCAGCGCTGCTTGTCGAAGGGGAACAGCGACAGGTTGAGCAGACAGGTGGAGGTGAGACGCTGCCGGGCGTTCGTCATCACGACGCCGCTGGGAACCAGACTGACCACCGGACTGGTCTTAACGCTCCCAGTATCGGAGGCACTGACGGAGACACACATAAACATACTTTATAATGGATGTTACCATATAAAGAACATTTTTGAGTTCCTGAGACCTCTACCTCATCAACATGATCAATACTCTCCTTCAAAACCTGTTGTATATGACCGGACACATGTATTCTGCCCTCTAGTGGAATATAATTCCACTGCAGGCAGGAAAATCTTTCAAGAAGTTACCGTACGAATAACATTTATATTAATGTTGCTTTATGTGAAGTATTAATATAATGTAAACATGTTTAATGCTCAGTCAGAACTCAAGGATTAGTGATGAATACTATCATGTTTGTTTACAAGAAAACCATATTTTTATCCTTTTTTTTAAACATTTTCTTCACTTTTATATTTTGAATTGACGTTTATAATCTGTCTGAGGAGAATCTTCTTCAATCTTTTGAGTCTCTTTAAGGTGGTTTGGTGCATCTGACATCTGATATAATGAACGGTTCATACTCTTCTTGGATGTCGATGTCGGGGATCCACAGCCGGGATCTCGGGACCGTCACCTCGTCGATGCCACAGAAGTCTGAGGCGTTCCAGGTGAGGAATTCGTTCTTCCAACTCTGAAATTTAAAAAAGGTGGAAGTTTAAAACTAAAACTAAAATTTTTTTAAGTTTTAAAGTCAGCCAATTTAAAGTCGAGCTGAAACAGAAAAACGCCCTTTAAAACATTTTTAATTTAACTTTTTAACTCACTTTGTTAGTCTTTTTTATGTCTTTTTATTCCCAGAAACCAAATTTATGCTTAAATCTGCTCCCAACCAATATTACCACGACCTCCATCCGTCAGCCAATCAGAGCTGGAGGAGGTGGCGAGTTCATCTTTTCAAGCATCAAATCAAATCGTCGCCGTACGGAGACTCAGCTTCAGACTTTAAAAGCCGGACGACGACACAAACACGTGAAAGTGTCGTGTAATCCCGCAGCACCTGAACTCAACACGATCCAGATTCTCACCATTTGGGTCCAGATGTGAGTCGTGACGGTTTGAGCCTTTCCATCCTGCAGAAAAACAGCAAAGAGGATCAACACACACTCTTTTTTTCTTTTAATTAACTTGCTGTCATATACATTTAGACATGCAATAAAATCTTTGAGCTTTGACTGAACAGAAAACCAAAAAGACACCCACCACCTGTAAGATCCCAAAGAGCACCATGTCCAAAAGGACCAGGGTGGGCGTCGTCCAGTTCTTCACGGGTCGCGTGATCGCCAGCAGGTCATTGGCCGTGGTCAGGTTCAGGTAGGTCAGCAGACCCACGTAGGAGCAGTCTGAGGTCTGAGCGCTGGAGACGCCTGCTGGGACGGAGACACAGCGACCTTTAAACTCTCGTACCCTCCTCAGGAAAAGCTTAGAATATTACCATTATTACTATATATTACCATTCAATCATTTATAGAATGTTAACCCTTTAAATGCCAGTTTTTTGATGATATCACTCATATTCATAAAACAAATTGGAATATTCTCAATATAATAAAGGCTATGAGCAAAAAAAATGAGTTTGATTAGGACAGTCTGGGATAAATCAAGGTTTTGTGATGGATTATTACCTTTTGTTCAATGTCATTTTATCAGGAAACCGTGACTGTAGAAGAAATCTGTTGGTTAAAGCAACCTGTAAAGTTTAAAAAGGTCAAACGAACTCACCGACGACAGCGAGAAGAGCCAGAGTCCTCAGAGGCGTCATGGTCCTCTCTCTCTCTTCCCTCTCCAGCAGAGCTTTTTAAAGCAGCGACGCCCTGCAGCATCACCACGGGAACAATGCCTCTGATTATGAAGCATCCACGCTTTGTTCCCTCCTGTTGACCTGCAGCCCCGAAGCAGAAAGTCAACACAGGAGACGGGCTTCAGTGTTTGCTGAGGGTCAGGATCCAGGACTGGAACCAACACAGGTGTTTATTACAGCATTGTAGTAAATGAACCTGCACAATACGTCACATCGACTCCTTTGTTATCGTCAAATATTTAGTAGTTATCAAGTTCAGTTACATCTCTTTATTTCACAATTAACAAAATGATCGTACTCAAACAGATTTCATATTATAGTAAATGCATAACAATAACTGTACAAAGCAACTATCTGTACTTAGTCATCATTAAATAGTATTTACTTATTTTTTTGTTTTGACTAGTAGACAGAATAAAGGCATAAAGGTATGTTTTATTTTTAATTTTATTTATTTTTATTATATATATATATATATATATATATTTATTTATTTATTTTATTTATTCTATTTTATTTTATAACTAATGATTTCGTTTTTTTGGTTAATTTATCATCATTTTTATCTATCTTATACCTTTTGATGTGCATATAGAGATACGCGGGAAGCTGCAGCAATTTTGTGAAAAACAAGTTTTTATTCATTTTGAGCAATAATAGTTTTTTGTGTTGGTGCCAGACATGATCAGGTCAGAGGTCAAAGGTCATATTAAAAGGAGGATGTAAGTCACTGGTCAGACACACAAAACAACTGAACTGATGCATGCTGGGAATATAAATGGTTACTTTCGCCTGAGCTTTTTTGTACGAAAAGATTAAAAAACGTGTTTCTGGCGTGTAAAGCAACGTAAACATTGTGAGTATTGTTTTTTTTTCATGCGTCCATCGGAGCCAACAGAGGCAGATGTCCAGTGTGTGTGTGTGTGTGTGTGTGTGTGTCAGGGGTTATGCACGTCGGTGGGCAGCAGGAAGTCTTTGAAGGTGTAAAAGGAGATGTCTCCGTGGTCGACCACGGCGAAGACCAGCGGGACGTCTCCGCTCCGGAAGGACAGCAGCTTCAGGACCCGCAGGTCCGGCACGGGACCGCCGAAGCTGAGGAGGAGTCACATGATCGTCAGGGAGGGGGGCGACGTATACACACACACACATAAATCAGAAGCAGTAGAGGCGTTGTCTGTAAGCGGAGCTTCAGTAAACAGGTGTGCGGCGTGGCTCACCTGCACACACACATCCGGGAGTGAGGCTTCCCCGGGTTCCTCTTCTTGAAGTCAGACACCGAGTCGGGCTGGTAAACATCGAAACAGATGCTCCACTCGGCCTCCGCACCTTCTAGCCTGAAAACAAACGCTGAGAGTGAGACGGGCTCCGGTTCACGGCGAGTCCAGGCGTTCCCTTCGCACGCAGACGTGAGCTGAATCGACATGACCTCTGATCACGGGCGTACACCATTTTTTCAAAGTCAAATTCAAGCACTTTTCAAGCATTTCCATGCTTTTCCAGCACCTTCAAGCTGTGGTAAACTCCATATTTGTATCAATCCAATCGATCTTCTTTTCTCTGTACTATCATACAGTATATGTCATCACATAGAACACACATTTCAAGCACTTTATTCTGAATCCAAGCACTTTTCAAACCTTGAGAACACCACACAAAAATGATGAAAGAAGTGTTTTCTAGGATATTTTTTATGATTTACGGTATATAAACAGTATATATGACGTCCCCGTTAAACAAAAATTCTAGAAAAGTCGAGAAGAAATATTGACACCTTTGCTAAACGTAAGAGACGTGTCAGAACACTAAATCCACAAAACAGGAAACAGGAAACAGGAAGTGATACCTGGACGCTCCCTCCAGCAGATGTGTGGATTTAACCACGCTGATTTTTTCCAGCAGCTCCGCTGGAAGGTAAACACAAACATCACCGACGTGAGTCAGACATGAAGTGGACTTTAAGGGGGAGGGGGGGTCCGGGTCTTGGTCCACATGGTCTCACCAGTGGGGATCGGTTGTCGGGGGTCATGTAGAGGAGCGACTTCCCGGTTCCACAGGTGTGCCGGTCGCCCGCTACGCTCCCCGTGCCGCCTCGCCAGCAGATCCTTATACTCCACCCAGTTCCTGCACCGCCGGACCTGCAAGGAAGTCACAAGGTGACCTCTGGTCCTAGACATGTCCGTCCTCTGATCCTAAACCCGTCTGTCCTAAACTCATCTGTCCTCTGGTCCTAAACCTGGCTGTCCTCTGGTCCTAACCCCAACAAACCTGTCTGTCCTTGTTGACGTCCCACCATCGCTTGTCCCTCTCCCTCCTCTGCTCCTTCACCTGCCGCAGGTTTATCTGCCGCCTCCAGGGGGCGACGTCGCACACGCCCACAGCCAAGGACCCGGGGAGCAGGGAGGGGTCCGGAGAGGCCAGGCAGCGGGAGAGCTGCTCCCGGGAGCCCAGGTCAGGGAAAGGGATGGAGCTGAAGTCCCAGCGTGGAGCACAGGAGGCGGGCCGGCGATCCGAGTGGTCCCCGGGAACATCCGCCGTCCACCAAGTCCTGCACCCGCCTTCGTCTGCGGTCCCAGTCACCGAAGACTCCGGGGACATCAGCGAGTTTTTAGCCTCCTCGCCCTCCTGGCTGCATCCGTCCTCTTCAGCGCGGCTGAAGAGCAAATAATAAAAATAATAAAAACCCGGAGGATGACGAAGCAGCATGAAAGCCTGGTGGTCTGAGCAAACAGGACTCAGGGGTCCTCCACCTTTTCCCATAAAAAAACTCCATATTTGTATTTGTACCAATCCAATGGTCAGTATTCAGTCTATAAGACTCTAGGAATGATCAGTTACCTTCAGGGTTCCTACACCTTTTCCCAAGTCATATTCAAGCACTTTTCAAGCATTTCCAGGTGCATTTCCATGCTTTTCCAGCCCCTTCCAGCTGTGGTAAACTCCATCTTTGTACCAAGCCAATGGTCAGTATTCAGTCTACTTATTCTGTCACTTGTTCATCACATTAAATGAGATGTTCTTGTCCTCTAAACAACCAACATGATGTTTGGAGACAGCTTTTTACAGAAGGACCACAAATGAAAGGAAAACTAATTCCACTAACAGATCCACAGAAATATAATCACCAACTATTTTCATCATCTGTTCATCATCAAAAGTCATTTTTCATAAAGAAATGTCAGGAAATGCTGTTTTCAGTCCCTCAGATATGGAGATCTTCTTTTCTCTGTTCTATCATAGATGTCATCACATACAACACACATTTCAAGACCTTTAGTCTAAATCCAAGCACTTCTCAAGTGTTTCCAAGGATTTCCAGCACCCGTATGGACCCTGGATAGAAGTAAAGAAGACAGGAAGTGATTGTGTTTACCTGGATGTCGTGGCGGGGCTGGCGCTGCGCTTCCTCTTCCGACGCTGCTCTGCTCCATCACGTGACGGAGGCAGATTCAGGCGCCTGGCGTAGGACGACGGCTCCGAACTGCAGAAGACAAGACACGAGATTACGTCATGGTGTTGAAAACTAAAAAAGGAAAGACTGGAGGGAAACACTCGTCACCTCGGAGTCAATCACCTGTCTTGAGGTGAGGAACTTTTACGGGGACGTCGTACACCTGTGTTAATTATTATTATTTTATTTTTTTTGTGTTAATTCATCATCATGATTATTTACCTGGGATCGAACCTGTGCACCACGTAGCCGAGCCTCTTCAAGTGCCCGAACACCTTTTGTGAAGGAAAGCGATGTGGTTAGAAGACGGAGTCGGTGAGCAGCTGCTGCTGGACCGCTCCTCTCGTACCTGATACTGCTGGAGGCTCACCGAGCCCGCCGACAGGAACTTCTCGTAGCCGTCCTGGATGGACAGCGGCAGCTCCTGGTGGAACACCTGCAGGTTCCCCTGTTCACAAGGAGCGCCGTGTGAATACTAGTGAGTATGTAACGGCGCTGTCGACGGGGGGTTTATGTGCCACTCACACACTCCATCAGGTAGAGGGCCTCTTCGGGGAGGAGGAACTGCTTGCCTCTGGCAGAGAAGCCCATCGTCTGCCAGAACTTCCCCTGAAAACAACGACAACAAGTGTTTCAAAACACATTTTAATAATTAATTGGACTCACGATAGAGGAAGTCACAAGCTTATCACAGTGTTTTCTTTTGGAACTTCATTTTTTATTTATTTTTAAACACAACAAAACAGAACAGCATTCCCTGACTTGGACCTGGGAAAATAAATACATTATTAAATAAATAAAATAAAAAAGGATTAATGAAGAATCACAAAAATTAACAAAAAGAAAGAAAGAAAATAAAGAAAATAATAAGTTGAAATAAAGTAGATATAAAGGGTGTATAAGTTTGATTATATTAAAAAATATGTCTAATTGTACCTACTTATACATATTATAAGAAAAATATAATTACATTTTAGAATTAAAAATTGAATTTATATCATTTTTCTTTTTCTAACACAGATCTGTCCACATCGTTATATTCAACAATTATAATTGATTAGGAATTTGATCATAAAACTCATAATTCAATTAATTATATTTAATAAATATAGGGTGAACATTTATAATTTTCCATTATAAATATTCACTGGATACTCACAGCCGGAGACTGAAGCTCGACCGTCCGCTCATCGGGAAGCCAAGTGGCCTTCACGAGGTTTCCACTGCAGCGGAATAAAAAACAAGACAGAATCCAGCGTCACGTCGACGCAAGCAGAGGACAAAATATGTAGAGACTTTTTTCCTTAAGATGTATTGTCCTCCAATGGCAGATCAGCTGTTTCCTCTCCTAAAATACAGTCACATATGTTAATCTTGACATGCGTTTCCCTATAAGGTGCGTTGTACTATTCATAATCTCAATCTTGTTATGACTATTTGCTCTCTGGAATTCCTTCCCTTTTATTTACATTCCTCCCACTTTTGACTTTATTTTCGTAAAGATGGGATCGTTTCCCCATCCCACTGCTTTTACCATGAAAACATGATCTTGCTTTTTACTAGAGCTCTTGCTTCTGCTTTATCGGCCACAGTCACGTATATATATATATATATATATATATAATAATAATGATGATAACAGGGCGTCTGGATAGCCTACTCACAGTTTCTCCACTCTCTCCTCTGATATGAGGCCCCAATGCTCGGTCAGACTCTGCTCCAGTCGCTGCCTCTGCTCCTCCGAGTCATTGGGGAAAAAGTCCTTCTGTCCTCTGACGGGGATCTTGTGACTCCTGGACCGGGCAGCAAACAGTTCCGATGGACTGCAATTTAAAGAACCAAAAATCGTTTTAATCATGAGGTAGATTCGTTTTTCAAGTATATAATGTATGACATCCTTTAAACATTCTTAATGTATTTTTAATTAGAAATTAATCAAACATTTTTTTTTATAAAGAGGTGCAAGGTCACGTTTAGTTTTTCTTAAACATGAGGTAGGCTCGTTTTAAAATGCGAAACATTTTGACATTTCAGCTTCTAAAGAACATCCTTTAAACATTCTTAATGTATTTTGATTATTAATTAATAAAAAAATTATTTTATTTATTAAACACAGCTACTAGATGTACTGTTTTGCTTACGTCGTTTTTCTTAACCGCGGTTTGTTTTCCACCTGATGGTTACATGGAAGCGCCACAACCGATATGCTGGCTTCATGTTGCATCAGAATTATTGCTTTTATTATTATTATTATTGCCGACTCGGAAACGGACTATTTTTGCAAGTGCAAAGTTATTACATTAGCTGACGTTTCCTTGCCCACAGCTCCCCCGACATCAAAGCACTTGAACGCCACAGTCTCATTATTCCGACTGTGAGAAGTAGGATCTTCCGACTAGCACCTGAAGGCAGCATTAGAGCTTTTGCTTGCTAGCTAGCTAGCTAACCGTGAACCGGGACAACTGTTTAACAAAAAAACAACATGACAAACAGCTACGGGGCGAGGAGATGTGTCACGGTGTTGCTTTCCTGTCGATATAAGTATTCACGTCACACATTACACACAACTGCGCACCTTAATATCTCATCGTAGAACTTCCTTTCGCAGTCTGTCTTGTTTTGGTCCGCCATGTTGTTTCTAGCAGCCCTCCAGCAGCGGCAACTGCGCGTGACACATTTCCCGTGGAGTTGATTGGTTAGTGGCTTTCACTTCCTGTTTCACGAGCAGGAGGAGACGGAAGCTGCGCTCCAGTCGGACAGTTTCCATCGGCCAAGAAGACTCGATCTGTAGGTTATCTGCAGTTTGCGACCACATTCGCATTTATTTATATTTGTTCATAAATATCTGTGGAAATCAGAATAATTGTGTAACGCCTCGGGAAAATGTACAGCTGCAGTTCCTTGATAATAGAAAGAGAAGAAAGAAAGAATTAATAAGTATAAAAATATAAAGTATAAAATAATGCCAATAAATATTAGTAATGTATACATATAATGTTATGTATATAAAACACTATACGGTATAGTAGTGTATCTGCTGTTGAAGTAGTATTCATTGTGTACATAAGTAAAGTTTGACAGTCAGCCCACGATCTAGTGTTAAATATTAGACTCACACAGGAAATTTGAATTTTCTACTTAAAGTGCTGTTTGTTGTCAAAACTAAGAGCCAATCAGCTCTTAGATGAGGCGACAGCCAGGCGTTTCCCATCATGCCCCGGGGCTTGCAGTCGGTTGAGAGCAACTGCGGCGCCTGGCTCTAAAAAAATCTTCGGTGTGACCTCAAAACATTGAACATAAAAAGTGTCAACAATTCATTGGTACAGAGTTTTTCTATTTGTTACATTTTTTTTAAATTAAATATTAAATGTCCCAGAAGACATCTCACCTGCCCATAAAGATGATTAAGCCTGTTGAAAAGATGTGCAATGTAGCCTTTATTCGGTCTCATAACAGTTAGTAGAACAGTTGACGACCATGCGGCATTGAAGAGCCGCAGCCTGGTCCCTCAACTTCCACTCCATCGGTCAGAGAACTGGTAAAAAAAAAAGGGTGGGTCAAATGTTAACCTAACTGAAAAATATTTCCCAACAGCAACAAAATGTGATTGCTTTGATGGAGTCACAAATAAATCTTCAAGAATATTTGTGTATTCGTGTGTTTTTGATCTCCTGAAATGGAAACGCTGCATTAGCAGTGGAAGGATGGTTAGATGTACAATGGTGCTGTGACTGCCTCTGAGAACACTGATCATCGATCCCCTGCTGATTTTGCCTGGGTTCTTGAACCCAGTTACCGTGAGCTGCCACGTGGAGGCACAGCAGGAGTCTTGATGATGTAGAGGCACTTCAATCAATAGGTAATGCCTTATCAAAGGTTACCTTCCACTTTTATTTTTGACCTGAAGTGCCTCTCATCACCCTGTGTCATATTGCACACCAGCTCACAAAAAAATGTGTAACTAAAAGTCACCTGCACATGTGCAGAATGCAACATGCTCTAACTGTTGCATTGATGTGTTCCACTCTCTTCATGTGAAGACACTTGAGCATCCAGAACTTTGTCTTCTTGAGATGCCAAATGCATGCTCAATGGCCACACGAGCTGCATTAAGCTTTTGGTTAAAACGTCTTTGCCTTGCAGTGAGGTGCCCATTATCCCTGTAGGGTTTCATAAGCTGAATGGACAATGATGTGCATTTTCTTTGGGACAAGGGTCTGGGGAGCTGCTTCAAGTTGCCATGTCACATCGGTGTATCTGAATGCTCTGGCATCATGCCAACTACCAGGATTTCTACAGAAATGTGACACAAGCGTCGTTCACCATCACAGAACCCAGTGAGGATGACGGACTAGAACTGTTTTCTATTGTAGTAGGCTATGGGATTACAGCAATGGGGGTTAACAATGGGAATGTGACATACATCCACAGCACAGAGACTGTATTTGAAAAACCAGCTGTTTCAAATTTCAACTTTGATGCCTGAAGTGCTTCCCCTGTAGGCCACAAAATAAGATGGAACAAATGTGTGTTGATCAGGGAACTAAAATAATGGAGATGGGTTGACACAGATGATTTGGAGATGTTGAATCTGTCTGCCACACCCCTGTAGGACTCCTAGTTAGCCAGTGTCCACAGACAGGCAAGAACACCGTGTGACATTGGCAACTTGGTTTGCTGTCTGTTGATGTAAAATGTCCCCAGTGTTACCATGAGGTCCTAGTTAGGATAGATGAGAATCAACGTTGCTTGCAAATATCAGTGAACATTCTTTGGCTGTGAAATGCTGTGAAATCCCGGTGGTGTAAAACGGACTTGGGAGCAATATGCCACGTCAGAAGCCAACACACAACCTCTCTGCTAGAAGGTGTCTTCTGTTCATGTGTAGACCACCGAGGTGATCCCGAGAGCTCGAGTCTGGAACTCTTCATGGTGTTTTTTTTTTCTTCAAATTTAAGTGAATGTGGGAAAACCGGAGCACCCGGCGAAAACCCTGATTGCTGCCTTTACGCCTTTACATTTAGGTCATTTAGCCTTTACCTAGCCTTCTACAGCTACAAGAAATACGTTGACCACTAGAAGACCCCGGACCACCGAGGTGATCTGGAGAGCTCGGGTCTAGAACTCTTCATGGTGTTTTTTTCTTCACATTTGAGTGAATGTGGGAAAACCGGAGCACCCGGAGAAAACCATTAATGTCCCTTCTGCCTTCAATACATCCCAGACACAGGGACAGGCGATCTACACCTGCCGAGGTTGGTGATGAATTTGCCCACGGATGAGAAGAACCTGCGGATGGGGGACGGCTTCTTTTTAAGGAGCATCGTCAGGTGACCTTTGATAGCGGTTGCAATGAAGTTCTCAAAGGCTGGTTCCTCCATTTTCATGGAAAGCAGCACCAGGTGTGCACTTCCATATCTCCTACAAAGGTCCTTGAAAAGGACCTTCTCGTAGGCTCTGAAGGTCTTTTCCCTAACGTCAAAGTCAATGGCATTGATTTCAGCCAACGTTCTTTTGAGCAGTCGATTGATTATGACCTGGGTTAGACTAAGGGAGGGGTCCACATTTGCTTTCCTGAAAACCCGGTTAACCAGATTCCCCATGAAAAACTGCACAGCTGCTTTCCTACTCGCTTTCTGCTCTTGTGCCGGTGACTTGGCTGCCATTATTCTGAGCATCACCTCTTCTGTTTTCCTGTCGAGCTGAGTTCTTACGTACCACGCCATCATTTCCAGGAAAGCCACCACCTTGCTGCGCAGCTCCTGGTGCAGCTCAGTGAACGCGGACTTCTTCGGTGGTTCTGGGAGGTTCTCAGCGGTGCCAATCATGTTACCGTAGAGGAGACTGGTCAGCTCCTTGGCTAACACCAGGGCTCGTCCTTCGGGCATGTAGTTGAACCTCTGCAGCAAATCCACCGCATTATTGTCCTGTGGTTTCTCCTTGCTCGCCATCACGATGCTCGCGATAATGTCATCGATGCCCGGTGGCATCGAGTCGACAAGCTTCACCTTGGTCTTCTTCTGGAATCGGGCCTTCACTGGCTCCAGGATACGGAGCAACCACGCTTTGCCAAAGTTCTTTGCGAGGACGTTCTTCACCTTGCACTTGAGTTTCCTCATGGATCGCTTGGTCTTCCGGTCAGAGTCGGGACTGGAACCTGCAGCTCGTGTCTCCTCTAAGTTGTTCCTCTCTTGAGCAATGTCCATCAAGATGTGTTGAGACTGCTCGTTCTCGAACTCGGAGTTGTAGATGTCGTCCAAGAACGGATCAACGAGCTCTTTTAGCTTTTCCCTTATGATGTCTTCCACTGACTTGGTGCTATGTTCTTCAGTCAGCTTGTCCGATTCGACGCTCTCCTCGGATTCAAAGTCCATCAGTTCGACGTACTGTGATTCTGTGCTCTCCGATTCGGCATCATCTGGTCTGACACTGAGCGCGCTGGCGCCGATTCCGACCATGCCCTCCTGTTTGACTACCTCCAGTTCGTCAGTCTCGGATTCGCTGTCCTCAGATTCGCTGTCCTCAGATTTGCTGTCCTCCAGTATGACACTGAATGAGCGGCCAAGGATTGGGACCATGCCCCTCCATTTGACTACATCCAGTTCATCATTCTCGGATTCGCTGTTCTCAGATTCGCTGTCCTCAAATACCATTTCTTCCGGTGAGGTACTGACCGGGCGGACATGGATTTGGACCACGCTCTCCCATTTGACTAATTTTGGTTTGACTTCCTGTAGTTTGTCGTTGTCCAGTTCGACGAAGCCGGTCGAACTGCTTTCCTTCCTCGGTGTCCGTGGTGTGAAAATTTTTTTCATCTTGTCGGCAAAGATCTTCACCATATTGAAGGCATGATGGACCATGTTGTCGAGCTTGCGGGGGGGAGTGATGGTCGCTTCCCTTGACGGGTCCTGAATGTCGGTGCGGATGGACGAGACCTTGGTCTCAACTGAGCTGCTCATCAAAATGTCCAGGCTCTGCGAGCTGGAACTCTCTTCTTGGTCTAGGACGCCCAGCGCCTCTTGGAAACCCCTTGTGACGGCGTTGCCTGGATCGTAGGCGTCTTCTCTGGTCTCAGTCAGTTGTTGGTCCCGAACAGCCGCCAGGTGGGTCTTGGACAGGATGGTGATGAGGTCCTGAATCAGTTCTGCCATCAGGACTATGGTGACATCGTCCGGGGATCCCGATTTCAGCAGTTCCCATTGCTCTGGTGTCAAAGCTGTGAAAAAGGTCTTGATTGTTGGGCAGATGGCCCGTGTGAGCTCCTCCTTCGTGGACATTGTTCCTGTCTCGTTAGGATGAGTGTGTCTATCAAATCCTTCTTTCAGCGTCAACAGCAAAGTCCTTCTTTCAGTAACAACTGCAAAGTCCTTCTTTCAGTAACAACAGCAAAGTCCTTCTTTCAGTAACAACAGCAAAGTCCTTCTTTCAGTAACAACAGCAAAGTCCTTCTTTCAGTAACAACAGCAAAGTCTTTCTTTCAGCCACGAGATGTGTCTCAATTCTCAAAGAACCAGGTCCCTTATATAGGTACAGCTCACACATATCAAAGCATCACACATCAAAGCATCAAAGCCACTCGTCACAGATGACATCACACGCATCCAGAACCCATCCCCTTCCCCTCGAACCCTCGCAGCAGCCATCCAACCGTTGCCATGGCGACGGTGCCTCCAGCCGATTTTGAAAAAAAAAAAAAACAACAAAAAACGATCGATCTGATCAGCTGACCCGCGGTGATTTTTTTCTGTCGGGCTCCTCGGTTCCTCCGTTGTTCCGCAACAACAACAAACCAAAAAATAAAATCTCGGATAGACGACTGGATTATCAAATTTATTATGATGCAATAAAAATCCAATTATACCCGACGGTATTCATATGAGACTGTTTTCATATGCAGACATGACATTTCTTGCTTTGCAGCTTCACAAATGTATTTTTTACTTGATCATTTAGGAGGTTTTTGGATCACTGACAAAAACAACAAAGAAAAAAAAGAAGTGTATTCAGAGGAATTACGGAAGCGCATTGCATTCACTGGATTAAAAAAAATTAAAAATAGACGCCTTATCTCGTAATTATGAGAAAAGATCTCGTAATTAGGAGATCAGGATCTCGTAATTATGAGAAAATATAAGGAAAAAGAAACGTCTGTCAGAGACGTCCTCTCTCAGAGGCAATGACGGCGCTATCGCAGTTAATCTGCTATTACCACCTTCTCAGTTTGAGACACTGGGAAATTTTGAGGTTTCTGGAAAATGAGGATGGTATCAATATCAGTATGTCAACACTGCGCAGGCATCTCAAGACGTTGGGATTCCTGATCTCATAATTACGAGATGTTTTCTGATAATTACGAGATCTTTTCTCATAATTACGAGATCCTTACATTTACATTTACATTTAGGTCATTTAGCAGACGCTTTTGTCCAAAGCGACTTACAATAAGATCCTTATCTCATAATTACGAGATAATTACGAGATCTTTTCTCGTAATTATGAGATAAGGCGTCTAATTTTTTTTTTATCCAGTGAATGCAATGCGCTTCCGTAAGGAATTAATCTATTATGTGAATAATAATCAAAACGAGCTAAAAGTAAAAACATCTGTGTCTGAGTCGTGATGATGTATGCCTCATCAGCAGCTTTCACATTTTAAAGTAAACATTTTATTCCAGAGTCCAACATCTTATGAAACCGTCGCATGACATCAGGGCGTGTTTGAGGGGTACATTAAGCCTCTGGATGGTCGTCAGGAGCCGCTTGTAACGTTCAACGAGTATCTGCAGGTGAAACATGAGGCTTCCCACGGCGCTGCTGCTCGTCTGCTGCACGGCTCTGGCCGGTAAGTGTCGCCGCCTCCGCCATCTGTTGTGTCTGAAACTGGTTTCGTTCTTGTGATGTTTGTACTAACAGATTTAACCAGATTAGTTCATGAATGGATCAGCTGAAGGGAAGAGAATCAGTATAGAGGACTAACCTTTTTTCAAGCAAACAATGTGTGAGATCTATTTTCTGTCTTCTATGACGGTAAAGTGAATATTTCTTTCCGGTTCAGACATTAGGCCTACTAGATCTTTTTAAATAAAACGTCACCGCGGGTGTGGCAACCTGGGCTCGACAACTCAATGAAGCAAATGGAGACGATAATAGTCAGACACGTTGATGGTGAAAGATGTCTTCATGGATGCGGCCTTCAGGCTCCGTGAAAGCGTGTAGGAAACGACACCTTTGTGATATATTGTTGCGGCTGTTACTTGTGACGTGTTTTTGTCTGTGACTTTGTCTAAAGTTCTCCGGTCTCTCTCTCAGGCGGTCTCACCATCCGGACCCTGGTGTTCCCGTCCGAGACCAGTGATACGCTCGTGGAGCTGGTCCCCGTGAAGCCCCTCAGCATGCGCGCCTTCACGCTGTGCATGCGCGTCGCCACCGAGCTCAGCGGCGAGCGCGAGGTCATCCTGTTCGCCTACCGCACGAATGACTTCGACGAGCTGAACGTGTGGCGCGAGCTGGACGGCAGGTAGTACTTCTACTGCAAACACTGGTGGTACTACTAGAAACACTAGTACTTCTACTACAAACACAAGCACTACTACTAGAAACACTAGTATTACAACTACAAACACTAGCATAACTACTACAAACACTAGTACTTCTACTAGAGACACTACAATAACTACTACAAACACTACTTCTCCTAGAAACACTAGCATTAGTACTACAAACACTAGTACTTCTACTAGAAACACTAGTATAACTACTAGAAACACTAGCACTACTACTAGAAACACTATTGCTACTACAAACACTAGTACTTCTACTAGAAACACTAGTATTACTACTACAAACACTAGTACTTCTACTACAAACACAAGCACTACTACTAGAAACACTAGTATTACAACTACAAACACTAGCATAACTACTACAAACACTAGTACTTCTACTAGAGACACTACAATAACTACTACAAACACTACTTCTCCTAGAAACACTAGCATTAGTACTACAAACACTAGTACTTCTACTAGAAACACTAGTATAACTACTAGAAACACTAGCACTACTACTAGAAACACTATTGCTACTACAAACACTAGTACTTCTACTAGAAACACTAGTATTACTACTACAAACACTAGTACTTCTACTACAAACACAAGCACTACTACTAGAAACACTAGTATTACAACTACAAACACTAGCATAACTACTACAAACACTAGTACTTCTACTAGAGACACTAGAATAACTACTACAAACACTAGTACTTCTACTACAAACACAAGCACTACTACTAGAAACACTAGTATTACAACTACAAACACTAGCATAACTACTACAAACACTAGTACTTCTACTAGAAACACTAGTATTACTACTACAAACACTAGTACTTCTACTACAAACACAAGCACTACTACTAGAAACACTAGTATTACAACTACAAACATTAGCATAACTACTACAAACACTAGTACTTCTACTAGAGACACTACAATAACTACTACAAA
Source organism: Chelidonichthys spinosus (assembly GCA_029853015.1). Lineage (NCBI taxonomy): Eukaryota > Metazoa > Chordata > Actinopteri > Perciformes > Triglidae > Chelidonichthys > Chelidonichthys spinosus. The sequence continues at coordinate 20,313,377 of CM056839.1, read as the reverse complement.
CACTACTTCTACTAGAAACACTAGCATTAGTACTACAAACACTAGTACTTCTACTAGAAACACTAGTATAACTACTAGAAACACTAGCACTACTACTAGAAACACTATTGCTACTACAAACACTAGTACTTCTACTAGAAACACTAGTATTACTACTACAAACACTAGTACTTCTACTACAAACACAAGCACTACTACTAGAAACACTAGTATTACAACTACAAACACTAGCATAACTACTACAAACACTAGTACTTCTACTAGAGACACTAGAATAACTACTACAAACACTACTTCTACTAGAAACACTAGTATTAGTACTACAAACACTAGTACTAGAAACACTAGTTTTACTACTACAAACACTAGTACCTGTCCTACTACAAAAACAAATACTACTACAAACGGTACTAGTGACACAGCAACATGACTACAACAAGTGCTGACATCATACTGAAACTATGGAGAATAGGCTCCTTCTACTCACAATACTACTACTACAACAGTGTACTAGTACTGCTGTATCAGTGACAGATGTACTGCTTGGGTCTGCTGACGTCATTTCCGTGTGCAGGTTGTCCTTCTACCTGAGCGGAGAGGGCGTGATCTTCGACGTCCCCCAGCTTGGCGCCCTGCAGACCCACCTGTGCCTCACCTGGGATTCGGCCTCGGGGCCGCCGCCCTCTTCATGGATGGGAGGAAGAGTCTGACCAAGATCTACAAGAAGGGCCACGCGGTCCGTCCCGATGGCAAGGTCATCCTCGGACAGGACCCGGACGCCTACATGGGCAACTACGATGCCAAGCAGAGTTTTGTCGGGGAGGTCGGCGACGTGAACATGTGGGACTCAGTGCTCTCGGACAGCGACGTCAAAGCCCTGTCCTCCGGGAGGAGGGTGGCGAGGGGCAATGTGCTGGACTGGGAGACCACCGAGCTGAAGGTCAACGGGCAGGTGGAGGTCGTTCACGTCGAGCTGTAGCTTCAGCACACAGAGACGAGAAAGACAAAGATGTGAATTACTGTGAAACTGCAAGTCTTCCTATAAAACGCCAATAAAAGATATCGCTGACAACGCCTGTGTCCAGAGATTTAATAATATATTAAACATTATATGAATATATATATATATGTAAATTACATTACATTATAAAATTCTCTCTCTATATATATTTATACATAAAAAAGCACAACCAATAAGAGTGATATTTAAAATATATATATATATATATATATATATATATATATATATATATATATAATATAATAACAATTCATAATTAATATAAATCAATGAAAATGTAGTATTGCTGAAATGCCCCACAACACAAATAAACTATATGGTCTAATTATTACTATTATTTTATCATTATATTTTATGGCAACTTTGATGTTGTTGACAATGATTAAAACACACATTATGATAAATGGAAGGCTGCTATAAAAATACATCCTAAACTCTATAAGAAAACCCGTAACTCCAAAAACGTTGGGCATGTTTTTGTCTTACTTATTAATCATTAATTATCGATTCATATTTATACGTGTGTGTGTATGAGTTGGTGTATCATGAAGAAAAAAAGTAGAATTAGCACCATGGACGTCAGGCACGGACGGGGTTCGAACCCGCGATCTTCGGTTTACGAGACCGACGCCTTACCACTTGGCCACCGCGCCTGGCAGTGTAAACGGTTCACAGTGTGATGTTTTGAATGAACGTGTCAGCTAACGGGGTCGACCGCGTTTTTAATACGAGTCGAGACATTTCACCATCTTTTCAAAAGAGCAGCTTCCGCATAAACACAACACACTTTCAAACCAACGATTCGGCAACATTTCGGGAACGTCTCGCGAGCCACATACACAGACAACGAGAAGGAACCACAACCGGAAGTACCTGAAAGTAGCTCGGTGGACTTGACAGCCCGATACGGTTTCCTATATTTCGCTGAAGTGTGAGTTAAAAAACCAACAAACAAACAAAAAACAGATGATGTGAAAGTCGTGAATGTTTCACACCATCGGACGTGTGGATGAGTGACGTAGCTCGTGCTGTAAGTAGCGCAACCCGAGTGCTAGCATGCTAACAACAAATCTGTAGATTAGCCGAAGCGTTAGCTTGCTAAAGACGAGGGGATTCATTGACGTTCATCTCGGTTTGTTTTCTGTTTAATTAAAAACGAGTCCCAGTGTTGTCGCCAATATTGTGCCGTCACACTGATGTTATAACGTGTATGTTAAGCTTTTACGTATTTACCAGGAAAGCCCACTCACGCCAAATTGCATTTACAAAATGTAGAATTTAAAAAACCTGTGCTGATAAACAAGGTAAAGTCAAGGCAAAAGGCACGAATTAAGACTTATCTTTATATTTTATCTTAGTCTTTTTGAGCCCTTCTTCAATTCGGCATATGTATGTATTAAGTTTAAAATTAATAACGATAATTCAATCTTGATAATTTTATCGGCCTGTTGACAAGTTGTCATTTTCCCAAAATGTTAGACATTCAAATATAATAATGAGTTAAATGTGCCTTTTGTGCATATGTTATGCCCACATATCTCAGTGGAAATCTGAAATAAATATGTCATTTATCTCCCAGCCAACTGTTGTAAAAAGCTTGTAAACAAAGCATTACAACAACACAATAAACAACTTATTGACTTTTTGAAATATTCCTCTACTAAAACATGATTCATTGACATTAATGTGTTAGCCAAAGCTTCAGCTTTTGTCCAATGTCACTTCAGAATTGAATCTCATGCAAAACCAATAATAAATAATGAGGCACAAATGTAACTGCATGGAGTTTCCAGTTTTGACGTTCATGCTGTGTTCCAGCCTTCGTTTAGAGCCTCGTCTGACCCTCTGAGACTCCCCCCGCCCTCCCGTCTGCTCCACCATGCCACTGGTGTTGGACGCCGTGTGGGCGCTGTGGAGCATCGGAGCCGGCGTCTATGACTACTTCCACACCAGTGCCATGGAGGAGAGGATCCACACGCTGGAAAACGTCCTCTCCATCCACCAGTTTGTGATCACGGGGCTGTCCGCGGGCCTCATCCTGCTCATGATCTACATACTGTGGAGAAAACACTGAAACCTCCACCGAGGGACAGTTTGGATTATGTGACTGCTCACACTTGAAAGATCGAGTTCACATCGAAGATGACGATGTCCCAGATGAGGATCAGGAGCACTGAATCTCAATGAGGACTCTGAAAACTGGTCCGGTGCCTTTTCGTGTTGTGGGTGCTTGGTTCTGTCTGTCTGTCTGTCTGTGCGTTTTGGATGTGAGCCGGCCTGAGTGAAACTAATCAGAACTGCTTCTCAAGGCAACTTTGCACTTTTGTTTTTGCCAAGCTTGAAGGAGGAAACCCCCCCTGAGATGAAGCCTTGAGTGGAAACACCTTTCCAGTGTGTGACGAGGGCTGAGGATGCTTTAGAATGTAACACGTGGGATTTGTTACAGAACTGGGGGGCACGACTGTTGATGCTACCAATTTTTTTTTAATTATTATTATTTCTATAGGATCACAACGTTATCACCTCAAGATCAACTGTTTTCTCATGTTATGAATCAGTGATGTTATTTATGGTGAGGTGGAGGCGGTTCGTGAGATGCATGTGACTGTGTAGAAGCCTGGTCCAGGTTCCCCACATTTGACTCATGTGTTTTACTCTTTTAAAGTTGGTGTCAGTCCATGATGACGTGAGAGGGTTTATTATTGTTATTATTAGTATAATTATCCTGGTTCGAGGTCAAAAAGAAACACTGCTTTGAAGTTCAAACACTGGGAAATTAATGTATCCTTGTCCTTTTGTCTGTGTTTAGTTTTCTTTATGTTTCACTAAACTGTAGCTGCTTTCTTACTTTCTGGGGTTCATTGCAAAGTGTGCTGTATGCACCATACGCCTCCTGTTAAAGGGAATCGCTTTGAATAATAAATCATGATTCAAGTCCGAGCTGTGTGTGTTTTTACATGTTTCTAAATTATAATCGTTTTGTTCCCCGTCATCATTAATGAGTCAGTTTCTGTGTAAAGTAGATAAGCCACAATGGAAAGGACGTTCTACTCTCTTCCTGTAAGGAGTGTTTTACTGGTAAAAACAAAAACACCAACAACAATGTGATATAAAATCTAGAAATCTGCTTCCATCTTCGGCTTTTTGGATCCATTTTATATTAAATGTGACGAGAAGCAGCAGGAGGTCCAAATAAAACATGAGAAGAAAACTGAGGAATACAGAAACAATGGCTACATCCATAATTACAGTTCTCTAGTGCAATAATTACATTTATTATAGCGCAATAATTACATTTATTATAATACAATACTTACATTTATTCTAGTGCAATAATTACATTTGTCTAGTGCAATAATTACATGTATTATAGTGCAATAGCGACATGTATTATAATGCAATAATTACATTTATTCTAGTGCAATAATACATTTTTGTAGTGCAATAATAAATAACAATCTAGTGCAATAACTACACATATTCTAGAGTAATAACTAAATTAATGTAATTAATATAATACAATATAATATATATATTGTTTCCGCCCTTATTTATACCTGGCTCGCCATGCTGCAGGCGGCAAATGTGCCTTTCCCTAAGACCAGCCAATATTTGCACCAATGAGAGGTCAGCATTTCACAAACAAGCACTTTGATTGGGTAGAGCTGTTAGAAGGCGGGATCTTTCAACACATAAGACGCTTCGACCAACATTTTTACAAGGCGGCGAAGTAAAGGCAAAAAAAAACAACAAACCCAAATGGCATTTCCTTCAAAATAAAACAATTGACTCGATCAATATGACCTTTTAAGACAACGTGTGTTCGATGTCGGAAGTATGTATACGGAGGTGTATTTATAAGCTAGAGTTCCACTAGTTTCACACAAAAAAAAAACATTAGTAGACATTTTTAAACATTGTACATTTTAATTCGAATGTATTTTGAAAATACTAACCGGATACGCTCTACGTTATGCTGTGTTGCTTTAGAGTACCGTTAACCCCAACTCACCGAACGGGCGCAAGGCGAGATACAAAACGGATTTCGGCGATCGAACCTCCCACCCCCCACCCCCCGTAACCGCTTTGCCACTTCTCTCTTTGATCCGTTACTTATCGGCAAGCAGCTTCCCGAGTTCCGGTTCATCGAAGAAGTCGTCGAGAGTCCCGGACGATGCTATCCGGTTAGCCCCCTTGGAGGGGGTTTGTTGCTAACTGGGCTACGGAAGTTAGCCGGTTAGCTAGCAAGCCGCGTCAGCTCGCCCGGAGGCTGATTTCGTGTTTCGCGCATTTGAAAGCGAGCTTCGGCCGGACGACCTCTTGTTGTCGGCGACTTGTTTCCCCCGGCAGCTAAAAAAGGGGGGGGCAGCAGCTTGCGACGCGTCACAGATTTAAAATACAAAAGAAGTGAAACTTACACACATTTTTTACAGGGTTTTGTTTAAGCGGCTCTTTTGTTTTGACAAAGGAAGAGGAATTTATTTTTTATTTATTTTTTTAAATCACATCTGGAGTTGGGACAGCTTCTTTGGACACCCCCCTCCTTTTTTGTTGTTGTTCTGTTGCATGGCTCCGCAGAAGCAGAGCTCCTCAGGTGGAAACCAGCCAGGTTTGAGTTCTGGAGGAAAAGCCAACGGGTTCTACCAGCCGCCCTCCTCCTCCTCATCCTCCTCCTCCTCTTCCTCCTCCGCGATGGCCGGAGCCAAGAAGCCCAACATGCAACTCATTCAAGCCGACCACGAGTTGTTCCTGCAGGCCTTCGAGAGTGAGTTGCACCTTGTTTAAAAGAAAAAAGATACGAGCTCCTCTCTGCAGCTGGGGGATCAGATCCATTTACTACCTAGTAGTATTGCCTTTACTGCAGTACCAAGTACTAATAGCACACTGAAATACTCCCACTAAGTGAAAGTTATGCAAATACTTTACTGAGGTCCAATCAGCAGAAACAAGTATTGCGGTTCCCGTTCAGGGTTTTTTACTCTCCTGATGTTTCTGGGTTCATATTTAATGTGTGTGTTGTATTTTACTGTATTTTACTGTTTTAAGGTTAATGCTCATTTATTATTACTACACTGTGTGTCATGTTCACACTTCTGGGAATACATGTTTTCATACTGGAATGTAGTGGGGGAGGAAAAAAAGCACAATATTCACCTCTGAGTTGTAGGAAAAACAATGGAATACTCACGCAAAAGTACAAGTACCACAGTACATATACATACACTGTTAATTACAGGTGGTGTCATAGTTTGTTTTTCTAATTTGAGGTGAACTTGCAGGATAAACGTGGATAATTGAATTACTTTAACTCGTCGCCACGAAGGATATTAATCGGCTTAATCTTATCAATTAATTGTTAATCAATGATATAGTTTATTAAATGTCACATGGACTCAATAAGCTCATCATGCTTTTTTTAATTAGGCTTGTTTTCAGAAGTCATGAAACTGTATTTCTTTGCAGAACCGACCCAGATCTACAGGTTCCTCCGCACCAGGAACCTGATCGCCGTGAGTGTTGGAACACAGTCACATGACTAACGTGACCATTTGAGATGAGAGGGGAAGTGTTGAGGTAGACCTAATGTGTGTTTCTGTTACATTCCAGCCTATATTCTTACACAGGACGCTCACCTACATGTCCCACAGAAACTCAAGGAATAACGTCAAAAGGTAAAAATCCTCCACGTGTTCTCACGTCTCGTGGCTTCATTTCTTTTTAGGTTTTTTAGGTTTTCCTTTTATCTAGGTGTTGAACCTGAACGCTGGTGTTGAGTGGTTGTGTGTGCTAGAAGAGAAGGGTGGGTGTTATCTGGAGGGAGACGTGATCCGTTTAAAGCCGAGACAGGAGAGTCGTTTTCAGTTACGCTGCTTTGCATACAGACGCTAGATCTGATCCCTGCGGGGCCGCGTCCCGTGGTTCAGGTCTCGTTTTGGTGTCGCTGCGTTTGAGGGACTTTCAGGGTTCTCAGTCTCGAGGGTTTCATACAGGTGTGCTGGAAATCCTTGAAAAGCCTTTAAGGAATAAAGGTCTATAAATGTGTGTTGTATGTGATGACATCTATGATAGAACAGAGGAAAGAAGATCTCCATATCTGAGGGACTGAAAACAGCATTTCCTGACATTTCTTTATGAAACATGACTTTTGATGATGAACAGATGATGAAAATAGTTGGTGATTATATTTCTGTGGATCTGTTAGTGGAATTAGTTTTCCTTTCATTTGTGGTCCTTCTGTAAAAAGCTGTCTCCAAACATCATGTTGGTTGTTTAGAGGACAAGAACATCTCATTTAATGTGATGAACAAGTGACAGAATAAGTAGACTGAATACTGACCATTGGATTGGTACAAAGATGGAGTTTACCACAGCTGGAAGGGGCTGGAAAAGCATGGAAATGCACCTTGAAGTGCTTGAATTTGACTTTGGAGAAGGTGGAGGAACACTGACTCTTCATAAAGCATGACGGGCTGATCAGAGATCAGTCTGGTTCATTCAAAGCTGCTCATGTAGTTTCTCTGCAGCTCCTGCTGTTTTGTGTAAAAAGCCAATTAGAGTAAAAAGGCAACAGCCGACTGTGAACCAGAATCAATCACTTCCTCCCGAGGAGAAGTCGCACAAAGGCGTCCGTGTTCCGGAGTAATGAAGCGGGAACGAGAGCGTGCACGAGATGTGGTCGACGCCGCGCTCCGGACGCCGGCCTGCAGACGTCAGCGGTCGGCTCGTCGTGTTCTGCACAGGTGTTTTCGGTTACTGCGGCTCGTTAGACGGCCGCTCGTCTCGGAAGCAGGAATTATATGTGAGGCCACCAGACTCCGGGCTCTAATGGCTCCAAAAAAAACCTGCAGATTTGAGCCAGGTGGGCTTTGCTTTGACGTTTCCAGCTCGGCGGCGTCCTCCTGACAAACACGGACCCCCATGTGGCTCCATGTGGTTCGATCCTAAAAGGGAAAACCTTCTTGTTGCGTCTACGCCAACACTTGAAGGCTGTGAGGGGGAAGGAGAAAAAAACAAAATAAACTTGACTTCCTGCTGCTGATCTTGATTAAAACGTCATTGAAGTGGGTTTTTAGTGGTCGTTTCCAAACAACTTTACATGGAACGGACCAATTTAACGTGGAACAAACCAACTTTGAGAGCTGAGAGACAAATGTTCAGCATCACCTGCTGACAGAAAACCCCAAAAAGCTATTTGATAGCCACTAATAAATAAAACAGTCTGTGGATTTTACCACATAAGGATGAGATCACCTGATTCAACATTACGTTTAAAAAAGCCCCGTTGGTGGCAGCTTATGTATTTTGCTCCGGCTGAAGGTCGAGGCTCTGGGCTGGAGGTCGGGGCTGGAAGTCGAGGCTGGATGTTCGGGGTCGGGGCTGGAGGTCGGGGCTGGAAGACGAGGCTGGATGTTCGGGGTCGGGGCTGGAGGTCGGGGCTAGAAGTCGGGGCTGGAGGTTGGGGGTCGGGGCTGCCGGTGTTGTTTCACTGACTTGCTGTCCGTCTGCGTGTTAGGAAAAGCTCCAAGGTCGACAACCTGTTGTTCAAAGTGGAGAAGATGAGAGGCGACCAGGAGACTCCCAGGTAAACCGTTTAATTCTGCTGTTCTTATATAATGTGATATCTATATAACAGAAAGGTAATTACCTCTAAACATATGAGATATAACATCATATGTCTTCCCTCCAACAGCTTGGCCTCTAATCTGCAGCTCACTTTCACCGGCTTCTTTCATAAAGCTGGTAAGTTCTCAGCAGCTGTCTTTTTATTTACGTATCTACTCTAGAGTAAGGACAATCCTTAATGTGTGTGTGTGTGTGTGTGTGTGTGTGTGTGTGTGTGTGTGTGTGTGTGTGTGTGTGTGTCCTCAGGGAAGCCGTCTCAGGACTCCGAGAACGAGCAGAACTCCGTCTCTCTGGAGGTGCTGCTGGTCAAAGTCTGTCACAAGAAGAGGAAGGTGTGTGTGTGTGTCTGTGTGTCTCTCGTCCGTCCGTCCTCACTTCCTGTATCTGACCTGTCTCACCCCCCCGGTTCCAGGACGTGAGCTGTCCGGTGAAGCAGGTCCCAGCTGGGAAGAAGCAGGTCCCTCTGAACCCGGACACGAGTGCCGTGGGGGTCCAGGCCAAGCCGGGCTCCTCCCCATCCCTGCTGGTCCCCGGCAGCGAGTTCGAGCCCAGCAACTCCCACATGGTGAAGTCGTATTCGCTGCTCCTCCGGGTGTCGAGTCCCGGGTGTCCTCCTCGGACGCAGATCAACGGCCTGGCCAACGGGGAGAACCTCCACGGCAGAGGTGAGGGTCTCCTTTCTGTCGGTGAGGGTCTCTAGGTCTAAGGGGTCCCTCCGCCGGGTCTATAGGCCTTGGGGGTCCTTGGTCTGATTACGTTGAAGACCTCTGATCTATCCAATCACCAGAATCTCAAACTATCTTGACTTTCCGACTTGGTGAGCACCGTGTTGTCATAACTGAGAGAAACTATGAATCCTTTGTGGTCCTGATGATGTGTCGCCGCCGCCACGGTGTTATTTGTGCGTGTGCGTCAGCTTCCTGTGTGGTAGAGGACGGCGTTCATGTCATCACGTGTCTGTCTCAGATTTTACAGAGGAAGTGGTGAGCAGGAAGAGGAGGAGCTCCTCTCTCAGGGAGGAGGAGGAGGAGGAGGAGGAGGAGGGAGAAACCACATTTGTTGCTCAGATGACTGTCTTTGATAAAAACAGGTGAAACTCACAAACCCTCCCGACACACTAATCTCGCTCGCCGCCGCGGACAGGAAGTGATGAAAGCGTGTGGGTTGCTTGTGTGCGCAGACGTCTGCAGCTGCTGGACGGGGAGTACGAGGTGTCCATGCAGGAGATGGAGGAGTGTCCGGTCGGCAAGAAGAGGGCGACCTGGGAGACCATCCTGGACGGGAAGGTGGGTGTAGTAGGAAAAGGTGTAGGAAGCCTGGATCCAGCGTGATAGCGTCGTTAGCGTCGTTAGCATGGTTAGCTCCGAGGTGAATCTGCCCTCTCCGTCTGCAGCGCTTGCCTCCGTTCGAGAGCTTCTCTCAGGGTCCGACCCTGCAGTTCACCCTGCGCTGGACCAGCGACTCCTCCGACCGCTCCACCGCCCCCGTGGCGAAACCTCTGGCCACCCGCAACTCCGAGACCAACCAGGACCCCAGACCCAGCACCCTGAGGTCCACGCACACGCTGGGTGAGCAGGAAGCAGGCGACACACACACACATACACAACACACACACACACACAGATTTTATATTTCTCTCCTGTGCTGCAGCTGTTAAAGAGTCCGTCAACGCCGACATGCAGACCAGGAGAGAACTGATCTCAGCCGAGCCTCGACAGAAGCTCCGGATCTTCTACCAGGTGGGTCTCAGCTGGTCCTGGATCTGCTGTAGACGAAGAACATGACATGAATAAATAGACATTGAGCAACTTGTAGATGGAGAAATCAGAACATTAAAAATAACAAATCTCACCTTTTACTTGTGTTTTATCATCGCTTGTATATCTGGATGACACGCCCACAATCCAGTAACCCCGCCCACATGCTCTTAACCCCGCCCACGTCTCCGTCCTTCCCCTCCAGTTCCAGTACAACAGCAACACGCGGCAGCAGACGGAGGCCCGAGACGACCTCCACTGTCCCTGGTGCACGCTGAACTGCAGGAAGCTCTACAGCCTCATCAAGCACCTGAAGCTGTCTCACTCTCGCTTCATCTTCAACTACGTGGTGAGACAGGCCGGGGCTCCTCAGAGCGTCCTCACGGGGAAAATATCAAATATAGAAAGGTTAACCGAGATGCATTTAGTAATATTCCCCCCGCTGTGTCTCCCCCGGTGTCGGCAGCCTCACCCTAAAGGAGCGAAGATCGAGGTCTCCATCAACGAGCGCTACGACGGCTCGTACGCAGGAAACCCTCAGGACGTCCACGGCCAGCCGGGCTTCGCCTTCAGCAGGAACGGCCCGGTGAAGAGGACCGCCGTCACCCACGTGGTGGTCTGCAGGTCTGTTGTGACACAAACTAACTAAGGCTGCACAATGTTGGAAAAACAGGTTTTCAGTGATTGTGATATGAAAAAAAATACAGGAACCTTTCGAGCCTTCATTTATTATTTTCATGTTTCATGTTATAAAAAGTCCTTATTTCCGGCCGAGGACACCGTTCTCAAAGCGGTCTGGTGTTTTGTGTCCAGACCCACGAGGACGAAGGCGAGTCTGTCTGAGTTCCTGGAGCTGGAGGATCCGGATCAGGAGCAGCCCGTCATCAGCGGACACAACCGCCTCTACTTCCACAGCGACAGCTGCGTGCCGCTCCGCCCGCAGGAGATGGAGGTGGACAGCGAGGACGAGCGGGACCCCGACTGGCTGAAGGAGAAGACCGCCATGGTGAGTATATACAAGCCCCGCCCCCCGCCTGTTACAGCTGTGTGTAAACGTGGTCTAACGTCTGACTGGTCTCTCTGCAGCAAATCGAGGACTTCACCGACGTCAACGAGGGCGAGAAGGAGATCATGAAGCTGTGGAACCTCCACGTCATGAAGCACGGGTGAGTCCAGTTCACCAGCAGATACTAGACTACGACCCTAGACCGCCAGACTGATCCTGAACCTTGGTCCCCTCGCAGCTTCATCGCCGACAACCAGATGAACGAGTCGTGCCTGCTGTTCGCCGACCGCCACGGCGTCCACGTCGTCAGGAACGACCTCTGTCGCAACTTCCTGCTGCACCTGATCAGCATGCACGACTTCAACCTGATCACCACGCAGACCATCGACCAGGCCATGGCCCGGCTCCGCCTCCTGCAGGGCCAGGACGCCGGCCGGGACCAGGGCGGTGAGGAGGAGGAGGAGGAGGAGGAAGAGGAGGAGGACTGGGAGACGGCTGTGGAGTCCCAGCCAGAGCTGGATCCAGATCCAGAGATGGAGTACACACCCTGTAACGACGAGACCAGCAACGGCTGCGTGGAGAATGGAAACCAGCAGCAGCAGCAGGAGGACCAGGACCAGGAGGAGGGTGGAGGAGCTGTGACTGAAACTCTGCCCACCGAGCAGAAAGTCCTCGGTTCTGGTTCGGTTTGAAACTGAACTCAAATCAGAGCAAAGATCCCAAAACAGGAAGATAAAAGGCCAGAATGTGGAGCGAGACCCGAACCCGGAGCGCACTGGGGGGTGGGGGGTCACTGCAGGGATTATGTTTTACGGTGGGTCACACCAGGAACTAGACCCGTTACCTGGGTTAGGTTCAGAAGAACCTGAAGAATCACCAGAATCCTCCTTTGTTGTTATTTTCTTCTTATTCTACGAGTCCCGACCCCCTTATCCTCCCCTAGTCTGGATCAGTTCTGACCCCCTTAGATCAGAGTGTTTAACGGACTTCGGATCGGGATCGTCTTCCTTTTGTCTTCCTCGGTGTGAAGAACCGGTCTGGGACCTTCCTGCCACGCGGCTCCACCAAAGGTTTTTTTCTGTATTACTGAGTGTGTTTTACGTGCAAATTAGTTGTCACGGTTACGAGTCAAAGATGTCCAATCAGGTCTCAGTGTCTAGGTGTCTGATCGGGTCTCTGGGTGTCTGATAAAGTGTCCAGGACTTCCATCAGGTTTCTGGGTGTCAGGCTCCTTTTGAATAGGATCATGTCTCTGGGGGTCTGATGTGGTCTCTAGTTGTCTAATCAGGTCTCCAGGTGTCTCATGTGGTCTCTAGTTGTCTAATCAGGTCTCCAGGTGTCTCATGTGGTCTCTAGTTGATTAATCAGGTCTCCAGGTGTCTGATGTGGTCTCTAGTTGTCTCATCAGGTCTCCGGGTGTCTGATGTGGTGTCTAGGTGTTAAATCTTGTCTCTGGTGTGTCTGATTAAGTGCCCAGTTCCTCTTGTTGTCCGATCTGGTTTTTAATCAGGTCTTCAGGTCTCCAATAAGGGCTCTGATCCGGTCAGAGTCCAGGTGTGTCCAGGTCTCTCTCTTGATATTCTCCACATCAGCAGTGATATTTATTATATTTCTTCTCTCGAGCGGATCGCAGACTCCGCCAGCCAGCTGGGATCAGAGTCCTGGATCAGGTGCTAGATCTTTGTAATCCTCAAGCAGACCTCCACTGCCAGCACACAAACACCACCATGCACCTTTGTTTTTTTTTGTTGTTTTTTTTACTGGACTCCTTTCCTCCACGACAAACCGGGTCTCAGCTTCATCGTGGATCGTCTGGTCTACGGAGATGATGCAGATCCCGGATCTGGATCTGGTAAATGGTGCTCTGTGCTGGTTCCGGTTTCTTTAATTGCTGCTGTCAGTTCAGATCACGAAGAACCGAATCCCTTTTTTGGACAAAATAATGATGAATTGAATGAACCTGAAGACGAGGCAGAGCACGAAATCAGCTGTTTGGGGTGTTTTTCTTCCTCGTCTTGTTTCGTTCGTTCGACTCTAAAACTGTAAAAATGTTTCGTTTTTTTTTTAGTTTACACACCAAAGTGGAAACATTGTTGCTGCAGATTTGTCGACTGTGCTTTTGATTTCACTGCCTTCTAACGAAGCACACGGGCGTCCGGCTGCTGATCTGAGAACGGCCTGCAGACGTCGGATTTATTTTGAACCGTCTCGTATCGTTTCTCTGCTCCGAGCACGAGTCTGAGTCATCTTTCAGAGCCTGATGGTTCCGAGTGACTCAGCACTTTTTTTTTTGTTTTTGAATAAAGCCCACTGTCGGTTCTTTTTGTTCATTCACACGAGACCAGCAGCGTTTTGCACAAAGACGAGGAGCCATGTCGAGAAAAAACCAGAGCGAAGAAAAACCCAACCAGCTCGACGTTGTGAACTTTTGAGTTGAATCAGAATGGTTTTCTATTAAAAATGAACAAGTTTTGTACAATTATCCACAACGTGGTTCATTTCTTCCACTGATGAGTCCAATGACACAGATTAAAGACGATTGAAGACATCAGTTTCTAACATTGTCTAGATGTAATAATAATAATAATATCAATAATAATGAACTGACCTTCTCGTAAGGTTGAAAAATAATTCCATAAAAAGTTTAAAAACAAGAAAGAAGTGTGACACTCCGATCTGAAGCTCCTTTTTATTCAGTTTTCACATCAAACATCTTAATATTTTGTTAACACATTAATAAACGATGAGTCATCAATAACCATCAGATCACACATTCAGTCCAAACTCCCCCCCTCACACAACAAACGGCAGCTTTTTTACCTAAATACTGTTCGGATTGTCGACGCTAAAGTAATTCAACGTAACAGTTAGATTCTTGTCCTGACCCTCGGCCCCCCCATGTCTGACCCCCCAAACATCCTCCTGGCTTCCTGTCGTTCAGACAAATTCACTCCAGACAGACTTTGTTTTTGGCGAACTGTCCCTTTAAGCAAAATACGAGAAGAGGTGAGACTTTCACAGTGACGGGTTATTTTTAAATAAAAAACAGAACGATCAGGTTTAGCAGATTGGGTTTGCTTTCCTGCCCCCCCCCTAAATAAAATAACATCTAAATATAAAACTGAACTTTAATGTAATACCAGCCGACCAACTACAGTCTTCAACGCAGCGACGGATTTAAGAACTGATCTGTAAACAGTAGTCGACCTTGTCAGAAGGCCCGAGCATCGAGGTGAAAGAATTAAGCAGAGACGAAACACGGATTCGTCCGACGCGACTCCCTGAAGACGGAGGAGGAGGAGCCGGGTCGTCGTCATGGTGACGAGGAGACGGTGGAAACGCAGACGGGGGTTTTAAACAAAAAAAAAAGAGTCTGGAATCAGCGTTTAAACGCACGCGAGAAAACAAGACGACATAAAATAACTAAAATCGAGTTAAATGGGAGTTCCCTGAATATTAAAAAATAGGACGATTTATCTTTTTCTCCCTTCTAGGTTAAAAAAAAACACGATAAATACAGCGTCTGATGTCCCGAGAAGGCACGCCTCCATGTATTTGATTGGCTAACGAAGTGTTATAAAGGATGATGTCACATTGCATTTCAGCTAAAGTTTCATGAAGGCATATGAGAACCAAGTTTTTCTCTCACAAATGTATAATTTTCATCATCTCAGATTATATCCAATCCTTTTTCTTCCTCTAATGGCTCTCATACGCATCACAAATAAAAACAAACCGTTTACAACACAACAAATGAACACTTCCATACATTTGATTGGCGTTTTTTTTTTGGAGATCGACGCTAACAGCTGATCAGAAATCAGATTTGTTCACATTTACTGCTGAAAGTCCCGAAGTACGCGCAACGTAAACACACTGAAGCCGGTTTCCAGGACGAGCTGCCGGTGCGGAAGTAAACAGCTGATTGTTTCCAGACTCCGAGCCCCCGTATACCGTAAAACAAACAAACTCCGGTCCGGTGGATGAAGGATCCGGGTTTTAAAACACCAGGACCTTCCAGCCCGAGTGGACGAAGGAGCAGCCGAAGAAGAGGCAGTCCACCGCCTGCTCCACCAGCCAGTCGAACACCACCTCCCGGCTGCCCGAGCCGATGGTGACCCGCAGCTTGAAGCCGCCGCCGCCGCCGCCGCCGTCGCTGAACAGGTTCACCACCTCCATGTCAAAGGTCACGGAGGAGCCCACGGTGATGGAGGGCAGCTGGTTGGTCATCTCCTTACCGTTGACGAAGACGGCTCCTGGGATGACATCACACACACACACACACACACACACACACACACACACACACACACACACACTCATTACTGTGTGACATAAAACACTTAGAAGTCCTTTTTGGCATCAGCATGTGTGTCGGCGTGTGTGTGTGTGTGTGTGTGTGTGTGTGTGTGTGTGTGTGTGTGTGGTACCATTGGTGGAGATGCAGACGGCCTGGTCTCTCTGCAGAGACTCCGCCCCCTTCCCTCCCTGCACACACACACCCAGACTGTCCCTCCGATCCATCTGACCGGCCGCCGACATCCTGCACACAGAAAACACCGTCTCAGTGGGGACTCGTCTCCGATCCATAATCAATAATCAGCGTGATCAGCTGCTGCTTTACTTGAAGGTGAGCGTCTGGCCACAGAAGTAGGTGGGGGCGTTGGAGTAGAGGACGGGGCAGCGCGGCTGGGTGGAGTCGTTCCGCAGGGCGATGTTCCTCCGGCTGCTCAGGATGTAGCCCTCGCTGCCCGGACACCACTCTGCACACACACAGGTCCAACCCGTAAAACTCAAACTCAAGGGTTTTCAAGGATTTCCAGCACCCGTACCGACCCTGCAAGCAGCCAAGTCCTAAATGACAACATCACTTTCTCATGTTAGATATTTGTTTATTTGCATATGAGCCGGTTAGTCCATTCAATCCATCAACCAATCAGAGCTCGAGAAGGTGGTGAGGTCCCGCCTCCTCCTTCTCCACCCACCGTGCGGTGCCAGGGTGGTGTACCCGGTCTGGGGGACGCTCCAGGGGCTCCACTCGGTGCGACCCTCCCCGCGGGCGCAGACCCGGAACAGGTAGTCCGTGTGGGGGTCCAGGTGCAGGACCAGGAACTCGCTGTCCCGACCGATGTAGGCATCCTCGTACTGGCTCCCCCCGGTGCCAGACCGCCGGTACTGCAGCCGATAGTCCGCCGCCGCAAAGTCCTCATCCACCTGACCGCACACACACACACATATTAACGCTTGCATCAGTGTGTGTGTGTGTGTGTGTGTGTGTGTGTGTGTGACCTCGCTGACCTTACACCAGCGGACGTGGATGCTGCCCGGCCGCTCCTGCAGCTCCTCGATCTGGACGGGCGGGTGGGAGGCGACGGAGCCGAGGCGGGCCACGCGGTCCCTCAGCAGCGCCAGCAGGGAGTCGTCCAGCTGGGCGGAGACACACGGCACGTCCACCAACGCCGGCACCTCCGGGAGGCTGCAACAGGTCAAATTCAAGCACTTTCCAAGCATTTCAAGGTCCATTTCCCTGCTTTTCCAGCCCCTTCCAGCTGTGGTAAACTCCATCTTTGTACCAATCCAATGGTCAGTATTCAGTCTACTTATTCTGTCACTTGTTCATCACATTAAATGAGATGTTCTTGTCCTCTAAACAACCAACATGATGTTTGGAGACAGCTTTTTACAGAAGGACCACAAATGAAAGGAAAACTAATTCCACTAACAGATCCACAGAAATATAATCACCAACTATTTTCATCATCTGTTCATCATCAAAAGTCATTTTCATAAAGAAATGTCAGGAAATGCTGTTTTCAGTCCCTCAGATATGGAGATCTTCTTTCCTCTGTTCTATCATAGATGTCATCACATACAACACACATTTATAGACCTTCTCAAACCTTGAAAACACCACACTAAACTTCAAGTGTTTTCAAGGATTTCCAGCCCCTACCTGTCCAGCTGGATGTGCATGGCCTTCTTGGTGAAGCTGCCGAGTTTGTCCTCCTTCTCCCCAAGACCACAACGCAGCGCCAGCCTCCCCTGGAGACACAGACGGCGTACGTTAACATTGTAAACAGGATCTACCGACGTCTCGTTGGACGGCGTCGTACCTTCTCTCAGCAGCTCGTCCGCCTGGCCGACGCCGTGCTCGATGAGGCTCTGGCAGTCGTCCAGCGGTTTGACGCTGTCCGCCTCGATGGCGTCCACCTCCGCCAGCAGCGAGGACAGCCGCTCCGCCAGCAGCCGGCTCGCCGCTGCCTGCAGCTCGGTGAAGTGGCGCCGCAGGGCCTCACGGGCCTGACCCGAGCTGCCCCGGACCTGGAGGGGGGGCAGGCGAAGGTAGGCGGGTTTATTGATATTTAATTTATATTTAATAGTTGTTATTAAACATCGCGGATATTTAGTGGGACTATTTTAAGCAGAGAATGTATCCACGTTTGGGTGCTTCGATGTGTGTGTGTGTGTGTGTGTGTGTGTGTGTGTGTGTGTGTTGTGTTGTGGTAAAATGGAGCTCTACGGCCCAGAATGCACTGCTACCTAAAAATCACGCAGACGAGTCGCTCGTCAGGAAGCTTCCATATATGTGATCAGACGCATGGTTTCACTTCCTCTTTTGCAGAACACACACACAGACACACAGAGACACACACACACACACACACACACACACACACACACACACAGAGACACACACACACACACACACACACACACACAGAGACACAAACACACACTGACAAACACACACACACAGATAGAAAGACGGCAGGAAGTGGAAGGCTGATTGACAACAGGAACAGCATGACGACCAGAATGGAAACACACACAGACAACCACACACACACACACACACACACACACACACACAAAATATTATGGGGCGGTTTGTAAAAATAATAGTCGAGCTAAAAATATGAAGCCGACATCAGCAAACATGGGAGGAGACGATGCGACATCAGGCAAATGTTTGGAAGATTGTATTGTCTCTCTCTCTCTCTCTGTGTGTGTGTGTTTTTTGTGTGTGTGTGTGTGTGTGTGTGTGTGTGTGTGTGTGTGTGTTGCTTCCTTTAATCTGGAGGAGAGCCATCCGTGCTGTGGGAAAGAAGGGAGTTATGGGAAAAGATAACGTACGATGGAGCCACTGAGATTAGTCACACACACAACACACACACACACACACACACACACACACACACACACACACACACACACACACACACACACACACACACACACACACACACACACACACACTCTCTATCGGGATAATATCGTGACCTGGATTATCGTGAATGTGAAGAGTACTCCTACTACTCAGACAGTACTTTGATTTTGGGACCTGAAAGTATTTCAACCACATTTCTGCAGTTTGCTCCTAAATCTGGAGGTTCTAGCGTTCTGATGAAATGAGAACGCGGCTCGCCGTCCAGTCGCAGCAGGAAACGCCAGCATTGTTTACAGCGAAGCAGCTGGAGGAGTAAATCTAGACAGCAGGAGGAAGGAAGAGATAGCCGGGAGAGAGGGAGCCCCTCTCCTGGGAGTCTGACCCACTTCAGACCTCCACTGCTGGATCACACCACACCAGCAGCCTCCTCCTCCCTAAAACTAAAACTCTTTAAAAAGCCTCTTCAAATGCTGAAAACGGCTGTTTTCCTCGTTAGACCTACGAGTTTCTCGATGATGATCTTATAGAATTTGATGTATCGCTGAGTTAAAAACATGCACATTAATGCAGCAGGAATATTAATCTGGAAACGTCTGATTTAATAGTTAAACGTTAGTATTTAACGTTAGTAACAGAGTATTTTTACACAGTGGTATTAGTACTTTTACTGCAGTAAAGGCTCTGCATGCTTCTTCCACGTATCCATTATCATAAATCAAAAGGTCACGCCACGATAATCCCGATAATCCCGGCTAAAAGGATCCCGATAAAACTCTTAAAATGGTGCTAAAACTTACTGGAATCACTTTAGACTTTTATTAAGAAACAAATATTAATCGAGATAAGACACATCTTTTTGTTTTAGTGAAAAACTATCAGATAATTTCAAATTAATTTGACATAATTAGGAACATGCATAAATGAAGGGTAAACACATGTATTCAAATGTATTTTTGTACCCTGTGTTTGTTAAATCAGGCTGTATTTTCCTCTTTTCTATCATCGCAGTGAGCGAGACGGCTTTTTGAACTCGCGATGATGTTCACGATCCCGACGATGAAAATTCACAATCACGATAAAATCCTCTCTCGTCTCGTCACCGATCACAATATAACATGAGCCGTTTTGATGTGAAGTATTATCTAGTTTTTACATCGTTCAGTCCGTTTAAATCTGAACACTGGGGCTCCTCCAGTCCAGCTGCCCAAGTGTCCTTGGGCAAAATACTGAACCTCAAATAGGCCCCAAAAGGGTGTGTGAACGTGTGTGAACAGCGGGTCTATGCAGGTCCTGTACCTGAGTGCGGGCCTGGTTCAGGCCATGCAGCCGCTGCTGGAGTTCACTGCGGTAGTTCTGAGCCGCCTCGATGCTCTCCTTCGCCTCCTGCAGCAACACGTCCACCTCCACAGACATCCTCCCTCCTCCTGACACACACACACACACACACACACACACACACACACAGACACACACACACACACACACACACAAAGAGAGGAGAAGAATATTTACAAAACGGAACTAAAGATGCCAAAAGTGAAACCTGAAACTCGACAAACTCACAGACTGTGATCCTGACTTCACTTTACTGTTAATCCCTTCTTTTATTTCTTTTTAATTCATCCTCCTACACCAATACTCCCACCGACCAAAAACAAATCGCTCTAAAAATCCAGTTTCTGATACAAATATTATTTGTATCAATCCAATGTCATCAAAAGCCATTATTCATGCAGAAATGTCAGAAAATGCTGTTTTCAGTCCCTTAGACATGGAGATCTTCTTTTCTCTGTTCTATCATAGATGGCATCACATACAACACACATTTATTCTACATCCAAGCACTTTTCAAACCTTGAGAACACCAGACTAACATTCAATGGCTTCCATCAGTGAAGGCAGTTTAGATGTCTGAATACTTGTACACGTTTGACTGGTAGAGGATGTGTGGCAACGAGTAAAAACCCACTTCCTGCCGCCGCCAGTCAACATCGCCACCGACCTTTAAATACTGAAGCAACATTCCTTACTTAAAGTAGGGAAAGTGGGTTTATTAAAAAGGCTCCTTCCTGTGGCCTTCAGCGTCCGTTATCAAAGATCACTATAATAATAATAATAATAATGCTGCTGCGTCGCTACGTTGGTTATTTTGGTTAAATGTTCCAGCCAGGAGGTAAACTGATAGCAGAGAACAAAGCAGCATCAACAAGTTAATGTCATGAGAAAAGACTATTAGAGCCTCATTTTATTTCCTAAATAATGTGAAAACACACTTTGATTAAATCATAGAAAATATACAAATATGTCGCTAATACACCATCAAACATTGTTCACTTTAAAAACCAATCAATTAACTGTATTTGTAATTTAAATGATTATTTGTTAAAATGATTATTTAACCCGAAAACATGTATTATAAAATATATTATAAAAATAATATAATATATTTTATATATTATCATATTTTATTTTATTTGACAAAAAATAAGAAAGTGTATATAATATAAATATAAAATAAAAATAAATAATATATAAGATGTTTGTCGATTGAAAAGATAATTCTGTCACATTTCAAATTTTCGCGTTGACGACCAGATATATTTGTAATGAAATAAGGTCAACAGAGGGGGGCGGGACTTAACGTCATCAACACCAAACTCTGAAGGAAGAAGCTTCTGGTTCAATCTTCACTTCAATCTGCAGATATGAAAGTGTTGAAGTGAAGACAACGTTTTGAACCAACTTTCTGTTTTTCTGGGAGTTATGACACAAGCTGCTGCGGTCGTCCACGCTTCCTTTACAGCGCTGAAAGAGGAAGTCACCGCCACGTACAGTAAACACAGAATCATCCGCCGGCCCGGGACGCCATCTTACATTACTACTACTACTATGAATGTATAGCATCAAAACTTAATCCATAACGACTATCAAATCTACAATATCTCATAAACATCAGAACTCTGCAGGCTGGGATTCATGTATTGTTACAGGAACATTTTGCTTTTTCTTGGGTCCAGAATCTGAGAAAAATATGAACGATTATTATTATCTTGATTAACTGATTAATTTTTTTATTTTATTTTGTTTATTGGCCAAGATTCTGGATTTGAATGCTTCATTTTGGCCGACTAATTGTCCAAAAAAAATAGAAGAAATAGTAGAATTTTTAATAATAATTATAATGATTGTGTTTGTTAAATTATTAATGAATTATCAAAATAAAATCTCAATAAAAACAATCAACTCAATTGTTTTGACAAGATAAAGAGGCCGGTTTCATGTCAGAAACAGAGGCTTAGCTTAGCTTAGCATAAAGACTGGAAACAGAGGGAAACTGCTAGCCTTCTACTGACTCCGAACTGGTTTACGTGCTTCTTGTGAACAAACCAGTCGCCACCAGTTGGATTTAGCAGTCAGGCAGTAATGAAGACGGAGCTTAAACTCAACAATATTGATCACTGATTAATCAGAAGAGTGTCTTGTTTTTTATGATTTAAGCTTCTTAAATGAGGACTTTGAGGTTTTTATTAAATGTTGCTCATAAAAACAAACAAGCAATCTGATGTCAATTTAAGATGTGGGACGTTTTTATACTATTTTCTGATCATTTAAATCAAGTAAACAATTGATTTATTAACTGGAAGATATATGTAACAGAATAATTCATGAATATAATAGTTGATTGCAGCCATAAGTGATGGTCTCTTTTCCCCCAAAATGTCAAACTGCTGATGAATCACGGCTGAAGGATCGTTTGTGTCTGTTTACCATTTTGGATCAAACCAATAATGAAAACAGGGAGATTAATTATTCTATTGGTGTTAAATATTTCCCTAGAACCAAATTGACATCCTTCAAATGTCCAAAATCCAAATATATATTTCATTTACGCATATAGCACAGAAAAACTAATGGTTTGTGATTTTAAAAGAGATTCACAACCAGTGAAACTGATCTACTGTTCTCCAGTTAATGCATTAACGCATGAACACAGAAGCCGTGAAACACAATTATGCAGGAATGCAAATTAACATAAACATGCACATGTTTTCTTGTCAATCTGACCTTTTTATGTCACCTCGCTCTCTTTAATCTGGTGGTTTTATAATCTATAAGGACTCAGAGTGAATACCACAGAATCAGTCGTCTCCCGTATGGTTCGTGTGATGCAGTGCGGCTGGAAAAACAAACCTGCATTCTTTACTCTGGTATGCTTTTTATGCAAATGTGCAGCCAGACAGAAATCAGGCTGCTTTTCTTTATTTAGGTCAAACCTGTAAGTGGGACAACATGCTGTCCTGCTTTCAGCCTGTAAGAAATATAGGAAACATTTGGTTTTTGAGGCACTGAAGTGGACACAAACACTGTACTGAAAACACAAACTCTTTTTTTTTAAAAGACCCAATTTGTAATGTTTGTCTTGGCGTTTTAAAAGAATCTGCAACTCATTGAACTCATGTGCTCTGACTCACAGGGAAGTTATGAAAGGCAGTTCAAACCCACATATTATTATAATTATTAGCAGCAGCAGCAGACCACTGTCGGGGAAGAGACAGCGGAGACATCAGAGGACATGTCTCAACAGGCTGACGACCAAGCTTCCGTATTTTGGAGTTATTTCCATCACGTTGTAAACCGCCGCCAGCCTCGGTGCTGCTGCCGTGATCCTCCATAGGAGGTCCATCAATGTAAATAATGCATAAGTCACGCGTTATAATGTATCCTATTGTTTCCGTGTGGGCGTGGTTAATTATTATTATTAATAAATCAACGTTATCTGGCGTGTTGGAGAAAAGTACTCCCAAACTCCGTTGAGAAAACACTCGTTTTAAAGCTGGCGCCGCTGCCATCAAACCAAACCCGTCATTATAATAAAACATAACGACTCGTCCTCATTAAGGAATGTATTTGGATTAATTCGGCATTGGAGTTGTTCACCAAACGACGTGTTCGTTCTTAATAAGCCCACTCCAATGCACAGGGGTTAGGGCACATTTGGCTGAAAGATGATGATAATAACAGATGAACTAGCAGAAAAATAAGAAGTATATCGGCTGTGAATGAAGCCGAATGAACGAGACTGTTGTTATAAGTAGTCCAGACGTTAAAAACACCGTTGTGACATTTTTAAAAAAGGACATTATTGTTAGTTTATCTGAGTTCGTGTTAAAAGACGAGGAAGAAAGTTGGGCGCTAGCTTGTGGCCAAAAACAAAAAGACAACGAAAAGACTGTTTGAGCAAAACAGGAAGTAACGACTGTTAACTTTAAAAGTGTCCGATGTTATAATTGAGATTAAAAGTCCTCAAACATACCCGCGTTACTGCTTTCTGGTCGCCATTTGGTCCCTGGAAGTTATGAATCAGCTCGCAGCCACCAGTCCGCCCGCTACAGACGCCGAAGTTTCTGGCGAGAGTTCCAAAAATGACACTTCCGAGTCTTCCGGGCACGGCAGCCAATCAGGAGACGAGATGAGTTTAATCGACAGGGAAACCGACCAATCCCATTGGACTACACTCTAATCTGCCCTCCCTCATTAACCGAGCCCCGAACATCAAAGTGGAACTAATGTACTCATGTACTGATACGTGTACTGTGATATATGTACACATTTAAAGGTATACTGTTGAAATGTGTGTATTTAAGTACATTCAAATGAACTTTTTCCCCCCCAGAGTATTTTTAGATGTTAGATTTTTATTTCAAGCCTGTCAAAATGAATACAGAAAGTGTCATACAGAAAATAAAATATTACACAACGAGAAAGCCTAGATATACAGTATATGATTTTTTTTTTACATGTCCGACAGGAGTGGGGAAAAGTATACACTTATTTAATCTCAATCATTCATATCCTCTGTCATACATGATGTTTTATTACATACTTAGATCTGTTCCTTGCTGTTGATTGCAGGGAATGAAAACGCTTTACACATTTATAACGTACAATGTAAGAGAAACAACATTAACAACCTCTGTTTTATCTTGCAGCACATTAACTTTTATTTGAACATATATTTAGATGCCAGCTTCCCTAAAAAAGACATCAGAGTAACAGAAATAGAGAATGTGGGGTGAAAGTCAACCTGCAAATATTTATATTATAAAATCACAGCGACATCGCCCTCTGTTGGTGATAATGGGTACAGCATGCGTGCAGGCTAAACGCATCCACTCCCAAACACAGCAGTCCCACAATGTTAAACATGTTTCAATGGATCAGAGACATTTATTATCTCTACCCCAAAGAGATCCTTTATTAGTGTTTCACATCGAACCGAGCTTACTTATATTATATAAGTATAAGTTATAAACTTATATACTTGTCTAAGGGCTCATAGCTGAGTCACAGATGAGGAAGGAGACCAAGTTCACGATGCAGAGCAGTTTGATGCAATTTATCATTTCTTTCACGATAATAAAAGTTAAACAAACAAATCAAATAAGTAAATGCACTTACAGAAGACACGCCACATGGCTGGGGCCTAAAACAGAGAAAGGGAGGACCAGGCACTCATTAAGGTGAAGCGATTGCACCTGAGAAGGGGGCGTGTCCCGATCACGTGGACTTCTGGCAATTAGTCTGCACTTTTCTTCTATCATTTATTTATAGGTTTAAATTTATACAAGGCAAACTTAACATTTGATAACAATAAAATATAAATACAATCAAATGAATAAATAAATAAACAACAAAACATAATTTTACCACTAGAGAGGAAGAGGGGGGGGGGGGGGGGCATTCACCTCAGATCTGGACGCGCGTGGACTGGCTGGACGCGTTGGGGACGTAGCTCTCGGTGACGCAGTGCGTCGGACGGGCCCGGGACAATCCCGATCAGATTAGCGCTTGACCCGCAGGATTTGTCAGAGAGAGAGGGAGAGAGAGAGAGGGAGAGAGAGAGAGAGAGAGAGAGAGAGAGAGAGAGAGAGGCACCTGACTGACCGGGAGAGAACAGACAGAAGGATCTAGATTCATATTCATGTCCCACTGGAGAGTTTTTCTGATATTCTACACATCTGTACTTTGAAAGGATCGGATGCGTTTTTACGCACGACTCCAGGACGCGCCTCTCCAAAGTGACCAAAGTGGAGCCATGGCAGCTTTTACGCACGGAGCCGGTGGCGTTTGAGGAACCTGAGGAGTCTGCGTTGCTCGTTAGTCACCTGAGATCCGATCATGTGTGATGTTCCTGCTGCCGGTGGAACCGTCTAATCCCTGCCCTGATTACCGCGCGCACTGACGGCCAGCCGACTGACACCTCTCGCGTTGACCGCCGCTATGAGTGCGTCCTGATCGCCGAGGCTCGGAGCCGTCTGAGGGGGTCAGCATCACTTTGTTTGGGTGCCAGGATGAGGAGAGCTGTGCTGAAAGAAGCCGCCAAACGATTCCCCTGGCTGGCCAACGTCACTCTGTACGGCTGCCTATTCGCCGGCGGCGACCTGGTCCACCAGCTCATCGCGCAGAAGGAGCGCATGGACTGGAAGCACACGCGCGACGTGGCCATCGTGGCCATCAGTTTCCATGGAAACTTCAACTACTTCTGGCTGCGGGCGCTGGAGAGGCGTTTCCCCGGGAAGTCCGCCGGGATGGTGTTCCGCAAACTCCTGCTGGACCAAAGCTTCGCGTCGCCTCTGGCCACCAGTGTCTTCTACACAGGTAAGAGCCGAGTCCACATCGACTGCTAAGTCAAATTAGAGGTCAGAGGTCAAACACGCTGATGCCCAAATATCAAAAATCTCCGTTTCAATGTCACCAAACATGAGAGCAAACATGAAGGTATCAGTTACAAATCAAACTCGTTGCTCCCTTATAATTAAGTTAATTGTGACGTAACACACATCATGAGGCTTCCCGTTAAGGCGGCCAATCAGTCAAACGTCACGTGGGTCAAGGTGAAGAGTCATTCCAACACGTTTTTTTTAGGGTTTGTGCGTAATGACGCACATCCACCCCCAACACTCCAAGTAAGAGTCTTCTTCTGTCCCCCACAGGAGTGAGCTTCCTGGAAGGCAAGGAGGACATCTTCGAGGACTGGAGGGAGAAGTTCTTCAACACCTGGAAGGTAAGGAAGGCCTCGGCATGAAGTCACCTTCCCCGCCGCCGCCGCCGCCGCTGCGAGCTCACGCAGCAGATTAACCTAGATTGTGACCACTGCTGCTTTTGCGCACTGGGCAGGACGCCCAGCAGCAAGCCGAGTAATTCACCCGCGGATAAAAAGAAAAGGACGTGAAATGCTGCCAAAAGTGAAGCTCAATGTCACGCCATCCTGGTGAATGTCTCATCCATTCATTCATCGTGTCCAAAATCTGATTTTACTGTAAAAAAAAGAGCAGTGATGGTCAACAATCTGTAATTTAATGTGTCATGTTTGATGAAAAGAAATTAATGACATGTCATGGATGGATTACTGACCTGGCCCAGGGGCCAAAGGTCAAGGGACACAAGGCAACCAAGGAGATGTGTTCAATGACCGCGACCAAAACGTGTTTCAAAATGATCTAAAAAAACATAAAAAAGTACACTTAAAATGGCAAATTGCAAAATCGTTGGTATTATTACTCAAGTATATATTTAAGTTTTCAATATATGACTGGGAAGCCTGTTTGTCAAAGAAAATCACATGAAGCTGGAAGTTTTTTTTATTGTTATATAGTTTTGCTCCTCCTCTTCCAGTCATCCAATCAAAAATGCCCTTTAATGCACATTAACCCACATTTCTTTCCGATGTTATTCATCTGAAGGCAGCACAGAGATGTTGTCTGTGTGCTGGAGGTCGTCTTCACTCATCACGTCCTGTGTTTCTGTTTTTCAGACTGGAC
The DNA here is from genome assembly GCA_029853015.1 of Chelidonichthys spinosus. Classification (NCBI taxonomy): domain Eukaryota; kingdom Metazoa; phylum Chordata; class Actinopteri; order Perciformes; family Triglidae; genus Chelidonichthys; species Chelidonichthys spinosus. The sequence continues at coordinate 20,285,980 of CM056839.1, read as the reverse complement.
TCATGTACTGGCCATTCATGCAGGTAAACACCAAAACAACGTACTGCGTTGTGTACAATCATAACTGACTTTAAACAAGAAAAGAAGACCTTAAAGTTGTGGAGCAGCAGCTGGGAGTAAAATCCTAAGACGAGTCCACGAAAAGATCCAGAGTAGATGCTCCAGGTGACAAGAAGGGCCTGGAAACCTTTTTAAATAAGCCTTTTTTATTTGTTTTACTGTGTAGCACCTTCAATTGTTTAAAAATGAAACATTACAAATAACATTTAAAAGTGTTATTATTATTATTATGGGTATTGAGTCAAACAAACACAGGACTTTCACCCAGGATGCCGCTGTTATGTGTCCCATGTGAAAACCACTCATTTAAATGTATCGTCCTTACCTATAATGAGCCAAACTGTGATATTTGAACTGATATGTGTTCCAGTTTAATCTCCCGTCCTGTTCCTGCCCTCTCCTTTAGTTTCTGAACTTCGTGCTGATGCCTTTGTACATGCGGACCGCCTTCATGGGCTGCTGCGCCTTCCTCTGGGCCAGCTTCCTGTGCTTCTCCCGGCAGAGCGGCGACGGCACCGCCGGCGTGGCGCTGGCCTTCGTCATGGACCCCCGCAAGACCCTGGAGGAGATGCGGCAAGCCCGGCTGGCCCGCAAGAAGCAGAAGGCCCAGCAGGAAAACTAAAGGGAGGAGGAGGAGGAGGAGGAGGAGAAGGAGGAGGAGGAGGAGGAGGAGGAGGAGGAGGAGGATGCTTCTGTCTTTCCAGCAACCACAAACTTAAAAGCACCACGAAGAGCAGAGCAGTTCATATATATATATATATATTTCCCCCCCACACAGATATTAAGTGTTAAACAAACACATAATGTTTAGTACCGGAGCTCAAACATGAAGGGTTCATCTTCAGGAGATGCATGAAGGTGCTGAAGACATTTTATAGCAGGAGACAGATTTGGAATATTTCTTTGTGTGAAAAAGTGGAGGTTTTTTTTTGTTCCTGATGGAGGCTCCGGAACGACCAAAATAATCAAAGATTCATCCTCTGGGGATCAGGAACAAAACACTCGCAGCAAGTTCGGAGAGAAGTCCTTTTTCTGGTTGCCCTGCTGTGTATCTGGTTGCCGTGCTGGTGGATCTGGTTGCCGTGCTGGTGGATCTGGTTGCCGTGCTGGTGGATCTGGTTGCCATGCTGGTGGATCTGGTTGCCATGCTGGTGGATCTGGTTTTGACAGGATGAGATCAGACCAATGGGGCTCGATATTCCTGCTTTACACTAGTTGTGCCTTCTCTCTGGATAACTGACCACAGGTCTGCGATCTCGCAGTGTTTGGCTGACTGCTCATAGTCACAAAAATCAATACAATCAATAATCAATACAATGCAATATGTGTATATATACATATATATATATACTGTATATATTTTTTGTGTGTGTTCAATTTTAAGTTTATTTTGGGATGCACTGATCTATTAGGATGATTACAAAAGGCGAGTCTGATGCCTGAAAGCTCCTGAAGGTTCATCATCTGGGGAGCAAGAATCAATAAATATCACAATCTGTCCATTATATTGAAAATCTGCAGCAGGAAACACAGCGATTAGGTTTAAAGATAACAGACCAAAACGTTTGAATTTAACGTTATGGTGATGTTAGACAAAAAGCCGGGGGTTAATCCTCTGGATAGCATGAATATTGTCAACACATCCCATGAAAAGACCAAAAAAACAACATTGTGTTAGTCTTTCTCTCGAGAATAAGAAAACGTCTTTTATAAACACAAAAAAACAAATATATAGTTACTGGTTTTTGAAGCTGAATAATTTCTTAAAACTGGGGACTATTTTCAGCGGTGGATTAATCCACATCTAGTGAGTAAGTAGTGTGCATGCATGCAACCATAGCTCGTTGTCATGGTAATACTGGAGCTCTCACGCACAGAGGAAGAGGAGATATCTGGCTTTAATACACAGGTGACACATGTTTGTGATTCATTTTGTGGGATGTGTGGATATTATTAGTAATATTATTATTAATATTATTATTACGGTATTGTATTAGTGGATGACATCACTCATAAAGTGCTTCTACCACAGGATGTGTATCAGTGCATCCCACTCGTTTATAGTCGTCTATAGTTCTTAATCCTGTCCTCTTACTTGAAACATCACATAGTTTGCCATCGGCCCAGAAACCTTATTATCACGTCACCCAAAACCCAGACCCGCCGCTCGCTTAGTTTAGACGTTTTAATTAGTGAAAAATACATTTTTGTTGTTAGTTATCCAAAAAGACAGTCAGGAGAATTGATTGCAGAATATTTACATTTATATAATATTATACTCTCATGGATACCAGTGACCCCGTCAGACTTCTGTAGCTTTAAACAACATAGATGTGTGTTTTTTCCATGTACGAAACAAAAATTAAACCTCAGAAAATGTTCAATATTGTTCAGAACTTTGTGTGAAACCCCATGTTATGATGTTATGATATTCTGATGACTTTGTTGCATTAGTACTTTGGTATTTTTAGCAATAGGCCACTTTTTTTTAGGTCAATTAAATGTCATGTTGTCGAGGGATCAGACAGATAATCTGAATAAATGTATTTATTTGATGGGGGATGGCATGAGCAATGAAGCTGTAGCACTGAAGGTGTTGAATCAGCAGATTAAGACGAGTGAAACACTTATAGTATTACTACTTTAAAATGCCCCGCCACTGTGTTTCACAGCAGAGAAAAACCCCTGAAGTATATTTGTTACAACTTCAAAATGTGATGTCTTTACCCCAACATTAGAAAAAGGGGGAATTTTGCCTTTATTAATATTTCCATGTAAGGTATATAAAAAAGGTACTAATGTTGTTCACTGGCAAAAATAAATAAATAACCTGACTTATTGTGATGTATAAACCTGCATTCAAAACACTACATTTTTTTTGCACATTTCTGCTACATTCTAAGGCTATGGAAATAAAATAATATTAATAATTAATCATAATAAATAATATAATATATAATATAATAATAATACATTGAAATTAACAATAATAATATTAATAATATACATATACAGTAAAAAATAATACAATTCATCATCTTAACTAGCGATATTTGGAGGAGTTGTATAATTTTTAACAGCTGGCCTTTTCACATGTAAGCAAGGACAGAGAGGTGTGTGTGTGTGTGTGTGTGTGTGTGTGTAACAGCTTCATTGCTCTAGTGAGGGTGCGTGGTGGATTAACCAGGATCAAATGTGCCCCGTTAATCCCTTCTGAAAAGGACACGGTTGACCCAGTTTGACCTCTGACCCCGCCGTCAGGAAGTGAAATTTCTCCCAATGAGAGTCAAGGATCGCTGTCAGGTGTCCCGACATCGGTTAAACCCTCAGAATGAACCGTGTTATTACAGCAGAGGATTAAAATACACACTTTTAACTTATATTCAGGTCTAATAAAGTAAAACTAATAAATAATTATATATAATAAAAGAAAATCTCAACATTTTGACCTGGTAAAATATCATTTTAATTCACATAAATAATACTTTTATATCACAATATACACTTTATATTTATTTTAGTTTTCCCCATATTTATCCAGACAAACAAAATGATTATTACTTAATATTATATATTACCAATTATATTATATAAACACTATTCACTATTTTAATAATATTAAATTAAATATTTTAATTCACTATTAAACACATCATACCACTGTCATTGTCATTTTGTTGACTTAAATCTTGCATAACTTCTATTTTTTTATTTACTTCTATTGTATGTTAGTTTTATGCAAAACGTACTATTTATTTATTTTTTGGTATTTTTATGTTGTGCTTCTGCAACAACCTAATTTGTCCTTTTATTGGATCAATAAAGGCTTATTACATATGATCTTATCTTGACATGAGGCTACCTGTCCATAAACACGTGTATAACACGCTCATTCATTCATATGTGATCATACGCGTCATTTATGTAATTATAGCTAATAAAAAAGCAAGTGGGAGTGGCTCATTTTCAATAATTACACATTAATTAACTCACCACCACACCCTAAATGCACTATTTTATCTCGTCATATTTATGTGTCATATTTCCGACAGCACTTGAAGGCATCACCGGCCTCCGGTAAAACCATCACAAGAGACGAGACAGTGAAGATTTGTCCAGACACCCCTCTGACCCGCTGTCACTCCTCTGATTGGACAACGATCCGGTCCCGCCTATCAACTTTTTGATTGACAAGACAGCCCGACCAATAGCGACAGGCACCGGGTCCGTCCCCTCCCTGCTAACTTCTGATTGGTTTATCGGTCCGGACAATATGAATGGCTACTTGTATTGTTCAACGTCTTCTCCCCCAAGAAGACAGCAGCAAGTTTGTGTTTTTCCAACTCGGAGGAAGTCATTTAAGAGTTTTAAAACTGTGTCGCCATTGATTTTAACTGACGGACGTGAGTCGGCGGTTTTACCAGCTCACGAAGAGGATTTAAAAAAAAGGAATAAATAGGTTATTAACGTTCGGTCGAACGAAGCTAACTGTTGAGCGTAAGTTATAGCTGTGTTGTGTTGGGATTTAAATGGTTAACGCTAGCCCCCCGTTAGCTACAACTAGCTAACTTATTTACATTTAGGAGGCTAAGAACGATCTTCTAACTGTCTTATGTGTTGTCTTGTTAAAAGTTAATAGAAGCAGGTGTTACTAAAGATATAGGAGGTTATAAATCACCCGTTATCTTTTGGGTGACGTTTGCTTTAGCTTCCCGTTTTTTGTGGTTTTTTTTTTGTTTGTTCAGCTTTCAGACTCCGTTAAATAGTTTATTCCAGGAGTGATTTGAGCTAAAAGTTTCATCGAATTTAAGTAACTTGAAAAATGTCTTATGAATCGATAGAATCGTATCTCTCAGTTCGGCATACACTGAGTATTACATATGTTATTATATATATAGTTAGGCTGAAACGTATTGATCCTACCGTTATATGTATCGACCAAACACTAGAATCTTGAGATTGTTATCTGAAACAGAGTGATACTTGATGGATGACGTGTGTGCCGAATTAACGAGGAAATGGTGATGAATCGTCTGGAATCATGTCTGATAGTAATTTAATAAATTTCCATCTAACGGTGTATTGTTTAAATTAAATGTCCTGATTTCTTTATGTAATTCTGCACAGCGAGAGAACTTTTCTAATCTCCTTGTTTGTTTAAATTGAACCCCCACAGACCAGTGTTGTGGACGGGGAGCCTCCGCTCTCCACCCGGGCCTGGGCTGGAGATGGGGGATCCGGAGCCTCCAGAGTTCGGGTCCCTAGAGGACCAGCTGGAGTACTGGAAAGAGCAGGCTGCCAGACACCAACAGAGGTGGGTGTTCATGTTTTTATAATGTTTTTATGCCACAGAAATCCTGAAACACTATACACACACACACACACACACACACACACACACACACATACATATATATATATATATATATATATATATATATTATCATGTTATATAAGTTATTATTGCCAATCCATTTGTGTGGGAAATATAACAAAAATATAAGATTTCAGCACTTCTGGGGCTCCGTAATAAACTCTGAATAAACAATCAGTACCTTTCTTGCTGCTCTCCAGTTCAGTTTATAGAGATGTGAGGCAGCAGACACTCCTGCAAGACAAACACACATTTCTGGGATGTTAAGACGATCGTGTTTAATCCATAATGGCCGGACCTTCCAGCTGTTTGGGTGGGAATAATGGTCAGGCCATGTTGTTTGTCCAACCCTGGCGTGGTTTATAACGATCTGACAAACGTTCCTCCCCGACAACGTCTCGGGCGGATTGTTTTGCCTCAAACACGAGTGTGATTAAATGTGTTTTTACCGTATATAAAAAGTCAGCAAATTCCCAAACTTAATAAGCGAAATTGGATAATAGGTCAAAATGATGTGTGGCGATAATGTCCAAAAGGTAACTAGGTCTTCCTTTTGTGCAGTTCGGAGGAGGCCCAGGAGGAGCTGCAGGAGTTTCAGCAGATGAGTCGGGACTACGAGGTGGAGCTGGAGACGGAGCTGAAACAGTACGAGACCCGAAACCGGGAGCTCCTTTCTGCCAACAACCGCCTCCGCATGGAGCTGGAAAACTACAAGGTATGGAGGACCGTTGGTGACGAAAATACATTTAATGGCAAATGTATTTTTTTTTTACGCTGTGGCCGACGTTTTACTGCCACCTACTGGCAGTTTGACGTGAAAACGACAACGTTAACAACTTAACACACAGAAGTATTTTTTTTATGTTCCGGCTGTTTGTTTCCATGACAACAGAGTTTTTGGATGAAATCTTTTAAATATGTAACTCCAGCATTGCCATGTAAACAAAACAAAACAAAAAAAAAAACGGTACCCGTGGAAACGGTGATGTCACGGCTCCACTTCGCACACGCATATATTACGTCTGGAGTTAAACAGTCATGCACGTGTTGCTGTATCTCTGATACATGCTTATTTATTATTTACATTGGGCTATCTATTAGAAAAGTTTTACCGCCACCTACTGGCGTGGCATGCACACTACAATGTTAGCTTTTTAAAAGCAAATGAAAGTCTGTTTTATAGCGAGTTGTCGTGTAAACTCGGACATCACTTTACTTTTTGAAAAACACCTGTGACGCAAGTCATTATGTCTCGTTATGGCCGACACTGAAAACAGAAAGCTGCTTCATCATCAGCGATGAGTCATTTGAGTAACATTGATCCGATCTTGAACGGGAGGATTTCCATGTCGGCCAGCTGATGCGAGGTTGAGTTTTATGGCTCGCTGCGGTCGCCTGCTTGCTGAATCGGCTGAACACACAGAACACACACTCTCACAGAGGATCGATTCAGGGCCGAGAGAGGCAGCTGATGACTCTCGCTCCGTCTGTGTCTGGAGGCGATGGCAGCTCGTCACATCAGACCTTTCCCCCAGTCGGGTTCGCTCGCTCCCTTCTCCCTTAAAAACAGACCGTTCATCCTGCTGCTGCTGAGATCATATGAGAGGGGGGGCAAGCTAAGAAACCGAGGGTTGGTTCCTACATCTTTTAACTGAGAGTGAGGTCATTGCAGCTCTAATTTCTTTAACAAGACTTTCTATGCTTTGTTTGTTGATCGGAGGAGAAGTTGAGTCTCGTGGAAGCAGAAACAAACATGGCCGCTGCTTCTTCTCTTTAGAGGTCACTATAAGAAATGTGCAACAGCCAACCTCATTTATTTCTATTATTATTTCTTTATTCTATTTTTATTCAATTCAATTAAGCACCGAAACAAAACACAAATTAGAAATCATTCAGACGTTGCCATTTGCAGCGGAGCAGATGACATTTTCTGTTCATAATCTAATTTGCTACAACAACCCATTATATTATTACAACCCATTATTAGATACTCAGATATTGTGTGAAACATTTTTAACCTAAAAGTGTTTGTTCCATTACATAAATCACATTGACCAGATTTTGCTGATAATCAGATTAATCTTTTCGTTTTGCTTCATCCTCCCGCCAGGAGAAGTACGAGACGCAGCACTCCGAGGCCCACCGGCAGATCTCCAGCCTGGAGGGAGACCTGGCCGAGACCACCGCCGTCAGAGACCAGCTGCACAAGTACATCAGGGAGCTGGAGCAGGCCAACGACGACCTGGAGAGGACCAAGAGGTCAGAGGTCGCCGAGAGAGTGAAGCACGTTAGCCACGTTAGTCACGTTAGCTCCACTAACGTGTGTGTGTGTGTGTGTGTGTGCTTCAGGGCGACCATCATGTCTCTGGAGGACTTTGAGCAGAGGATGAACCACGTCATCGAGAGGAACGCCTTCCTGGAGAGCGAGCTGGACGAGAAGGAGAACCTGCTGGAGTCCGTCCAGAGGCTGAAGGACGAGGCCAGAGGTAGGAGACCTGATCCTGGTCCTGCTCCGGGGTCTGAACCGGCCTGTGTGATAAGATCTAAGAGAATTCAAACACACACACAATCCTGTAAATGTTCTCAGGGTTCGTTCGGGTGCTGGATATCCTTGAACAGATTTAAAATAAAGTGCTTGAAAGTGCTTGAAATGTCTGTTCTATGTGATGACATATATGATATGAGAGAGGAGACTGAATACTGTGTGTGTGTGTGTGTGTGTGTGTGTGTCAGACCTGAGACAGGAGCTGGCGGTGCAGCAGAAACAGCCGTCCCTCATCAGCGCCATCAAAGACTCTTCCTCCTCCTCCTCCTCCTCCTCCTCGGCTGGTCTGCCGACTCCGCCCCTCACCCCGCCAGACAAGCGGACCGAGGACAAAGCCCCGCCCCTCCCCTCCACCGCCGCACCGTCCAGACCTCCGGCCTCAGCCGAGTCCTTGGGCACGCCGCCGCCCTCCGTCAGCCGAGGTCGGTTCCCACACATTTCACACGACGAGGATGCTTTGATTGTTTCCGATAGAAACTTTGAGCTCCGTGTGCGTTCAGCAGGTGAAAGCCTCTCGGCGACGCCTCTCACCATGTCGGCGAGGATCTCGGCTCTGAACATCGTCGGAGAGCTGCTGAGAAAAGTCGGGGTGAGAAGAATCACACTTGTGACCTTTGACCTAAGTGCTGTTTTATTTGATCAGCTTCTCGCTGCGTCATCATGTGACGCTGCAGGGAGCACCGATCAATCATTATTCTACATCCACCTCTCCTGCTCTGCTGCTCGTAGAACCTGGAGTCCAAGCTGGCGTCGTGTCGGGATTACGTCCAGGAGCAGACGGCGAGCCGCAGAGGCCACGCTGGTGGACAGGGGGCGCCATCGGGCCAGAACAACCCCTCAGAGAGCCCCCATCCCTCCAACGGCCTCTACAACAAGGGGTGAGACGAGCAATGTGATGAAAAAAATATCTGTCATTCTCCCTGCTGGCCACCAGGGGGCGACTCCTCTCTGGTTGTATAGAAGTCTATGAGAAAATGGTCCTACTTCCCTCTGCTGGCCACCAGGGGGCGACTCCTCTCTGGTTGTATAGGAGTCTATGAGAAAATGGTCCTACTTCTCTCTGCTGGCCACCAGGGGGCGACTCCTCTCTGGTTGTATAGAAGTCTATGAGAAAATGGTCCTACTTCTCTCTGCTGGCCACCAGGGGGCGACTCCTCTCTGGTTGTATAGAAGTCTATGAGAAAATGGTCCTACTTCTCTCTGCTGGCCACCAGGGGGCGACTCCTCTCTGGTTGTATAGAAGTCTATGAGAAAATGGTCCTACTTCTCTCTGCTGGCCACCAGGGGGCGACTCCTCTCTGGTTGTATAGAAGTCTATGAGAAAATGGTCCTACTTCTCTCTGCTGGCCACCAGGGGGCGACTCCTCTCTGGTTGTATAGAAGTCTATGAGAAAATGGTCCTACTTCTCTCTGCTGGCCACCAGGGGGCGACTCCTCTCTGGTTGTATAGAAGTCTATGAGAAAATGGTCCTACTTCTCTCTGCTGGCCACCAGGGGGCGACTCCTCTCTGGTTGTATAGAAGTCTATGAGAAAATGGTCCTACTTCTCTCTTGATGTATTATCTCAGTAAACATTGTAAACATGAGTTTATGGTCTCAATCTCTAGTTTCAAGTCTTCTTCAATCCAGCATGATGTTCATTTAGTACATCATGGTCCATTTAGAGTCCACCAGACCAGAAAGCAGGGGATGCTTTAGGGGGCGGGGCTTACCTGCTGATTGACAGGTCGCTTCACAGTGCTTGGATTTAGAATAAAGTGCTTGAAATGTCTGAGGATTGGATTGATACAAATATGTAGTTTACCACAGCTGGAAGGTGCTGGAAAAGCATGGAAATACTTGAAAAGTGCTTGAATTGGACCTTGGAGAAGGTGGTCCCTCCCTGTAAATGTTTAAATGTGTACTTGTGGTGTTGTGTTTGAAGGCTGGTGAAGAGGTTGGACTTCGGAGCCGGACCCAAGCTGCTGCTGTGAGCGTAAAAACCTCCCCCCCCCCCCAGACCCGGATCTAACGGTACTGTGTGCTGCTCGTCGTGTGTGTGGTTATTATGGGAGCTGCAGTGCAAACGGACGGTTTGCTCGGACACTTTGGGACTTTTTTTTTTTTTTTTTTGGCACTTCGCACTCATCACCTCATCGTGTTTGTTTTGCTTTTTTTGTGTGTTTTTAAGACGAATATGAAGCGAGTTTTTGAGGTCAGAGTCGATGGAAAGACGCTGACGGACGCAGGTTCAGACATTCAAGGAGAACATGTTTGAACAGGAAGCTGCAGACGGGGAGAGACAGAACACTCATTTCACCTTCTATAGAATGTCATTCAAAAACCTCCAGAAAAACAAACTGTGCACTTTAGCCGCAAACAAACCGAACAGCTGGCAGCAGAACAGTGACGAGCGCTGACCTTTACGATTAGTTTGAACACACCGCCAAACACTGGAAGGCTCTTAATCTACATGGTTTTAGAGTCTTTAAATACGACTTTGGAGCCGCAAGGGCGACGGCGGTCCGATTTTTTCCGACGGTGACTCAAATTAAGTTGTTAAGGAAGGAAAACATGACTGTGCACTTATTGCCATTGGTGTCTTTCGGTGGCCGACCCTGCAGCGCCACGCTGAGGACAAATGCAACACTTCTAGCTCCGCCCCTAAAGGTGCGTTCACACCAAAAGCTATTTTTTTTCTGCACACTGCAATTCTATAAAGTTGATGCAAAGATGCAAATACACAATGGAGACATATCGTAGCGGTCTGTGGTCCCCCAGAGGTCTAGATAGTAGCCCACATTAACAGACCAGACTATGTGGAGGAACCAGAGACTGTCTGTGGTCCCCCAGAGGTCTAGATAGTAGCTCACATTAGTCCAGAGACCAGACCAGACTATGTGTAGAACCAGAGACTGTCTGTGGTCCAAACAACAAGGTCTCTGCTGTATTTATGTCTAGATGACCTTATATGGAGTGTTGATGGAGCAGCTACAATGTTAGCGTAGCCTAGCACCATCAACCAGACTCCATTCAGAAAACCAGCGTTTTAACAGGAGTTATCTTGTGGTCTTGCAGACAGACCTAACAAACCATGACTCAGCACTTTTTACTGATCACCATCATGATGGAGTTATTTCAGCATCCTTTCCATCTGGTTATTGATATTAAATCACAGATCAATACTTGTTAGATCCAGTGAATCCAGCTTGGTGAAATCCACCGTCATGTCCCGGCGTATCTGGATCTTCACATCATTGCGTTTGGTGTGAACACATCTTTAGCCTCGGAGAACAGAAGCCCATCAGTATTCTGTCCGTCCGTCCAGGACTCTGAGGTCACGCGATGCAGCGAGCTCTACTTCTGTCTCCAGGAGTGAAAATAGGAAACGTCTCCCGTTAGCGAGGAGACGAGAATACTTCAGTGAAGGCTACTCGTGTTTTATGTTAAAAAGAACCAGGATGTAACAGGATTGACTCGTGGCGTTATGAACTAGGTGACTCGACTGTAGGTGTAGGATTTAGGATTAGCAGGTCGGTGCAGACTTGACCTTTGACCCGGTGAAGGTCAGAGACGCCGCCTTTACGACTCTTTAAGAGCTCTTACGTGTTCTGCTCTTTGTTCACCTTCAGTGCTGCAAACGTGTCTGAAAAAACAATAAAACTTGAAATGTTTGAAAATAAAAATCTTGATTTTTTTCTGATCTAGAAATATAAACGGGACGACACATCTGAGGATTCAGAAGCAGTTTAATATAATAGTTAATATGTTCTAATTGTGTCTGTGAGTTTTAAACAAATATAGTTTTACATCAGTTTCCAAATAAACAGATTCTTTCTAAATTCAATCTGATTCAAATTGATTTTCAACACGTTTCTTTTTTCTTTTTTACAACGTGAATCAAAAATGTAAAATGTTTTTAACAACGATATGTTGATGTGTATTTCCAAAATTTTAAATTTTCATACAAAGTGTATTTTACACACCGGTTAAAAATCTTTTTTGGTAATTATTTAAATTTAAAACACAAACTGAATCCATGAAAACTGATTTTATATAATGGGATTCTTTTAAAACTACCTGGAATATAAATACAACTAAATATATTAAATTTTGCATAAATTACATGCAATATAAATCCATAAATATTGAAAATAAGTGTTCAACCAATTTTTAAAAAATACCTTTGCTGATCCTCTTAATCACCATAAACATTAAAAACATATTTTAATTTGATATGTTTTGTATTTTAAAATGAAAATCAATGAACCCCTCATTTAAAAAAACAAACATGATTCTGTGTTTAACTACGACGGTTGCCATGGCGACTCCCGTCTACTCGGGGGAGGAGGAGGAGAAGACCTCCTCGCGGGGGTCCAGGGGGGGAGACGGGGACCGGGACGGAGGCTCCTCCTCCTGCAGGTCCACTGAGTTCTCCTGGACGGCGCTCCTCTGGCTGATGCTCCCTCCCAGCCCCGAGCTCCTCATGCCGCCGCCACCGCCGCTGCTGCGAGGACTCGGGCTGCTGAACATCGCCTCGCCGCCGCCGCGCCTGGGAACACCGAACACATCAGGAGGAAGAGAGAGAGGAGGAAGAGGAGGGTCAGGAGGAGATGAAGGATAGTTGCAAAGCAGTTGAAGCCCCTGAAATCTTTCAGCAGGTGCAAACTGAAGCGACGCGGAAGAGGAAGTTCAAAAAAGCCCGTTGAGGAAGAGGAGAATATTTCCCAGGAGGCTTTGAGGGACAGGAAGCAGATCAGATGTGTCTGAGGACAGGAAACAGGACGTGAAAGGAGGAAGAGGAAACTTAAAAATCACCTTCACGGTTCTTTTTCTCAAAGTGATTTCCTGTCACGATCATCAGCGAGATCGCCACGGCAACGACCAAAATCTGCTGAAAACTCTTAGAACTAAAACACACTTTTCCTGTTCATTTCTTCAAGAAACTACTTTAACAGAACGTTTTTTTTATTATGAAGATACAAATATGTGTTTAAATATGATTATGAAAATAACAGTAACATTATGTGAGTCTTTGCTTTCTCATAATAATAACAATAATAATAATAATAATAAATCTTATTTTCTGTCTAAATTATATATTTTTTAAATTACACAAATGTATTGTGGATTTGTAATATTCCCCATAAACAATCGGCACAGCAGGATTTATTCAGATATATCGTCTACTTTCATAGAGGATTAGTCTGTAAAATGTGAAAAACGCTGAAAGGAGAGTCTGATCGGATCCCTTTAGATCCAAAAACTCTGATAGAAACTTATAAATTTGAGGAGCTGCGATCAGAAATATTTTAATTATTATTAAAATAGTTGCAGATGGATCGTCTGTTGACTAAAATGAAGAAATCACTGATTTGAAATTAAAATATATATCTATATATCTAGATATATATACACAAAATTTTAATAAAAACTGAAGCCCCAACCAGAGGGCGAGATGAGTCGGTACCTCAGTTTGCTCCGGAGCGAGGAGACGTCTCTGCTGAGAGCGTCGTTGGCCTCCGTCGCCTCCTCCAGCTCCCGCTGCAGCTTCCTGCGGGCCGCCGCCACCCGATGGGCCTCCTCCTCCGCCTCCTCCAGCTGGTGCTTCAGCTGCTTCACCCTCACGTTGCCCTTCTCCGCCTGCAGACAGGGAACAGGAACGTGAGCGTTCATTCACGCCGCCGCCTTTGCCGCCGCCCTCCTCGCCGTGACCTCACAGCTACCTGGTCTTTGTACTGCTGCATCTGCTTCATCTCGTCCTCCATCTGGAGGCTCAGCTCCTTCACCTTCTTCTCCTTCTGACGCAGAGTCTTGGCGTTGGCCTGGCGCTCTCTGCACGCCACGATAATACCGTTAATAATACGCTTCATGTTCACAGATGAAACGAGGCGAATACAATCAGACATTAAATCATACAAAGACATGAAGATAAAACTGTTTAGACATGTTGGAAATAAAAAGTTGAATTTCTTTTTTTATGTCTCTTTTTAGTTGACTCTTTGGTTCCTCATAGAACCTGTTTTCATGCATTCTCGGTTCCACAAACAGTCTTGAATTACACAAAGTGGGTCTGACTGGAAAGCCAGGACTCTGGTGGATCCAACGAACCCAGTTTCATTCATGTGCGAGGATGTTGGTCACCATGGAAACCGTTTCATTGTAGCGATAAAGCCTCAGTGTGTAAGATGAGCTCTAGTGACCTCTAGGAGAATCACAGCCTTGTGATACTTCTTATATTAAATTACATGCAGCTCCAGATCTGTGTAATAACTGTTCTCCGTTTCCCAGCATGCACCAGTACCTGCTCTCCATCTCCAGCTGCTCCTCCGCCTCCCTGAGTTTGGCCTCCAGGGCGGCGATGGAGGACTTGAGCCTGGAGCGGCCCTGGCCCTCCAGCTCCTGCAGCTTGGCCTTCAGGTCTCGGTTGTGTCTCTCCAGCTGCAGCCTGGATCCCTCCCGGGTCTGGGAGGAGGACCTCTCCGCCGCCAGATCTGCACTTAGTTGATCCACCTAGTCAACAGGACAGGGGGACACAGCTCAGACGGGTCCTAGAAACCCCCACGACGTGGTCTAGTGGGAGAACCCCGGGACCTACCAGCTGCTGGCTCTTCCTCAGCCGGTCGTTGAGGCTCTCCATGTTGGCCTGCTCCTCCTCCAGCTCCTCCTCCAGCTGGACCAGCTTCGTGTCCAGACGGCGCTTTTCATCAGACAGCAGCGACCTGAACATGGCGGAGAAACGATGAGAAGCTCCTCCACTTACAGCAACATAGAGAAATACTAGAATGACTCATTTCTGTTAACATCATAAAACTTGTTCCTTGTAAATTATACAATGTGATGAGTGTGGCAACTGATTTAATCTTTTTACATTTGGGAACAAAGCTCATATTTACAGAAGAAAAATGATCTAAATTGTTTTCTCTGCCTTTAGAATTTAATTTAAATGACATAACTTGCTCTATTTGAGTGCATGGAAGAATTAAAACTCATCTGAAAGAACAAAATAATCAATTTAGTTCCATTTAGAACATGTAGTGGAGCATGTCTGCCCCCCTGTGGGCGAATTCAGTATTACCCAACAACAACAACAACAACAAAATTAAAGTAAAAGAAAGAAAACAATT
>CM056839.1:20205895-20268395 GCA_029853015.1 Chelidonichthys spinosus | reverse complement strand
TGCATCCTGGAGCTGGGAGGACAGACTGGAGACGTCTTTGCTCAGCTTGATGTTCTTTCCCTCCGCCTCGTTCAGCAGACTCGTCACGCTGTCCAGCTCCATCTAGTGGTGGCGACGAGAAGTACAGGAAGAGACAGAAGAAAAGGAGGACATGAGGTCTGTGAGGGTTCTCAGTCATCCGGGTCCTGGTAGTCCCCGAAAGCTGTATCGTTATATTTTCCTGCTGTTTCCGTATGTTTGTGACCCACGGTCGTCTTGGCGACCCGCTCCCCGAGCTCGGTCCTCTGCCGCTCGCTCTCGTTGAAGCGTGAGTGCAGGTCGTTCAGCTGACCCTCCACCTTCTTCTTCTTGTGCTCCACGTCCTGTTTGGCGGTGGCGAGGGATCGCAGGTCGGCGCTCAGGTCCGCCGACTCCTTCTCCAGAGACTGCTTGGTCTTCTCCAGACCAGCTCTCACCTGGATGAACGTCATTCAATGGTGGAAAACTATTACAGAAAAAGTATTTCTGTATCTGCTGCTTTAAATTCATTCAAAAGTCAGTTTTATGTTCGATATTAAGTGCGTTGTTGGGGGTGTTGTACCCTCTTGGCCTGCTCCAGCTGCTCATTGAGCTCCTCCACCGCCTGGCTGTGTTTCTGTCTCAGGTCCTGGACTTGGGCCTCGTGGCTCCGCCCCTCGTCCTCCATGGTTTTCTTCAGCACGGCCACTTCCTGCTCACGCTTCGCCCTGTCAGACGCACACACGACATCACCATGACATCACCACGACATTAAGCGGCCTGATTTAAATACATGCACCTTTATGCAGATGACACCCTTATTTACTGCTCAATGCAAAGATGTGACTAGACGTAACCGAAGGCCCCTGATTAGAACGTGTGGACCAATCAGAGGTGGACTACGTAAGACACGTTGGGCGGTACAGACCGGAGCTCCTGCTGGGTCGGCGGTGGAGTCCAGACTGTCCTCCAGCTCGGTGCGGAGAGCGTTCAGCTCGTCTCCGAGATCCCGCCGGGCCGCCTCCACCTTCCCCCTCGCCGCCCGCTCGGCCTCCAGGTCCTCCTGCAGCTCCGAGATCAGAACCTCCAGCTCCCGAACCCGCTTCACCGCCGCGCTGCGCTGGTTGCACTCCTCCTCCAGGCTGGGGGGGCACAAAAGGTTTATGATATGGTTTCTGACATCTCCACGTCTCCTGTATGAGGGGAAACATTACGATGAGGTGTTACCGGGCCTGCGTGGCCTGAAGCTCCTCCTCCTTGGTGGCCAGCTGGGCTCGCAGCTCGGCGAGCTGGGCCTGCAGGTCGGCGTGCTGATCCTGGAGGTCGGCCAGCTCCGCCTCCACCTTCCTCTTGGCCTTCTCCACGTCCTGACGACCCTTCTCCTCCTTCTTCATACGTACTGCACGAGAGAGAAGACCGATCAATCAAACCACTCAACTCGTTAAAAACAAGTCCTGTGAATCAAAAAGTGGTGAATTTTAAAAGGTGCCGTGTTTAGGATTTGGCACCATCTGGTGGTGAGTTTACAGAATGCAGCCAACTGAAACTTCTCCCGTGTTGATTTTATAGGATAAATCTCATATTCATTCATTATACTTCATACTTTTTAATATTCATAAAGGAGGTCAAAGCCTTGATTTGTGTTTCTATATAAATAAATGTCTTATATTTAATGTATAATATACAATATAAATAAATATAAAAGAGGAGTATTTGTGTGACTGACTCTCCAGCTCCGAGATCATGGACTCGTGTTTGGCTTTGAGTTTGCTCAGATTCTTGGACTTCTCCTCCTCCTCGGCCAGGTTGGAGTTCAGGTCGGCCATCCTCTCCTCCAGAAGCTTCCGCTCCTGCAAAGACACCACAGCACTCCAGTACACTGTGTGTGTGTGTGTGTGTGTGTGTGTGTGTGTGTGTGTTTAGGGACTACCTTCTGCAGTTTGTTGTTCTGGTCCTCCACCATCAGAACCTCCTCCTCCAGCTTCTTGACTTTTCCCTCCACAGAGACTTTCTCCAGCTGCAGCTTCTGACGGGCGTCTTCCTCCTCGGCGATGTGAGCCTCCATCAGCTGCAGCAGACAGAAACAATACATATATTATATTACACATTCTTACAAATACAGTGACAAACCAGCATATTTATTATTATATAATATAATATATATATATAATATGTTTTGTTTTTTAGCCTTGTTTGTTACAAATCAATAAGTGATGAAGTGTTAATAATAATATATGATGATGATGATATCCCTCCCACCTGCAGCTGCTGCTCCATGTCCTTCCTCTCCTGCTGCAGGCCGTTGCTGCGGTCCTCCTCCTCCTCCAGCCGGGCCTCCATCTCGTGCAGCACCTCCTCCAGCTCCTGCTTCTTGGCCTCCAGACGGACCCTCATCTCCTCCGCCTCGGCGTACAGCTCCGTCTCGGCGTGGAGCTTCGTCTCCAGGACGGCCCGCTCCTCGATCAGCTGCAGACCGGACTCCTGTCACTCTCCCAACGTTTCACATTTAACGAAGACAAACCAGACGAGAAGCTGCTTTTCTTTACCTGCGTGTGTTTCTGGGTGATGTCCTTAAGCTCCGCCTCCGACTTGACCGCCACCTCCTTCGCCGCCCGAAGCTCCTCGTCTTTCTGACCCATCTCCTCTTCCTGTCTGGTGACCTGCAGCAGCGGCTTCACCTGTTTAACACACGGGAGAAGACTTCAGACTGTGTACGGGGGCCAGGACATTCAGGTTCAGTGTGTGTGTGTGTGTGTGTGTGTGTGTGTGTGTGTGTGTGTGTGTGTGTGTGAGACCTTGGTGAACAGCCTCCACCACTGCCAGTTCCTGAGTTTGAGGTAACAGGCACAGTTCCTCTGGATCACCTTCATGGCGGTGAGCTGCTGCTGACGTTTACTGAAGGCCCTGAAAGGAGGTGGAAGAAGTACTCAGAGCTAGTACTTAGAACTAGTACCTCAGCACAGGTAGTAATACTACGGTGTAGAAATACTCTAATCTAATATGTGACTATATTTTGTATAATTAATCTGGAGTTACTAAATACAACGATACTTTCCTCTGAGGTGTAGCGGAGTAGAAGAAGAAAGGATAAAGTACAAGTACCTTAAAGGTACTGGTATCAGGGTCCAGTCTGAGTGCTGGTCTTACTTGCGGGCCAGGAAGCCTCTGGCTTGAGCCTGGAAGGAGATGATGACCACGGTCAGTTTGAGGTCTCGCTCCTCCTCCAGCTGAGCCAGAACCCCGGTCCTGAAGAACATCTTACTCTGACCGATGCGGAACAGGTTCGGGTCCAGATCCAGGTGTTTCACCTGCAGGAGGAGGGGGGGGGATTTCATTATATTGATATTTTATATTGTGCATATTTAACATATTAATATTTTATTATATCAAGATGATTTTATTTTATCAGTAACAGTTTATTTTATTTTTATTAATAATATTTTATTAACATTTATTATTTTATTATAATAACAATGATATTTTATTATTTACTTATTTTATTAGATTAATAATAATAAAAATAATAATATTTTATTAGAATATAGTGAAAAGTCAGTTCCGGCTCACCATCAGACAGCACGCCTGCTTCCCGTCCATGAAGCCCTTCGGGATGGCGTTGGCGGCCAGAATCTCATATCTACCAAGAAACAATAACTTCACTGAAGCTCCATGAATATGATTCATATTGAATTCAATTAAAGCAGAAAAATACTGGTGAACTGATGCTTTCATTATTATTAACACTAAACTAACATTTTAATTGGTGATTGATGGCTTTGGTAGTTCTATTTTGAAAGTTTGTACGGTTGTGTCTGCCCTCCAGTGGTCACAGTGAGGAACTACAGCGTGGTCTCAGCGGGGTTTTCCTCACCTCTGTCTGAACTCCTGGAACACGATGCGGTTCGGGAAGCCCTGCCTGCAGATCCGGATGCCCTCCAGCACGCCGTTACACCGGAGCTGCTCCAGGACCAGGTTCGAGTCCATCTTCCCGGCCTGCAGCGGCCGCAGCCAATCAATACGTTCATTCATCAATGCATTTGTTCCAGATACATGTTTATACATGACGTTGTTTTCATGCACTGATCAACGTGTCACATCCACTTCTTATTTACAGTCTAATGCTCTAAGTCTAATGATGGCCCTTTAAATGAGTGAATGCTAATTGCTAATGCTAATGAATAGCATACAAATATTCCAGACATGCAAGTTAACTCAAATTCACAAATGTTTAATCATTTAAACACTTACCTAACTGTTATCATAGCAATAGCCTGCATGCTAGCTATTAGCATTAGCAATTAGCATTCACTAATTTAAAGGGCC
The DNA here is from genome assembly GCA_029853015.1 of Chelidonichthys spinosus. Lineage (NCBI taxonomy): Eukaryota > Metazoa > Chordata > Actinopteri > Perciformes > Triglidae > Chelidonichthys > Chelidonichthys spinosus. The sequence continues at coordinate 20,264,075 of CM056839.1, read as the reverse complement.
ATCATGAGCGGGAGGTTAAAAGCAGTGAAGTCTGGCTACATGTTAAAGTAATGTAGTCTATGTAGCTTTTTTAAATGTGCTGTAAGTGTAGCATGAAATCAGCATGCTAAGCTAACTAGCCAGTCGTACCCTCTTCTCGTGGTTGGGGATGATGCAGCGGACGAAGTTGGGCTGCGTGTTGTGCAGCGTGGTCATCAGCTTGCCCAGCGACTCCTTGTACAGCTGGCCGACGGTGCGGAACATGCCCTTCTTGGATTTGGGGGGCGCCGAGCTCTCCGACATCTTGGTCATGGTCTCCAGACCCACCACTCGATCCGCTGGCAGACATGGGAGACGGACCATTTCATGTGATTTTACCGTGACTAAGAGGAGGCGATAACGTGAGGACACGTCTCCGAGGACTGACCGTCTTTCCACAGCTCCTGGATGAAGTTGCTGGACGAGTTGTTGAGCAGCGTGGTCACGTTGTCGTTCAGAGGATCCATGTTCTTCGTCAACCAGCTGGCCGCGTTGTAGTCCACCTGGGGAAGGAAACGCAAGCCGTGTTGATGGTGGTCACAGTGGCGCTGGTGTGGATTCATCCACATTTCTAGAGTCTGCTGGAGTCACGAGGTGGGAGTTGTAGTCCCGAAGCCTTCGGCGATGCTCACCTTGCCGGCGTAGTGCATCACGGTGAACATCAGCTTGTCTTTGTGCTGTTTGGGTTTGGAGAACTTCGGGTGGCTGGCGTGGGTGTTCAGCAGCTTGTCCACGAAGGAGACGTCGGTGGCTTTGGGGAACCAGCACTCCTCGTCCAGCAGGGCCAGGATGCCGGGGGGGTTGTTCTGCAGGACGGGATCGGGGTTCGGGATCAGCTTCATGCTAATGCAAACCTGGGATCTCTTCAGGTTATTAAATATCGTATGATAAGTATGATTTTAATGGCTAAACAATGAACCAAATTTATCAAAACGTGTCTATTTGATAAGTGAATGAAATCACTAACAAACTAAATATCAAAGAAGAATGCTAATACTCATAAATATATATTTTTAATTTATTGTATTTATTATTGACAGACATTTTTCCTGCTAATACCAGTTTTCATTCTATGTTTAAATCTAAACTTGTCTGGAACGTTGCCTGACTGATGTCAGGCAACTGATTCCAGAGCTGCTCGCTGGGTTTCACCAGGATGAATTCACTGGATCTCACATCGGCTGGTTTACTACAGCGGGAGGTGTGTGAGTGTGTGTGTGTGCGTGTGTGTTGGTCCACCGACCGGCCTCTCGATCAGCTCGATGCAGGGCTGCAGGTCGAGGCCGAAGTCGATGAAGTTCCACTCGATGCCCTCGCGCTTGTACTCCTCCTGCTCCAGCACGAACATGGTGTGGTTGAAGAGCTGCTGCAGGCGCTCGTTGGTGTAGTTGATGCAGAGCTGCTCGAAGGAGTTGTCCTGAGGCGGCGTGGGGGGGGGGGGGGGGGGTGTTAGGGAACCATACAATAATAAAACAGGCAGACGTTTGGCTTCGGTCAGCAGCTCACCTCGAATATCTCGAAGCCGGCGATGTCCAGGATGCCGAGGAAGGAGGACGACTGCCTCTTGCTCTTGTCCAGCGTCTTGTTGACCCGGGCGAGGATCCATCGGAACAGACGCTCGTACATCGCCTTCGCCAGGGCCTCCGTCGCAAAGTCAGCCTGCGTGGACAGTGAGGGTTTAGAGGATATACGCTCGGTGACGCTGGGAAGTGATGTTGGTGTCATTACTGCACCTGCTGCTTGGTCTGGGCCTTCTGCACCACCTCCCGGCCCACCTTGATGCGAGGGGTGAGCATGGCGCGGGTGAAGTCGGTGACGTTGATGCCCTGCAGGTGGCACACCTTCTGGGCCGCTGTGTGTGTGTGTGTGTGTGTGTGTGTGTGATGGGAACAGAGGAGATCAGACATGTTTGAGAGGATGAATGAATCCACAGTAACAGGTTTCGAGGTAAGAAGCGGTTACCGGTGTTGTCGGGCATGGTCGCCTGCTCGCTGTTCCTCTCCTTCTCAAACGTGACGTTTCCCAGCTGGAGCACCGTGGACACGACCTTCATCATCCCTGCAGAGCGAGGAAGACGAGGAGGGGGAGGGAAATACGTTTACAGATCCTCCTAACGGTCTGATCCGGGTACAGAGTCCTGATTCTATTTCCTCCTGCCCCTCCCTCCCCCAAAAAGCCCAGTCTGCTCTGATTGGTCATCTGTCCCAGCCCTTTACTATAACCAGCTACATTTGAATTCTATAGCCTCTTGTTCTTCTGCTCCTCTTCCTCTAGAAGTCCAGACGTTTACGTTTAGCAACAGCAAATCAGAAAACGTACCGATCCTCTCCTCCTCGGTGAAGCCCATGATCTCCATGGCCTCCAGAGTCTCAACGAACATCTCGTCGTCCTCCTGACCAGGGATCTCCACGTGGCCGGCCCTCAGGAACCGGTAGCAGCTGAAGTCCTCCAGCAGCAGCTCCTCTGAACACACACACACACACACACACACACCGTTTTTATAGAGTGAACTGGACTGAACTCATTGGAGTCCTTCACTAAATGTTGCTGCTCACCCTTCAGCTTGTCGCGGGCCCCGGCCACCATGTAGTAGAAGATGTGGAAGGCCCTCTCGGTGTTGGCCTGACGGATACAGCGAGACTTCTCCAGCAGGTCTGACCCCGTCGGGTTAAGAACATTAACACACTAAAGACGTGGTCACATCCAGGGTTCCTACACCTTTTTCAAAGTCACATTCAAGCACTTTTCAAGCATTTTAAGGTCCATTTCCATGCTTTTCCAGCACCTTCCAGCTGTGGTAAAGTACCAGCCCTGTGTATTGTGCTGTGAGGGTGTAGGAGAGGATACAGGTGTCGATGTTGGCCCCGACGATGTAGCCGGTCACGTCAAAGTTCAGCTTGATGAACTTTCCCTGCAGACGGACGAGACGACGGAAATCACGGAGAGAAAAACGCAAACTCACGACCTGACGAGGAACTTACGAATCGCGAGGAGTTGTCGTTCTTGATGGTTTTGGCGTTTCCGAAAGCCTCCAGGATGGGATTGGCCTGCAGCAGCTGCTTCTCTAGCTCCCCCTGCAGGTCACAATGAGGTCACACACATAAGTACATTTTCTCAAATACTCATCTACTGCTTTAATACAAACATAATATTAATTAATTAAATACATTATATTATATCTAATAATAACACATTTAATAAAATATCTAATAACAATATAATAATGAATAATGTCAATACAGTATTTCAGTGATTTTTTTTCTTATTATTAATATTATGTGTATGATAACAATTTACATACAGATGATATAATATGAGTATTTTTATTTATATTATATAAGAACAGATAATTTAACTGTCGATACAGTATATGAGTGAATGTTTCTCTTATTATTAATTAATCAGGAATTAATATAATAAAAAGGAATTTTCTACTCACGTAGGCCAACTGCTGCTGCTGCTGCAGAACAAACAACACAAACAGGTTAGAATCTCTCAGAAGACCGAAACCTTATTAATAGCATTAATTAACTTAAAGCGAGAAGAAGAAGAAGAGGAAGAAAAGCTCCATCTTCACCGGCTGCAACATTTAAGCAGAGGTGAGTACAAATACTTCAGTAGAATGATCAGGTATTTGAACTCACGGGGTTGGCCTCCTTCTTGCCCTTGTGTGAGGAGGCGACCACGGCCAGATACTGGATCACCTTCTTGGTGTTCTCGGTCTTCCCCGCTCCGGACTCACCTCTGGGAGAGACAGGAGGGAGGACAGGAGGGGAGACAGGAGGGAAGACAGGAGGGAAAACAGGAGGTGAGACGGGAGAGGAGACAGGAGGGGGGACAGGAGGGGAGACAGGAGGGAAGACAGGAGGGGGGGCAGGAGGAGAGACAGGAGGGAAAACAGGAGGTGAGACAGGAGGGGGGGGCAGGAGGAGAGACAGGAGGGGAGACAGGAGGGAAAACAGGAGGTGAGACAGGAGGGGGGGCAGGAGGAGAGACAGGAGGGGAGACAGGAGGGGGGACAGGAGGGGAGACAGGAGGGAAGACAGGAGGGAAAACAGGAGGTGAGACAGGAGGGGGGGCAGGAGGAGAGACAGGAGGGGAGACAGGAGGGGGGACAGGAGGGGCGACAGGAGGGGAGACAGGAGGGAAGACAGGAGGGGGGCAGGAGGGAAAACAGGAGGTGAGACAGGAGGGGAGACAGGAGGGGGGCAGGAGGAGAGACAGGAGGGGGGACAGGAGGGGAGACAGGAGGGAAGACAGGAGGGAAAACAGGAGGGAAAACAGGAGGTGAGACGGGAGAGGAGACAGGAGGGGGGACAGGAGGGGGGACAGGAGGGGCGACAGGAGGGGAGACAGGAGGGAAGACAGGAGGGGGGCAGGAGGGAAGACAGGAGGGGGGCAGGAGGGAAAACAGGAGGTGAGACAGGAGGGGAGACAGGAGGGGAGACAGGAGGGGGGGCAGGAGGAGAGACAGGAGGGAAAACAGGAGGTGAGACAGGAGGGGAGACAGGAGGGGAGACAGGAGGGTAGACAGGAGGGTAGACAGGAGGAGAGACAGAACTTTTTATATCTGTTTTTAAGATTAATGTATCACTTTGTGATTGTATCTGTGAAAAGTGCTAAATAAATACATTTTAATTACTTCATTGAAAAAAATACAATCAGATGAATTGCTAATGATGTAAATCGTTACATTGTTTTAGGTTAATTAGTGATGGAAGTGTGGGTGTGCGTGTGGGTGTGTGTGGTGTGATGGAATAAGTTGTTTAGACTCACGTGCAGAGAATAGACTGATCCTCACGGTCTGTGGAGGGGGGGGGGGGGGGGGGGTAGAGAGGGAAATGTTGACAGAGCTGAACTCTTGGGCCGAACGAACCAAACATGACCTCTTGACGGCGGCCGGCCGGAGAGAGAGAGATTAGCCTCCATCACTCACGGCGGTTATAAATAGCCAGGTGGGATTCAGGACTCGGTCGCTGTAATCTGGTCTCCCGGCTCCATGTAGGGCCATTCTGGGCCCCCGAATGGAAAAGTACGGAGTTGTTCCGAGGTCAGCGGTGGACCAGACCGAAACCTGCATGTGCTGACTCAAAAGCCACCGGCAGCACAATCCCTATATATACTGTATATATATTTATTTATTTATCACTATTAAAGTGTGAATGTCCACGTAGGAAGGAGGACTTTCACTCAGGAGACCGCTGTTGTGTGTGTGTGAGACTTAAACTAACTCAATGTTAACTTTTCAACGAATTCAAAACAAAACGCAGTATTAAAGTCAAGGCCGTCACAATGTCATGCTTTTTTCTGTTTTTAGGCAAATTAAATGAAACATTTTAAAGGCTGGCATGCATTTAACTTGCATGTCAATATATTTATATTTTTAGTTTATATTGTCAAAGTTCTGTCAAAGAGAACGCAAATATTATGCCGTTAAAAACAGCTTTTATTTTGAATGAGGTTAATTTTTCCGAGCTTTCGCACCGCGTAATATTCCACATGACTGCTTTTTGGCTGTTTTTACCTTTCACAATAAAAGGTCTCCACGTATGTTCGTCTCAGGCGAGTATTTTTGCATTTTTTCACATCGTGAATTCATCGTGAGGAATGTAATGAAACCGGGTCACCTTGCATCATGTTCCGGTAGGCGTTGTCAGTGATGGAGTAGATGTGCGGCGGCACCTCGTGGCGTTTCTTGCCCTTGTACATCTCGATGATCTTCTCCGAGTAGATGGGCAGCATCTTGTAGGGGTTCACCACCACACAGAACAGACCCGAGTACGTCTGTGGGAGTCCAGAGCACAACGTCAGACCTTCTCCAACAAGCAGACACATTCATTTATCCTGGGAATAACTTATGTGTTCAGTATCAGTGTCATTTCCTGTTTTATTTTGAAAAACATCACCTCCTCACAGGAAACACACTTCTAAAAATGTTTTCAGCTGTATCTCTACCGTTAACCCTTCACCTTCTATCTTCCGGTTCTGAACCATGAAGTGCCTTTAAACAGTCATTCTCTCTGCTGGCCACCAGGGGGCGACTCCTCTCTGGTTGTATAGAAGTCTATGAGAAAATGGTCCTACTTCTCTCTGCTGGCCACCAGGGGGCGACTCCTCTCTGGTTGTATAGAAGTCTATGAGAAAATGGTCCTACTTCTCTCTGCTGGCCACCAGGGGGCGACTCCTCTCTGGTTGTATAGAAGTCTATGAGAAAATGGTCCTACTTCTCTCTGCTGGCCACCAGGGGGCGACTCCTCTCTGGTTGTATAGAAGTCTATGAGAAAATGGTCCTACTTCTCTCTGCTGGCCACCAGGGGGCGACTCCTCTCTGGTTGTATAGAAGTCTATGAGAAAATGGCCCTACTTCTCTCTGCTGGCCACCAGGGGGCGACTCCTCTCTGGTTGTATAGAAGTCTATGAGAAAATGGTCCTACTTCTCTCTGCTGGCCACCAGGGGGCGACTCCTCTCTGGTTGTATAGAAGTCTATGAGAAAATGGTCCTACTTCTCTCTGCTGGCCACCAGGGGGCGACTCCTCTCTGGTTGTATAGAAGTCTATGAGAAAATGGTCCTACTTCTCTCTTGATGTATTATCTCAGTAAACATTGTAAACATGAGTTTATGGTCTCAATCTCTAGTTTCAAGTCTTCTTCAATCCAGCATGATGTTCATTTAGTACATTATGGTCCATTTAGAGTCCACCAGACCAGAAAGCAGGGGATGCTTTAGGGGGCGGGGCTTACCTGCTGATTGACAGGTCCATTTAGAGTCAGACTGACCAGAATTTTCTTTATATTTTCTGATTTTCTATCATCCAACTAACCAACCAAATAGGAATATAATTCATAATTTAAATAAAAAATACATGTGTTATTAATGTCATCTACACTAATCTGGGCATCATTTGTTGCCCCAGCAATGTAACAATGAAGTGCATGTTGGGAACTTTTCATCACTATCATCACACTTTGAAATATAGCCGACACATATTTTCTTAACTTTAATGGCCTTCAGGCTGAACGACTGCACAGAAAAACCCCGTCATTATTAATGGAAAGATGTTTTTATTTAACTTATTACTTGACATTGCCGATGCCCTTTTTCCGAGTTGCAGTATATTTTTCTGCTCTTATAAGGACTGGAGGGACCGGGAGCTTCGTGGCCGCCAGTATTAGACGCATCAGCGTGGATTTTACATTTTTAACATCTCGTACCTTATTAGACTTTGTCAGACTGACGGAAACATTTTTTAAAAACATAAGCTGTTGATCCTCCCGGCACATCCTGAGTCCTGAAGCACTGGGTCCCCGAACCAGGACTTATACACCTGAATGTGGGGTCAGTGTGACCGCTAAAGTGGTTTAAGGGGACATAAGAGGCGGCGTGTTTGAGTGTGTAGTTCTACTTATTATATATCCTTATATATTTAGGCTGGATTTAAAAAGTGCTACTGCTGCCGTTTCTTTTTCCACATATTTTAAAACACAAATATTTGGTTCTTATTTGAATCAATGATGTTGAATAATCAAGACTGGAGCGTTAATGACTGTCGTTAGTTTTTATATACGTTCTGTTTCCCCTTTTCTTCTGCTTAACTGTTTCTTTAAATGCCGACCAACACTTCTGAGAAAAACTCATTCATCTTTAATATTGTTATTATTATTATTCTTTTTCCATCCTCAAAGACCAGTGATATTATTTCAATATCATGTTTTATTGTTGTGTGTTCCTGTCCTGTGTGTGTGTGTGTGTGAGTGTGTGTGTGTGTGAGTGTGCGTGTCTGTGTGTGAGTGCGTGTCTGTGTGTGTGTGTGTGTGAGTGTGAGTGTGTGTGTGAGTGTGCGTGTCCGTGTGTGAGTGTGTGTGTGTGTGTGTGTGTGAGTGTGTGTGTGTGTGTGTGTGTTCCTGTCCTGTGTGTGTGTGTGTGTGAGTGTGTGTGTGTGTGTGTGTGTGTGAGTGTGTGTGTGTGTGTGTGTGTGTGTGTGTGTGTGTGTGTGTGTGTTCCTGTCCTGTGTGTGTGTGTGTGTGTGTGTGTGTGTGTGTGTGAGTGTGTGTGTGTGTGTGTGTGTGTGTGTGTGTCCTGTCCTGTGTGTGTGTGTGTGAGTGTGTGTGTGTGTGTGTGTGTGTGTGAGAGAGTGTGTGTGTGTGTGTGAGTGTGTGTGTGTGTGTGTGTGTGTGTGAGTGTGTGTGTGTGTGTGTGTGTGTGTGTGTGTGTGTGTGTGTGTGTGTGTGTGTGTGTGTGTAGTGTGTGTGTGTGTGTGAGTGTGTGTGTGTGTGTGAGTGTGTGTGTGTGTGTGTGTGTGTGTGTGTGAGTGTGTGTGTGTGTGTGAGTGTGTGTGTGTGTGAGTGTGTGTGTGTGTGTGTGTGCTGCTCACGTAGATGAGGCTGGAGAAGTATCTCTCCCGCAGGTTTTGGAGGACGGAGGCCTCGTTGAGGAAGGTGAGGGCGGCCATGTCCTCCACCTTGCTGAACTTGGGTGGGTTCATCTTCTGGATGTCGTCTTTGTTCAGCGTCACCTTCTGGCCGTTGGAGAGCTGCACCAGAACCTGCAGACCAAACACAGGACGTTATACGGGTCCTATGTGGATCATTCCAGAACTTTCTTGTTCTGTTGTTGAGATTAAGTGACTTTAGTTTAAGAATACCCAGAAAGCATCTGTGACAGATAAACAGACTTGGTTGGGTGAGTTTACGTCTTTGCGCCCGGTTTGGGGGTCCTGACACCCATTTTTGGAGACTGAGAGGACTTAAGAGCGGGAATTTGAAAAGATACAATAAAGTGTCTCAATATTTTCTTCCAAAAGAGTTACAGACTATAATTAGTGTATCATTTTATTTTGTTTATGTTTAATTATATTTTCTATGTTTGTTTTTCTTAATTTTCCTTCTATTTTGTATGTTTTTTATCCATTAAAGCTAAACATGTTTTTTTCTGTGTTTCCCTCCAATTGTTTATTCTTTTTCTTTTGGTTTATTTTGTGTTTTTTATAAAAAGTCCAAATTACTTTGGCTGTAAAGACTTTAGCTTTATGTGAGAATGTCATTGTTTGTTAAATAGGTGCACAACATGACCGGGGATGTGACCTAAATGGGTTAAAAGGCATTCTCATTTAATTTTGACTTCACGTATCTCTAGAAAACAGAAAGTGAGAGACGTGATGGACTCGGCTGTTGTTTCAGGACCACGGACAGCGCTGTTTGTTGTGTGAAGGTTGCAGCGCTGTCCGGTGCTGAAACGGAGCCAAGGAGATCAATAAACAGACACTGAAGTCCGACATGATATCAAATCTCAATTCTCTTTCTTCAGGCATCATATGTTTGTCGTATCAACAGGTAATGTCGTACCTGTTTACGTCTGTTTTGGGGAAACTCACTTTTTTAGTTTGATTTCTTCTTTGGTTTTGTCCAAAATAAGAGAAACTTGATTAAAAACGTCACTTTAATGTTGATACATGTGTGCAGTTTGTTTTAAAGTGTACTTTTACTGTTTGGTAGAGGCTCGGAAGAAAATAAGTGTCAAATAAAAAAGGTCATGTGACGACAGTGATGACATCATCAGGCCGTACGTTACCTCATCCCCCTTCTCCTCCTTCAGGCTGGCCGCCTCGAAGCCCTCCCTCTCCGACGGCACCCACACCATCTTCTTGGCCGCCCAGTCGGCTTGTGCCACCCCGCTGTTGTGGAAGTCGTTGTCCAGGAAGAGGAACTTGCTGTCGTCGGCGGCCGGGTCAGCCATGTTGGAAGCGTCGCTGTCGGCAGTCGGGTCGATCGGAGGCTCGCAGGCGGCAGCGGCGATTGCCGGTGCTTCGGAGGCGGTGGTGGTGGAAACGACTTCTGGTTGGTCACTGGGGACTGGGTCGGCCTCTGGTGGGTCGATGGGAGTCGGGTTGACCTCTGACCTCGGTTTGACCTTCGGCCTGAAAACACGACATGACAGACGACACAAATCACTACATCTGTGAACAACAAACAAACAAACAAACAGCGAGGATGCAGCGAGCAGTTAATCACCGCTCTCAGCCAAGGCTAACTGTTTCCACCCATTTACAGTCTTTATGCTAAGCTAAGCTAATGGGTTAACAGGGACCTGATTGGCAACGATCTTCTCCTCTAACTGCAAAAAAACAAGTGTTTCCCAAAAGCACAAACTATTCTTTAAACTCTCTCATTTACTCACATGTTCATACTTTTGAACCATTTCTGTTTTCTTGAAATCTCTTTAAACTTTGCTCTTCAAAACTTTCTTAGTTGTTTTTTTAAATACATATATATTCGCCTTTTACATGCAAAGCACTTTTAAATTTACGTTTGTGAATGAAATGTTCTATAACAATGAACCTAAAAGTTTTAAATACGTCTCTAAATATCTTTAAAAACGTATCTTTAAAGTCCCTCATTTTCATACTTTTTCTATTACTGTTTTTTCTTGAAATCTCTTTAAACTTTCTTTTAGAAACTTTCTTAGTTTTATATACTTTCATGCCTTTTACGCTCCATGCAAAGCACTTTTAAATAAAAATTTTGCGTATGAAATCTTCTATATAATAGAAAAAACTTGCTTACCTTGAACCTATTAAGTCGTTAAAGTCTTAATAGGATGAAGAATCTGAACCATAAAGGAAAACTCAAGTTTTAAATACGTCTCTAAATATCTTTTAAACTCAGAAAAACGTCCTCAGCTGATCAGATTTGATTGACAGAGTTGGAAACACAGACTCTTCCAGAGGGAACAAACTCGTACGAAGCGCCGGTCGCTCTACTCAAACAGTCCCACAGATCATCAAGTCCTCAGACCAGCCAGCATCAATAGAACTCCTCAGACCTGCTGCCTTCGTCACCCACATTTGGCTTTCGCTGAGAGATTACAGCAGATAACGGCCCCCACATTTCCCTACAGGTCTGCAGAACTTACACCCTTATCCCGGACTCTGCCTCCACGCCTGGGTCACAAGGCGGCTTTGACCTCCCGTTGAACAGCAGGCAATAAAACATGAAAAGCAGCAAGCAGATAATAACCGCTGTAATCAAACAGCTCGGCTGCCACGCTGCTGGGATGCCCATGTTTGGATACCCGCCCCCCCCACCACTGTTGCTCCCGGTAACCCTCGGGAGCCCCAAAGAGGGCTGCTAGGGACTTAAGCGGGCGTACTACCTTTTAAGGTGGCGAGCTCGCGGGTCCAGCCAAGCTTGCCGTTTACACCAAAACGGTGACATGTCACAAGGTGTGTGTGGCCCGCCGGCAAACACACAGCAGCAGTCAATCTGACATGTTTCATCTCAGAGAAACACATTCATTATTCATTTATGGTTTAAAAAATCACCCTGGAGCTTTTACAAAACAACTTGGACGATGCATCAGGGATTAAACTTTGTAATCATATCAAATATTGCTATTAAACAGCAAATATGAACATGAGAGTGATCGAAATGTGACTTTTACTTTTTAAAAAGTCATTTTTGCATATTAATAGCATTTGTAATAAACTGAACAGGTAGTCTCATGTATATTAAATATGCTCCAGTGAATGAAGGAAGGCTTCATACTCACCGTGCAGCGCTTCAGCCTTCAGTGCGGGACGGAGGCTCGACTCCAGCAGGACGACGCTCTCACGGCAGGTGAGTGAACCGATGATGATGATGATGATGACGTCCTTCCTCCCTCCCTCCACACGATTTAAACCGGACCGCGACACCTGGGGGTGGAGCGGCGGCGCGCGACACCCGCCTCGTTTTCCAAAATTGGCGAGCGACGTCCATCCAGCCAATCACAGCGGGAGGTGACGGTTTATTTGTTCTACCTTCAAAGTAAAAGCTTTGAATTTTGCGGTAAACATGTCTTTCATTAAAAGAGGTGGGACGTAACGACGTACAAATACTCCGCAATGCATTTGAGGGGACAGATCGATTATGATGGTAGATACTACCTTAAATGAATATTTACATTTTCCAAACTTTCACTTTTATTCCACTACATTTTAGATATTACAATTATTTAATATTCCTCCAATACATTAATTTGACAGTCGTAGTTATAACAGACTAGTTGAAACTGATCTTCAGTAGATAAAGCAACATTAAGTCAATGTCACACATCTGTATTAATTACAATAAACAGAAGTCATTCATTCATTTTAATGAGAATTCACTTTTCAAACTGAGTTTTGAAACTTTTGAGTGCATTTTCTACATAATTATGTTACGTTAACAGTTGTATTACTTTTAATCAAGTAGAACTACAATTAGCATTTAGATTAAAGGATTACTGAAGAGTAAACCATAATTTAGTCATACAGGCTTGCTTACCTATCTTTATAAAAAAGAAGTGTTTACTTCATATTTCTCAGCGAGACAGAAATATGCACTCAGACTGTGTAAATTATAAACGTCTGTTCATAAATAATTAAGACTAATTCAGCTTAATTTAGAGTATATTCCAACCAATTAATTTATTTGTCAATAATGTAACCACCGATAATCTTTTATTTTGAAGGGTTTACGCGGAAGACGTGCCTCTTGTATTCTCGCTTGCCGAAGTAGCCTCGTTGCCATGGTGATCTCACCAAGCAGTAGCGGTGCTAGCTAAATGCTAACTGAAACTAGTTTTGACTTTGAAGTTATTTTGGAGACTTAAAAATGTCGGAGCCTCCGGAGGAGCAGCGGGACTTTGAGGAATACTACACCGTGTTTCGGGGCTCTTCTCCGGAGGACGTGTCGCACGCCCGGCAGCTCTGGAGCTCGGTGTCGCTGCTGCCACCGCTCGAGTCCCGGCTGGTGTCCGCGGACATCCGCCAGAGGCTGCCGGTGTCCCGGCCCGGGCCCAGACACTCCGCCCCGGACCCGCCCCCGCCGAGTGTGCCCGCTGCCCGGCAGAGACGCGAGGAGCGGCGGCGGTACGAGGCCATGGCGGAGCGGCGGAGGGAGACCGCGGCTCTGCTGAGGGCGCAGCGGGAGCGGAGGATCCGGAAGGAGCTGATCTCCGCCGGGTTCAAAGCGAAGCTCGACCACCGGGAGAACACGACGAGGCCGCAGCCGCGTCCAGCAGAGTCCGAGACGGACGAGGAGCTGGTGAAGCAGCTGCAGTAGAATACACATCTTTAGAAAAACACTTTTAAAGCGGTTTAATGTCGAAATAAAATAGTTGAAACTGTCTAAGAAGTCTGGTGTTGGGGCGGATGTGACGTATACCTGAAAACTGTGGACCGGAAATGAGTGAATAAAGCGTGACCCTGCTTATTTTTTTTATTCATTGCCATGTTAACATTTAATAATAATAATAATAATAATAATAATAATAATAATAATAATAATAATAATGAGTTTATTTTTATAGCACATTTAAAAACAGCAGTTTACAAAGTAGCAGAATATACACACATACGGGTCTACACACAAAAACAAATATACACATCAACGGACAACGATAGGTAGAGTTAAGAGTTACAATAAGGTAAAAACAGTAGAAAGTCAGTAAAATATAAATAAATCAATGAAATAACAATGAGATTAAAAGTTAAAAATGAAAAAGTAAAAAAAAAAAAAAAAAATCACATAAAAGCAAGTCTATAAAAGTGTGTTTTAAGAAGTGATTTAAAAGAAGTCACTGATTCAGCCTTAGCTTGTAAAGAACATTAAAGTGTTTGTGGCACCAGATGAAAAGTCAGAGGATCACCGGACTTTCATGTGTGTGTCTGGACATACACAGGTGAGTCCCATTACAGCTGCTGATCACACCTGTGGACAGCTGGAGGTCAGGTGGAGGTCATGTGACGGGAATGAGACACGTTGGAGAAGCACAAGCAGGTTTAGTTTCATAACAATAAACACAGTCGAGAAAATAAAACTACACAAAAGTCAAGAATCATAAATATAAATTTCACATTAAAATATATGAACACATCTGTTCGGGTTCTGTTATGTGACGTCACAGAGATGATGAAGAGTGTATGGCTGATGAGTTTTGTATTACAAGTTTTCTAAAAAAAAGTTTAAATATGCAAATGAGGCATTTTCTAATAATTTTGTAAAAGAAAAATAAACAGCCGAACGTTTTTTTTCCACTAAAGAAGACGAGTTATGGAAGACAAACAGACCAAAATGTCTAAATTGACCTTGAAAACAATGTGTCTGCCTGTAAATAAAGTGTTTCAACCTGCCTGCTTAATCGGGTATAATCCTGTATGATAATTGGAACATTTCATTGGAGTCAGCCCGCCTCAGACAGCGTTACGTAATGTGAATGAAGCCTGTGTGGATATTCAAATCCCAGGTTTCCAGCAGAGAAGGTCAGACCATAATAGGAGGAGAAGACTGTTGACTTTAGCTCATTTGGTTTCGGAGCACAAAGAACAAGAAACTCTTCCGTATCCGTGTAATTCCCCCTTAAGTTCCTTCAAAGTGATCCTCCACCTTAAATCAACAGGCCACTTGTTCGCTGGATCTTACGTCACAGTTCCATGTGGTTAACATGGTTACAGTGAACATCAGCGTGTTCACTTATATTCTGACAGAAATATGACCGTTTGAAGATAAAATAAATGGATTATATTTTTATTATTTTAGTGTTTGTTCACTGCAGACCAGCGGGGTCCCTGACCCACTCGATCCCGGTCTGAACTCATGAATAACGCCTTTTAATTGTATTTATTTTAAAGTCTTATTATTTTTATTATGAATAAATACGACATACACCTCCATTTGCTGATTATGTAATAAATAAAGTAAGAAAGGAATAAAGAATGAATCAAGAATGTTAACACAATTCATCCTCTGGGGAACATGAATGGTTTATTTCCCTTAAAAATAACATAGATGTGAACCTGCTGGTGGCGCTAAAGGAAAATATGTGGATGGATCTTAATTTTAGTCTTAATTCTTAAGAATAAAAAGAACAACATATCTTTGTAAAGATCTTGATACAACCTGGACCCTGGTACAGATGCTGCTGGTCCAGGTCTGTGCTCTGGGTCAGGTGTAATGACCAGATTTAGCCAGTAGATGTCAGTGAAAGCTCATTAATGGATTCACCTGATCGCTGACAGACTCAGTGTGAGCAGAACTGAGACTACAAATAACAAGGTGGATTTGAGGAGTCCACCTGTCTGACTGAACCAGATCAAATTACCCAGAATTCTCTCTGTCCTCAGAGGTGCTGCAGTGTTTCTTCTTCTCTGTCCACCTTTTAAAAACTATATGTGCTAATAAACTAATAAGTCCAACGTTGAAGTTAGTCTTGTTTGTATGAGGCGTGTGAATCCTAACTTCTCTTCACTCTGTTAAATATTCCCTTTCTCTTTCTGACCTCTCCTGCTCGTCTGCGGTTAAATAATCCAACACTTAAAGCATCAAAGGGCCGCTGCTCCCTGATGCAACCTCCCAGCAACCGTCCAGCGAAGGAGCCAGAGAGCCCCTCAGAGCCCCGTAGGGTCCGGTCTGTCAGCCCGGGAGCCCTTCAGAGCCCCATAGGGTCCCGTCTGTCAGCCAGAGAGCCCCTCAGAGCCCAGTAGGGTCCGGTCTGACGGCCCGGGAGCCCCTCAGAGCCTGTCAGAGCCCCGTAGGGTCCATTCTGATGACCCGGGAGCCCCTCAGAGCCCCATAGGGTCCAGTCTGTTGGACCTGGGAGCTCCTCAGTGCCCTTCAGAGCCCCGTAGGGTCTGGTCTGATGGCCCGGGAGCCCCTCAGAGCCCCTCAGAGCCCCGTAGGATTCAGTCTGTCAGCCAGAGAGCCCCTCAGAGCCCAGTAGGGTCCGGTCTGACGGCCTGGGAGCTCCTCAGTGCCCTTCAGAGCCCCGAAGGGTCTGGTCTGATGGCCTGGGAGCCCCTCAGAGCCCCTCAGAGCCCTGTAGGATCCAGTCTGTCAGCCAGAGAGCCCCTCAGAGCCTCGTAGGGTCCGGTCTGTCAGCCAGAGAGCCCCTCAGAGTCCAGTAGGGTCCGGTCTGACGGCCCGGGAGCCCCTCAGAGCCCCTCAGAGCCCCTCAGAGCCCCGTAGGATCCAGTCTATCGGCCTGGGTGCCCCCTGAGGGTTAACCTCTGGGGTCGGGGTCATCTCTGAGGTCGCTGATAGGAAGGAGGGCTCATTAAACATTTCTGACAGGTTTGTTTCATGTATTTTTAATGAAAATAAAAATAAATTCTCTTTCATAGTATATATATCTAAATATGTAAGAAAGTAAAGCTCAGTAAAAACCCGACTCTGAGACACGACCGATTAAATAAAACATTTAAAATTACTCACTATATTATTTATTTGTGCCTGCAAGCTTCAAAGTGAATTTATATCTTTTTTATTTAGGCAACAAAACCACTTAGTTAGGTTAAGAAAAAAACATCTAAATCTATTAAAAAATAAATACGTGCAATAAGTGTAATATGTACATAAATAGTGAAACTTAAGATAAATGCAACGAGACTTTGGGACTCAAACGCTGGTCTCCTGGGTGCAAGTCCCGTGTTTGAACCAATAACTCATGTTCATGGAACACAAAGTTTCTATTTGTGTTTTTGTTTTTCGTGGCGCTCAGAAAACGAAACGAAAACGATGCCAACAAAAGAGTAAATTAGTCGAAGAGACTTTCAACGTCACTTTTAAGGGATTTTGTTGCCTCAACATGATTTATTGAGTTCCCTAAACCTAACTGTATGTAGTTATTTTAAGTGCAGCCTAAAGCTTCATTTTAAAGCAGTATTAGCTAGTGTTTAATACGAACACTCACGCACCGAGGTGTTTTATTCGTGGAGGTTATTTATGGCTGCGTCTCCGGTGTGAACACAGACGCTCGGAAACAGTCGGAACAATAAAACCCGGAGAGAGGGACACAAATCACTGCGACACGAGGTCGGGTTTAAAGGGGAGCTGATATACAACCAATAAAAGACACTCAGCGGGATGTTGATAAGCAGCGGCAGCACGCTTGTAAAGAACCAAACACAAAGTCTCACTTTTGAATGAACAAGCTCGGCGACTTTGAAACGTCCTTGAGAGATTCACCGGAGATAAATAAATAATTACATCTTACTTATTTACTTTTTAAAACAAGCAAGTGGAGAAACAATCAGGTCGTTGTTCGGCAGAAGAAATGTTTTTCATTTTCCAACATGCTTAATGTTTTCATCCCTGGTTGCCGAATCCAATCAGTGCTGTGTGAGATCCAGCAGTTCAAGGCAACTAAGCAACTAAGCAACTAAGCAACTTAGTGTCTTATGAATAAACTCAGATAAAAGCCCTAAATCATCGCTTGTTATGTTGCTGGTTCTTGTTGACCTTGTTCTTTGGAGCTGCTGAGGAACCGGCAAAGTTTGCTTTTCTCATCTGATCTGAAATCTGACTTTTCACCAACTTTTTTTATAATAACCTTTAATAAATGAAACATCGTTAGTCTGTTAAACTTGTGATTGAAGTTAGAAATAATAATCATTAATCTTTTTTAAAAAATGGTAATACTATAATTTCTGTTATGTGAACCTGTAACAATCGTATATTAATTACAGAAATAACAATTACATTCTGATTACTTTAGTAAAGTATGTTATAACACTTTATTGTCGCACACATTTTAACATGTGTAATATATAAATATATAGTATTTAATAATGATAACTGAATAAAAGATAGACTAGAAACAAATTATTAACCATAAACGAAGTAAACAATTTTCAAAAATGATTTTATATATATATATATATATATATATATATATATATATATATATACATATGGAGGGTAAATGAATATATACCCTCGTATATATGCGTATATATATATATATATATACACGCACACAATATATATACAATAATGTTTATAGATGATTAACAAAATTAAGTATTTATTAACATTTAACAAAGTATTAACTATGGATTTACGTTGAATTGGACACGAGGGAACAGGAAGTGAATAAATGCTGACTCATTGCTGCAGCACTCTGCAGGACTCTGTAAGAACCCAGTTGGTCCAAATCCTGGATCTTCAGGCCCCCTAATCCATCAGGCCGGTTCCACCGGTTCTGGCAGAACGTTTCCCGTTTGGCATCGTGACAAATGGGAAACTTTCTTCCAGAAGGTTAGAACGGCGGTCTGGAAACGATGCGAATGTCTAAGTATTTCACATTTGTAATAATAATAAAGGTATTTATGGGCTGGATCTGAAGTATGAGGGTGAGTTTGCATGGAGGAAAGTACAACATGGACCCAAACGTTTGCACTCCATGCACTTTTGTACGTTTTTGCTTTTTTCAAAGTAATATATCAAAAAGAAACATTTACCCTCCAGACTCCAACAATACTGAGAGTTTTTTTTTATTTTAAATTATTCATAACCTTGGGAAAGTCCGACTCAATCAACCAATCACACGTTGGCTTGATCATTCCACGTTCAAACGCTCTGATTTGAGACGCTTTTCTCTTTTACTCCCTTTTCTTTGCAGGGAAATTGAGCACAGATCGTTTAATTAAGCAGCACACACGTTTTAAATGACTTGAGAGACGTGAAAGTCTGACCCGTGGAGACTCTGCTGGTTCGACTATGGTGATGAGGAACATGTATTTATTTTATTTAGTGTATAATATATTATTTTACAATGTTATCTTGCTTATTATCATAACTTGTAGTCTCTTGTGTCTATAAAACCGCTGTAGATGCAACGTTCTGTGCACAATCTTGTGTTTTTATTGGAAATCTATAAATAAAGTGGGTGGAAAAACAATCACAAGGACTCAGACTCACTATAACCGTCCTTTAAAATGAACTAATGATCGTTTCCAGGTTAAGTATAAACATCCGTCCTGCAAGTTCTTTAAAAAGGAGAGCGGAGAGTCACACGTTTTACTTTCACTACATTTAAAACACAAATCTGTTCTTTCTGTCAACGTTTGCTTTCGTCTTCCTTTGATCTGTCCAGACTCTGGCGTACGTTACACTCCATCACGTGGCCCCTCGCCGTCCAAGGAGCCGAGGGGCCACCGTTAATGAGATCGCTGCTGCATTGATCGGCCCCCGAGAACCCGCCAAGTCCGGGTGGTGAAGGATGTGGCAGCTCGATTCATGCGAATACAGCACATCGATCCGTTGGAAATGAATAGTAACGTTATAAATTCCTCCGATGTTCTGATGCTGGGAAATATATAACGTCCTTTTCTTCTGGATGTTTCTGTGACCAACGAGTCTCCGGTGACGTAGATCAACCCTCGGTGGATAATAGAGAAGGTCATCCAGAGAGAGAGAGAAGGCTGTTTGTTCAGACTGAAAGCTCCACCTTGAGATGAAGCATCGTTATCATCGAGCCTCATTAAGCCAAAGGACAAATACATCTCATGTATTTTATCTCATTTAGTGCCAAACAAGACATTCAGCCCCAAATCACAATACAGGGTTCCTCCCCTTCTCCAAGGTCAAATTCAAGCATTTCAAGGTGCATGTCCATGCTTTTCCAGCCCCTTCCAGCTGTGGTAAACTCCATCTTTGTACCAATCCAATGGTCAGTATTCAGTCTACTTATTCTGTCACTTGTTCATCACATTAAATGAGATGTTCTTGTCCTCTAAACAACCAACATGATGTTTGGAGACAGCTTTTTACAGAAGGACCACAAATGAAAGGAAAACTAATTCCACTAACAGATCCACAGAAATATAATCACCAACTATTTTCATCATCTGTTCATCATCAAAAGTCATTTTTCATAAAGAAATGTCAGGAAATGCTGTTTTCAGTCCCTCAGATATGGAGATCTTCTTTTCTCTGTTCTATCATAGATGTCATCACATACAACACACATTTCAAGACCTTTAGTCTAAATCCAAGCACTTTTCAAACCTTGAAAACACAACACTAAAATTCAAGTGTTTTCAAGGATTTCCAGCACCTGTACCAACCCTGAATATGACTCTGCAAACTGAGTTATTAAACTCAACAGAGCGGTGGGAAAACAATCCCGACATCATCTGTTTTACTACTTTGAATATGAGATGAACGTCCCACATCGACGACCCGGAGAGCCGGTGACGATAACGCTGACGGAATGATCCGGTATTCATCACACGCTGACGCTTCTCTGAATGTCAACGCGACGGTTCATCACTCCATCCATCTCCATCCGAGAGCGTGAACTTTTTAAAAGAGGGTCACCTGAATGTATAATCAATGAGCGTATTGATATGTTTCTCCAACGACCAGCTTTCTGAGAAGAGAAACATTCTGCACTAATTCTAAAACTGTAAATATGGTTATATTATGGTGCATATGTATTAAGTCTTTTTTATTTATTTTATTTTTTAAAACATATTTTTTATTCTTTTTTATTTGGGGTAATTTTCTAAATTTTATTCGTGTTCTTGCTTTATTGTTTATTAAATATATATAAATAAATGAGATAAATACAAATACAATTGAACACAGATAAATACAATGAAATAAATATAAATAAAATGATTTAAATATCATGCAGACTGAAAACCAAGGCAAATTCCTTGTATATGAAAACGTACTTGGCAATAACCTCCTTTCTGATTGTGAGATGTAGTAAATGAGGAATGTTTCAGTGTGTAAATATAAAAGATTGTATAATCTGTTGCCCGTGTGCACATGAACTTCTCGCAGCTCATAAATCCTCCGCCTCCTGTCTCCAACGTTCCAGCCGGGCAGCGATACAGAAGCTTTAACTGCCCAGCTAATCTTCCCGCTCTGCATCTCGGCCGGCCGTTACGGCCTCGGAGAGTCCATCCATCACGTCCACATGTGGATATATTATGGATCACAGCGACACATCTGTAAGGGATGGCCATGGAGGGCGAGGAATCCATAACAGCACGGAGCTCCATCCGTCTCTGAGGAAGAGTTCGGGGTTTATTATTAAATATGCTTACAAATTCTGATTTCATGCACTCTAATCATTTATGCCTTCACATGATGTAATTAGTTTTCATGAATTAATCATTTTGTGTGCACAAATTACCGGAAGAGTATCTGTTGTGTCTAACAGGCTAATGTGTTTAACACAATAAGCTTTAACAAACGTAGGAAGCAGTTTAATGCAATAAAAAGTGCAAAAATACAAAAAAGATGGAAAAAACGAATCGGAATCCAAAGGGAGGAGCCGGAAGACGGACAACACAGAATAAATACACCATAATCTAATGAGACAACAAGACACGGGCGGACATGAGGGAGGGCTGGAAAGCAGAAAAAAGGAGGGAAAACGACGAGGACAGGAAGTCAGGCAACGGGACCTCTCCTGCTTCATTTGTCATTTTTCTTAGTCTTTGTTATGAAAATGAATCTCTATGAATAACTGGGTAGCAGCATCTCCATATAGTGCAGCGGAGAGTCTATTAAAGATGATTTTCTTTTCTTTCTTCAATGTTGTTCTTTAAAAAGAAATGGAATAAAAAACTGTTTTGTTTTCTTCTTCTTTAAAAAAACGTTTTTTTCTTCATTTTTGGTAAACTTACACTTTTTAACTATAAAATATTTTTATTTATATTTTACTTTGGTTGACTTCAAATGTTATGGTCGAGGCTTCCATGGCGCTGAAATGCAATGTAGCCGCCTGCTATGTAAAGACAAAGAGCAGAGAAGCTACGATAACAACACACACAGAGGGAAAGTGACGTTTTCGAATTACTCCACTTTATCTTCACATAGATTATAATTGTTTGCTACGATATTAATGCTCTGAATATTGAATTTAACATCTTTAATTGCTTTGAAAAGCATTAACAGCCCTGATTTGCATAGCGGAGGTGGCTAGTGCAACGTTAGCATGTTTATACTGTTAATGGACACGTTGAAAGACTGTAGTGGATATTAATATTCCCAAACACATTGATAAGAACCAGAAGCCCGTTCTTACACGGTAAATCCTGGGCCTGAGGATCCCTGGGGGGTCCCGGAGTCCCTCCACGGTCGCCCCCCTTTAGTCCGGTGGGTAATCCATCTGTCGGCGTTCAGTCTAATGAGGCTGCGACGCTCATTAGAGACGAGTAAACGGCCGGCTGCTCGTTTGTCATCATTGTACAGCCTGAATAATAAATGATTTAATTAAAAAGATTGGATGATGATTAGGAATACCAGATTATTGTTCACTAAACTACGTGACCTCGAGTGATTTTCAGCCGCTTGGAAGGGAAAAAAAGACAAAACCGGATACACAAAGATAAATACATTTAAGTATAATATGTTTTTAACATCTGCAGTTTACAGACGGAGGATTTACAACTTGTGTTGGGATTACGTCCTGTTACTTCTGCAACCCTCAGCCAATTTAATCCCGGCGGTTTACAATCCACCAGCGTTACGCAACGACGCTGATTCCAGAGCAGCAGAGTCGGGAGAAGGCGGGAAGACGCCCCACTGAGGTTTGTAAAAAAAAGCCTTTAGACGTGCAGACGTCTTGATGTCTGGACGCCATCATGTCAGTGCATTAAATATATATTTTTAATTCAGGCCAAATAGAGATACATTAGGTATTAGGGCCACTGTAGGAAAAAGAAAATGAGCGGTTAGGCTAAGATGCTAGCGGTAGCTTTAATTTATCATAGCCGATACAAACAAGTTGTTCGGTTCCGCTAACACCGGATGTTTGCCGTTGCTATGACAACAAGTGAAAGCTACCGCTAGCATCTTAGCCTAACCGCCCGATCAATAAACACCCATACGATGACAACATGACCTCATATGAATAAAACCAACAATAAGCATCAACATCATCACCTTAAGGACCTTAACGAGGTGATGTCACACGTTGGGATGATTCATTACAAACATTAACGTACATTCGTGGGACGTTAGCTAGCATAGATGGTTGTTAGCATCGGAATAAACTAATAAATGTGCCTCTTCTTTTCTCTGAACGTTGCCCCCCTCTCTCGGCTGTTTCTTTTTTTCCCTACAGTGACACGCTGTCGTACGCTCTGATTGCAGGTCTTTTTTTTTTTAAATCCGGGATTTATGTCCTCCTTACAGGTCGTGTCCCCTTGAGACTCACATACAGCAGATTTATGCGGCTCATTTTCAGGGAGGTCAGAGGTGAACGGCTCCCCCCCCCAAGGACACGGCGCCAGCAGAGCACATTACCTTTCTGAGAGGCTTGACCCCCGTGACCTCTGGGTGATGGAGCCGTCACTCATGTGTTTGCAGCAAAAAGTAATGTGTGACCCACAGTCATGCCGACGGACGGATTTGTAATAACTCATTCTCGTTCAGGGTGTCGATATCCGCCTGAAGACCTTCAAACCCAGCCGTAAAGGACGGTTCCTCCTCTGCATGGATTAAGTCAACAGGGTCGAACCAGACTTTCACTCTGCAGTGAAAACCGCCACAATTCTACTGACGTGCCACAGATCAAGAAGCCGAAAATGTACAGACATATAACTTTTAATATGAACTCTTAACACTAGATTTCACATTCAGCGTCATAAATGGGACTCTGCCTGGACTCCACCTGTTTAAAAGTGCATTGTGTAGTATTTAGTGTTCCTCCTTCCTTGTTTCCAGTCGGCTCGTTTAGAAGATCCAGAGGATGAAAACGTCAAAACCTTCAATCAAAAACACCGTTAAGCTGCAGTTCTTCTAATGGCCACAAGATGCTGGTTTGAAAAAAAGAAAAAAACAAGTTTTTCCTTCTTCCTGAAAGCACACGTTCCCGTATCCACATCTCCTCCACGACAAAGTTAAACAACGATTAATAAGTGAGCATTCAAAGAAAATATACGCCTTTTCTGTGTAGCAGCATGCATAAAACCTGATCCAAGACCTGATCCACCCACGCTCTCCTCATGTCTACTTTCAGGTTGTAAACTGTAAAAAAAAGTTGTACTAAAAACCAATAAAACTCAGTTTGATTCTGGAAATAGATAAAGAAGTGCTGAGTCATGCTTTGTTAGGTCTGTCTGCAAGACCACAAGATAACTACTGTTAAAACGCTGGTTTTCTGAATGGAGTCTGGTTGATGGTGCTAGGCTATGCTAGCATTGTAGCGGCTCCATCAACACTCCAAATAAGGTCATCTAGACATAAATACTTGAATGTCTAAACCTTGATATTGATGTTGAAATACTACACAAAGCACCTTGACGTACACCGGAGAGAACAAATCGTTTTTTTCACACTTCCTATAGATTTTCGTTGAGTATATAAACGATCCGTCTAATTGGTCGATTTCCCCGTCGATGATCTTCAAACAGGATTTAAATGCTGCTGTGCTTTCGTGTTCGGTGGGAGAACTCGTGGCCGGTTCAGCACTGCTCCTCCCCCAGCGAGTCTGTGTTCTCCCCCATGTCTATGGAGGCCGACGTGCCCCTCACGTTGCCCCGTCCGGGACCCGGACCAGGACCCGGCCCTGGTCCCGGACCTGGTCCGGGGCCCCCGGCCACGACAAGCCCGGCTCTGGTTCCTCCGTGGCCCGGGTAGACCTCCACGGTGCTGGAGATGGACTGGAGGGAGCGGTCCCGGAAGTAGTGGAAGGCCTCCTGGTCCAGGTAGTTCTGCTCCTCGCGGAGGCCCTGCTCGAACAGCTTCCGCTTGTGTCTGAACTCGATCACCGTCTTGGTGTAGGAGTTCAGGGTGGTGACGGAGGCCGCCATGCAGCAGGTGAAGGAGCCCCAGGCCATGCTGGTGGGAGAGACCAATTAGCAACATTATAAACTGTTTAGGTCAAATAGCAAAACTGACTCGTGCAGGAAATTTCTTGTCTTGTTTTTTTTGGTACTTTTATTGTTTTATTCTGCTATATTTGTGATCCACATATAATGTGGATGAGGAGTCCTGAGAGTCCTCTGTGCTCCTCTCCTGGTTCCTAAACCCTGGACCCTGGATCCACTAACGAGCCGACAGGAAGCTCCGACAGCAGCTGCAGCTCGGCTTCACCTTCCAGCAGCGAGGTCAAGGTGCCTCTCATCTCGTCTAATTATCCCTGAAACCAGATCCGCCTGTCGTACAACACGGCGTCCCGGAGAGATGACTCATCACTCCGCTGTGTGAGTGTGTGTGTGTGTGTGTGTGTGTGGACTGACCAGAAGGACCAGCCATAGTCCCAGCTGTGAGGCCTCCAGTCTTCTGGACCCAGACTGACTGTGATCTGGAACACCTGAGTGTACATCATGTGGGCCACCATACCCAGAAGACCTGCAACACACACACACACACACACACACACACACACACGTGTGTTAGCTCTGACACCGTGACGTGTAGCGGCGATGGGCGGGGCTTAGCTCACAGTCAAACTATCATTGACAAAACAACAGTAAATCACATCACCTCAACATATTAATAAATCAGAACACGCGTCGCTCCGATGATTAGTCATTAGTGATTAGTCATCAGTGATTAGTGATTAGTCATCAGTGATTAGTCATTACTCGGCACAAATTGATTTAACGTGCAACGGCCGATCAGTTAGAGACGATGGCTCATAAACACGCAGTTAATCACAGAAACGCTACAATGTAAATGACATCAATGCAGAGGCTATACATCACCTATCACTGTGTGTGTGTGTGTGTGTGTGTGTGTGTGTGTGTGGCCAACAGTAAATAAAACTCAAGAAAGCTGCTCCAGATTTACGGTTCACCAGAGATCATCGTTTCTGTTTGACCTTTAACCCTGATGACATGGATTATAAGTGTGTGTGTGTATCTGTGTGTGTGTGTGTATCTGTGTGACGTTTTTCCTGATAAAGAATTGTCATCAGCATCTCGGCGTGAAACAGGAAACCAAACAACATGGCGGCGGTGGAGAGGCTGGGTTGAGAACCTCCTCCTTATCCTTCTCCTCCTCCGAGGACCAGATGAGGAGGAGGAGGACCGGAGCGGCGTCCAACACGGCGTCGGCCGAGCCAACACATCTTTATGTAAGAGGTTTAACAGCGTTGTTGGCAGGAGAACTACAATCTTACACAGCCAGCAGCTTCCAGGGGATCACCTCTGACCCGGGGCGACCTCGCACCAATCTGCATCCGAGCTGATCCTCAAGGATCCGCGTCTGGAACGTGGACTATGTACGTCCACGGACCAGGAGGAGGTAGGGTTCTCTTACCGGACAGCACGGTGAAGACGGCGGCGAAGGCGTTGAGCTTGAGTCCGTCGATGACGTTGCTGGAGTGGAAGAGCTCCAGACACATGAGGCTGAAACCCACGACCAGCAGCAGGATGTAGAGGACCTCGGAGACCACGGACAGCCACAGCACGCCTGCAGATGACCGTTAACAAAACAGACGTCAGAACCTTAAATACCTTAACCTTAATACAACGAGATGAAACAGACTGTGAGAATGTTGGATGATCAGCGTTACGGCTCCTTTTAAACACGTCTCAGGTAGAAATCTGCAGCAGGATCGTCGTGTCTGCATGCAGAGATGGAGGAACACATTAAACCGAATGCAGCAATGACTTGTGGGATACCGCCTCTCTTATTCCGACTGTACCCCTCCCCCCCCCCCTCACAGAGATGAAGTGGTGTTGAAAGAGATCCTGGACTCTGGAGGTCTGGGTTTCCACTTGTCAAAACATCTGAAGCTTTTCCTCTCCGGTGCTCAGGGAGGAAAAACCTGATGGAGAACCACCAGGGTCTCAGAGACCTGGTACAAGACGGAGAGACCTGATTCAGACACAGACCTCAGAAAGAGACCTGATTCAGATGGAAACCTGATTCAGATGGAGACCTCAGAAAAAGACCTGATTTAGACAGAGACCCCCTTCAGACAGAGACTGAGACCTGATTGAGACAGAGACCTGATTGAGACGGAGACCTGATTGAGAGAGAGACCTGATTGAGACAGAGACCTGATTGAGACGGAGACCTGATTGAGACGGAGACCTGATTGAGAGAGAGCCCTGATTGAGACGGAGACCTGATTTAAAGGAGACCTGATACAAGACAGAGACCTGATTTAAAGGAGACCTGATACAAGACAAAGACCTGATTTAAAGGAGACCTGATACAAGACAGAGACCTGATTTAAAGGAGACCTGATACAAGACAGAGACCTGATTCAGACAGAGACCTGATTCAGACGGAGACCTGATTCAGACGGAGACCTGATTCAGACCCGATGTGCTCTATAAGTAAACTTGCTCTAACTTCCCCTTTAATAAAAGGTCGACCTTCACTGGCGGTGCGTTCATGTGTCACAGAGGGACGTGGATATTACAGCTCCAGCTGTATTTGGGTCCTGCGGGTGCAAACGGAGGGCGGCGCCGTTCGATCGTCCCTCCATTTATTCTGAGAGTCCTGATGAGAATCTGATGAATTTGTGGGAGGACGGCGATACGTCTCTCCTCCGCGGGCGGGACGCGACATTTAGAGCTGGAAACGAGGTGAAGTATTTGTTTCTGATGGGGGAGGGAGAGGGGAGGAGGGGGGTGTTTGATATCACCGCCTGCTGCGTCTGACACACACACTGATTGGCTCGTGGAGCGGCGGCGGGCCCTCCGGTCACGACGGAGATGATGAACACCTTTTACAACCCTTCTTGCACTTCCTCCCCGCTCTCTGGAAATGTGAACATTTTTAAAGTTGTCATGGCGACGCCCTCAGGATTCACCCGCCACATTCATCATGTCTGTTAAAAAAAGAGGGGCGAGCTATGGAAGCCCAGAGCCGGCAAAACTCACTTCTATCAAGGCAAAATGTTTTATATACGACAGAATATGATAGTAAAACACAGGCATGCAGCCGAGAGAGTAATTAAAAAGCAACTTTTTGTTCCCACACAACTGAACTGTTTTTTAGTCCCAACGGTCGAAGTTTAAAAGTACAACGGTGAATTAGGGCCACCATAGAAAAACATTAAAAAGAAGAGAGGGGGCAATATTCCTAGAAAAAAAGTAGCAAATTTGCAAGTTTTTTATGATTTTAAGTAATTACTCACTATTTTATCCCCCAAAAAATGAAAACCACGATGGAGATTTTTCAAGTTTTCAAGTTAATTTAACATGAACTCTTTTTTGAACACTCGTGTTTGGAAAACCAGAGGAATTTATTTATTTAAAGTTTTTGGGGGGAAAGTGTGGAAAGATGCTGTTTGGTGAGAAACATGAATTTAAAATTTAACAGAACTCAGTTAAAGTACAGTATTTATGAGCCGTGCTCTCCGGTAAGAAAAAGCTCCGATATATGCCGTGTTTCCAGTGGGACCTTGAATGCATCGTGGAACCAGCATTTCCTAATGAAAGCAGTCACACAGTCTCTTTCA
The DNA here is from genome assembly GCA_029853015.1 of Chelidonichthys spinosus. NCBI lineage: Eukaryota > Metazoa > Chordata > Actinopteri > Perciformes > Triglidae > Chelidonichthys > Chelidonichthys spinosus. Next base: position 20,235,876 of record CM056839.1, on the reverse strand, counting down.
TGAGAGGAAACAACAAAGCTGCAGCAGAGACGGCGGGAAAACCAGCGAAACGTGAAGCGGGAAAAACCTCTGAGGGGCGACGGCTTCGCCACGTTAGCGAGGTTTAAAGCTACGGATCATCTGAAGGAGAGAAAACCAACAAAGACCACGAGTTTCTGTTTTCCTTCCAGAACGTTGTGATGAAATGTGGTCCATCATGCGTGCTTCCCTGAGGATGAACCCAAATAACTGGTTGTCATCATCAGGTCAACAGTTTAATGTGTTCAATACGTTGATTCATGACCAAAGAACTGATCATCAAACAGACGAAGCCAATAACACATGGACGCAACATTTACTTCTTCCAATTCAGTACATTTGTATTTTAGATTTTTTTTATTTAGATTTTTTATTCTCATGTATCAGATATATATTATTTATATATTTATTTAATTTAATAAAAAAATACATTATTATTCAGAATTTAAAATACATATTTAAATATTTATATTACAAGTTATCTGAAAATGTAATTTGCAAATTAAATCTGAACATTCAAATTATTTTGTCGAAGGTGTTTACAGATAAAATACTGTCAACAACAATTAAAAAATATATATATTTTTTATTATAACAGACAACCTTCATCAGCAAACATCATTTTTAGGTTATCTTAAATAGTGCCTTAAAAATCCAACACAAACCCCGTCTGAGAATAATGAAAGGAATGGAAGCGTAAAGTCTGAAACTCATTTAGAGAAATCGACCTTTCAGGGTCGTAAAAGTACAAACGTTAATAGAAATCACCAACGAAACTTCCCCAGCTGATTACCGACATTAAGACTATTACCTTTTTTGTTTTACTGGTTTTCTTGAATGTTTAAATATGCAAATGAGGCGTTTTATCTGCTGGTGATTGGAGAGAAAATCTACTGATGCTAATAGACATTTGTATTCTGGACATTTTCTTTGTGATCGTTGTGAACTGGTTTCCAGTTCGCTGCAGCTTTTCATTTCCAGCGAGTATTAAAACGCCTTCAAGGAGAAACTTTTAAAAAATGCAACAATATTGACCAGAAAATGATTTCTGCTCTTATTGAATATGTATCAGTCAGCGGAGTGAGACTTCATTAAACCGCAAATAAAACGTGTTTGTAGGAGCTGAGAACAGGAAGGACGGAAGCAGCTCATCAGACCGAAGCTCGTCTGGAGTAATTACATCTTTAATTACTCTCAGTGTGTGTGTGAGTGTGTGTGTGTTTCCATCAGTATGCCTCACGTCAAGTGTTGTTTTATTTCTTGTCTCTTATACATTTTTGACTCCATCTTCCACATTTCCAGATTTGTTATTTCGGATTAAGTGCCCATGTAATCTAAAAATAATCACTTTCTAGTTAATTAAATTTACTATTAATCAATTAATTGGTAATTATCTTATTCATTTATATTCACTGAATGACTCACTGTTTACTTTCCTCATCAGTGAAGAATAAATAACTTCTCCTTACGTTAGCGAGGTACGTTTTCATTGGTGCGCTATGTTGCTACGTTACGTTGTTACGTTACGTTGTTACGTTACGTTGTTACATTACGTTGTTACGTTACGTTGTTACATTACGTTGTTACGTTGTTACGTTGTTACGTTACGCTGTTACGTTATGTTACATTGTTACGTTATGTTACGTTGTTACGATACGTTGTTATGTTACGTTGTTATGTTACGTTGTTTCGTTACATTGTTCCATTGTGTTGTTTTGTTGCGTTGTTAGCGTTTTACGCTACGTTGTTATGTTGTTAGGCTACATTGTTACGTTACGTTGGTATGTTACAGTTGTTCTGTTATATTTGTTCTGTTTATTATTTTAACATGACCATGATCTTTCTTCTAACCTTAACCAAGTTGTTTTGTTGCTTAAACGCTTACCAATCACTTCACAACGTTAACCACGTGATGTCATACGATGAGAGAAAACATACAAAATACACATTCAGGGGTTTATTTGACTTCTTTGTCTGTAAGGTTCTGTAGATTCATCATTAGATAATGCCTTTGCATATCACCTGCGGTGTTTCCTTAAATACTCCGATAATTGCACAGAGTCTGGTTGGTGGGTTTTGCTCTCTTGACTGCACTTCTTCTAAACTGTGTTTTCTTCTAATCAGATTAGATTTTCTTGCTTGTTTTTTTTTTTTTTTTGCGATTGGGTTTTCATTAAGGGCAAACTGACTGAGGAGCAGCTGTGCGTTATAAGACACCGCGGCGAGCGTCTCGGCAGATTAACATATCGTCTCCTTGTGTGAGAGGCAAGGTCGGCCCTCATCACATCACCCGCCGCCGCTAACAAACCCTCCTCCCACTCCATGTCCAGATGGCATCAGAACTCTCATTGTTAACTACCTGCTCGGCATCAAACGGCGAATCGGACGCGACGCCCCCAAAAATACATATTCCCTTTCTTCTGGACACTAAAATATTCCTTTTGTGAGCTGCAGGTTGTAAATGAGCTGCAGCCGAGATGTAAAGGATCCTATTTAAAGTGCAATAAAGGCCAATTAAAGCACTAATGATGACGAATAAAAAGGTAGCAATAAAGAAGAACACGTATAAAACTAAGAAACTGCTGATTCGGTGTAAAAAACAAAGACTGATGGGTTTTTTTGGGACCATTTTTAGAGAATTGGCTTGAAACTTGGATGAGAACATCAGCCGTCGTCCACAAACCTCCATAAATCAAATCTGACAACAACGCAGCGGCAAAAGGAAGTGAGCTTGTTTCATTTCAATGAATGCGTCTCTCCTTCCCCGTCCTCCTCCGTCAGCACCATCACGACGGAGGCGTCGCATGAAAAAAGCATCTGAAACCCCGGCAACCTGCTGACGGATGGGTGGTCCGATCTGGACAGACGTCACTCCTCAACTCCAGCCACATTTGTATTATTGTTACTATGACGACGAGGGTGATTCACCCCAAACCAGGCCGCCGGTTTCAGAAAGATGAAGGCGAATGACGGCATCCTGCCATTGGCTGTTAGCCTCCACACGTCATTCTGAAGGGCGGCTCTATATTTAGACACTTTTAAACCAAAACTGATCAATCGTCTCATTTCAACTGTCATTCACTTATTTACCTGAAGGACGCGCCACACTGATTACTGGACAAGCCAACGGAAATACAAAATACCTACGACTGAAGCTTAAAGAATATGGTTTCATATATATATATATATTTTTTTTTGCTTTTCCTCAGTCTAATGAACAGGTGGCGAGCGGCGCGGAAGCGGCGGTGACGCCTAATGACGGCCATTACTCACCTCTCTCCGACGCCGGGGCCAGATCAATGAAGCTCCGACACTTCTCACCTGAGAGGGGGGGGGGGATGCATGGAGGAAGAGAGGTGAAGAACAGAAGGTGACATGAGGGGGCGTAAAAAGAGAGAGAGGGGGGGAGGACGGAAGGGAGAGTGGTGATTAATGAGAAGAAGAAGAAGAAGAGGAAGAGGAGGATGGAAATGAATGCACAAGGTGGAAGAAGGATAAAATGAGCGTTAAAAACAGCTGATTTAACACAGAATCCTTCAATACTGCAGTTTGTTTCTCCTTCAGCGGCTCAATGACCTCTGACCTTTCCTCTAGCGCCTCTAGTGGTGTTTGACTGAAACGTTTTTAAGAACTATTGGATGGATAAACCATGAAATTTGTTTCATGGTCCCCTGAGGATGAATTGTAATAATGTTGTTAAACCCTCAACTTTTTTTATCTATAGCGCCACCATCAGGTCAACATTTTAATTTGTCTGAATCTAAAGCCTTGACCACACTTTACATTTAGCACTAATTGGCTAACATGAACTCTATATGTTATTCATTATTATTATTCATATTAAACGGTGACTGCAGCTCGTCTTTGTCCCCGATGGTTTGAACTCTTTTTGCATAATGCAGCATCATCTTGGCGTCCGCTCCGTCTTTCCCTGGCACACGCCGGCGGCGGCGGGCTGTTGTTCGGAGCCCCACGGGTCACAGATCGGCGGCTCACACGCCGGGCTATAACTCAGCCTCGGCGGTGTCACGGGGGGGCAGGCGGGTCCATCCATAACAGCAGCAGCAGCAGCAGCATTACACTCAGATGAAGACACTCTGGTCGTCCCCGGCGACCGTTTAAGAGTCAGTGATGGCGCTAAACTCCCGTGTAAAACTCCCAGAATGCAGCAGTTTAAATCCCCCACACAAGAGACTCAAGCAGACTTTTGTGAGATTGTCCCTCTCGAGAACCGAAGGAGCCGATGAAAAATTAATGGCACTCATGCCGAGCGGGCTACCCAGCATGCATTGCAAGAAGTGGTGGGAGCAGTGGGAAAAAGTATATGGATCCTTTTCATCACACGGTGGAAAATACTACAAATTAAACTGAAATACGTACTGTAGTAAAAGTACTGATGGTGCAGTGGAATGTTTTACTGTTATATATGTGATGTTTCTGGATAAATATTCCTGCTGCATGTTGCATGTTTTTAACTAGTTGAATCTTCTCTAAAATATTTTTTTTTATTTATTCTTTTGTTGATTGTAGAAGAAACAAACACAGGACTTTCACCCAGGAGATCGCTGTTAGTGTCCTGTGTGAAACTGATAGTAAACGTTGATATTTTGTCTTGTGGGTTCGTGGTAACCTGAGTCATGACTCATCACTTTAATGGACGCTCTTTTCCTAAACCTGACTGAGCGGTTTTGTTGCCTGAATCTAACTTCCTGTGAAGACGGAGGTTTATTTTGAAAAGACACTTGAAGCGAGCGTACAATGACACGCCGTCGTAGAGCGTCACAGCTTGAAGCTGTGGATCTTTCAGACCGAAAGACCCCCACGGACCCCCTCGGTCCTGGACATCCATGTACACCTCATTAACATATTTTAATGTTTTTTCATATCAAACAACGATCTCCACGTCAAATAATGTGCAAACACATGAAATGTCTTCATCTCTTCCATGTGAACCACCTTTACGGCCTCGTGTGTCTGATCCTCCTGTCTGTACCCCATAATTACAGTCTGGTCTGATACCTGCTGCCACCGTGTTCGTGACCGGCTGGTCTGCGGCGGCGGCGGCGAGCCCTCAGCCGAAAAGGTGAGCGCCGTCTGATTGGGACATGAATCTAAAATGTAATTAAAGAGCGAGCGGGCGTCTGACCCGACTAACAGCACAATCAGTATTCCTACGCCTTCCCAGGTGCTCATGGGAGAAAAAAAACCTTGTTATCAGGCTCCCGGCGGATTTATTATTTATTTATTTTTAAAAAAGATGCTTCAGGTGTTTCTCAGAGTTTCTTTGTCTTCCACGTGTCTCGACTGTCGCGGAGTCGTTTATTATCCAGCCAGCAGCGACGCAGTCTGTTTAATCACTGATCCGGTGTCAGGCGGGGACTAATTGCAGCCGTAATGAGTATGAATGGTTTAGTGAGACGGCGGTTTAACGTAGCGTTCACTTCCTCCGCACGAAGAGCAACCGGGAAAACTCTAATCAGAAGTCTGATGTATCTGAGCAACACGGGTGGAAAGCAATTAAGCACATTTACTCAACTCAGATGAATATATAGTTCATCTACTCTGCTTCAGACGAATAATACAAAAATATCATCATCAGATAAATTATAATGTATTAATATCGGTTAAAGGTTATTGAGTTGGGAAAATCCACCCAGAAGTGTGAAAAGTAATTAAAATCATCCTCAGCTTCAGCCTCGAGTTATGGAATCAATGATTACAATCCAATAATATAATACATATATTAGTATGCATCATGTATATGTTTATTTGGATGCTGATGCTTTTACAGTATTTCTACACTGTAGTATATCTATTTGAGCGATTTTGTATAAAACATGATGTGTACGTTATATTTACATTTAATGAACCCTTTTTACGCCTCCGGGCTTCTCCCTGTAACCCTTTTAATCTCACAACGCTATGAATTGTGGGTATTTATAGTAATAGGTTTCAAAATGCCAACCAACTCTGTCTCCTATAAAATGACTTTTCCATACAAATATACGTTTTTTCCGACAGAAACACAAAAAACCCACAAAAATGATCTGGTAGATACAACAAAACTTCTTGTTTGCGTTTATTTAATAAATCATAGTTTAAAATAAAACGTATATAAAACGTGCACATCGGCCTCCTGGGTGAAAGTCCCGTGTTTTTGGACCCCTCAACCACCCAGACCTTCTCCTCTACGTGGACTTAAGTCCTGAATGTGTTTTCCAAGCAGAGCTGAGCCACATGTGGGTATAAGGTAGTCTGAACTCCCTGCAGCGAGTCTTCTAGTCTGGTGTACCGGTCTAGACTCTAACGGGTCCTGTGGACTCTGTATGCAGCCTGGTCCCCCAGAAGCTCTCTGCATGGAGCACATATTCATCACCGCCGTTCCAATGGTTGAGCTGCTTAGGAGCGTCTTCGCCGTCCTGCCAGATCCTCGTGATGTAATGAGGTTAGTAATCCTCCCGGAACGACGCCGTGACTCTGCTTTTTATTTTAACCTCCGATTGGCCGGTTTGTTTGTCTCACTGTCTGAGGGCTGCTGGAAGACCAGAACAGGAGACCTCAGACCAAAACACAGGGGACCTCCAGACCAGAACAGAGGGGACCTCCAGACCAAAACACAGGGGACCTCCAGACCAGAACAGAGGGGACCTCCAGACCAGAACAGAGGGGACCTCCAGACCAGAACAGATCAGACGAACCAGCCTTCAAAAACACTGAGAGACTCAATAAGCTCTGGAGGATGGTAGAGGACTATGTAGAGGACCATATAGAGGAGTATATAGAGGACTACATAGAGGACCATATAGAGGACTATATAGAAGAGTATATAGAGGACTACATAGAGGAGTATATAGAGGACTATAAAGAAGAGTATATAGAGGACTATATAGAGGACTACATAGAGGACCATATAGAGGACTATATAGAGGACTACATAGAGGACCATATAGAGGACTATATAGAAGAGTATATAGAGGACTATATAGAGGACTACATAGAGGACTACATAGAGGACTACATAGAGGAGTATATATAGGACTATATAGAAGAGTATATAGAGGACTACATAGAGGACTACATAGAGGACTATACAGAGGACTATACAGAGGACTACATAGAGGACTATACAGAGGACTATACAGAGGACTACATAGAGGAGTATATAGAGGACTATATAGAAGAGTATATAGAGGACTATATAGAGGAGTATATAGAGGACTATATAGAAGAGTATATAGAGGACTACACAGAGGACTACATAGAGGACCATAAAGAGGACTACATAGAGGACTATATAGAGGACTACATAGAGGAGTATATAGAGGACTATATAGAAGAGTATATAGAGGACTATATAGAGGACTATATAGAAGAGTATATAGAGGACTATATAGAAGAGTATATAGAGGACTATATAGAGGACTATACAGAGGACTACATAGAGGACTATATAGAGGACTATATAGAGGACTATACAGAGGACTACATAGAGGACTATATAGAGGACTATATAGAAGAGTATATAGAGGACTATATAGAGGACTATATAGAGGACTATACAGAGGACTACATAGAGGACTATATAGAGGACTATATAGAAGAGTATATAGAGGACTATATAGAGGAGTATATAGAGGAGTATATAGAAAAGTATATAGAGGACTACACAGAGGACTACATAGAGGACCATATAGAGGACTATATAGAAGAGTATATAGAGGACTACACAGAGGACTACATAGAGGACCATATAGAGGACTATATAGAGGACTATACAGAGGACTACATAGAGGACTGATAAATAATTCCTTCATGTGTTTTTTCTCCAGACAGAAAGCTTCCTTTCGTCGGCCGTCAGCAGGAATAATGAGTCCACGTTTAATAATTAACGTGAGATCTGGAGCAGCAACGCCACGTTCTACGAGTTCCTCACGCAACAGGTCAACCTTTAAAACGCTTCCAAATCATCAAACATAATAACAGACCAGACAGAGGAGTCATAACTACAGACATCCTGTACTCGAATAGAAGTACACATACTCGTAAAAGTAGGAGTACAGATACTTGCAAAAGTAGAAGTACAGAGTCAACTTCTTTATTCAAGTCAAAGTAAAAAATATCCCATATTAATAAGAAAAATGATAGTTCCCATCCAATGCATTAAAACTATCTAAAAGTACTGATACTTTTAGTATCAAGCCTGTTTTTGAGAGTAGAAGTTACAGATATTTGTTTTTTAATTGGGGCAGTCAGAAATAAATACTCAAGTAAAGTAGATCCCTGAATCAACCTGGATCGGTTGAAACAGACTCGGTTGCGTTGTTAACCAATCACAGGAGTTTATGTGATTGATTTGGACGTGATGATTTCCCTTCTACCAATAAATGAGAGCACTCAGGTATACAACGGCCTTTGAACATATCTTCGTATCTTGGTACTCTACTGGAGGTCAACAGTGTTTCACCTCATAGTACCACATCTATTCAATAAGAATTAGATCAATAAAGCTTATTCAAGTTGTGCCATTTCGACTGTGAATCCAGAAGGATTTTGATTGGCTGTCAGCGTTTCTATGGATGCCTATGGACACGTTTTATGAACATTTATAAGTTACGTTGATCAGACAGGACGCAGACACACAACCAGATGAATATCTTTAAATGTGAGTTTAAGTACAACGCTGGTACTGTATGTATGTGTACTACTATAGTTTCTGTTTTTATTTCTATTCTTAATTTAATTTAATCATTTTACCGTTATTCCTAATTGAATAAGTACTTATTTCTGTTGCTCTCTGGGGATCAATTGCGGCTCCTTTACATCCATCCATCACAGCTCTGACCTGCTGAACTCGTTCTCTGCTCACAACATTATTTATGACACATCAGGCGCGTTTCCTTTCAGTTTGACCTCCAAAACGAAGCCACTTGAACGGTTTATTTAAAGCCTGTTTGACTTTTCTTTTTCACAATGTCGCTCCGTTCCCTGATGTCCGATATCAACGCGGTGAGTGCGATGTTATCATTGCTGGCGGAAAATGACAGAATAAACTAAGGAAATATGACAGATATAAATGTGTTCACGCTTGCCAAAACGCACAATGATGTATGGTTAACGTTGTGAAATTTTGTTAATGTCACTGGGTGATAATGTAAAAACATAACTGGAACAACATCTTAAAAGTTGACTTTTAGTTTTACACAGGATATGAACCACGGCCTCCTGGGTGAAAGTCCTGTGTCAGTCCCTTTCACCATCACTCCCATATGAACCGAACAGACTTTCTTGCGTTATACTTGTTATTATATCACGTAACTTGGAATTCTACGTCACTTGTGCCACCGAAATACATAAACGTAGATGTTTGATGTATTTCTGTTTCGCAGAAACGTACGAAGCCGACATTTCTTCATGACAACCTAAATGTAATAAACTTCAACTTCCACCTCAGAGCAGATATTCTTCGGCTCTGTAATTACGTACTTTCTTGCAACGGACGTTATTTACAACATTCGCGGTGCGTTAAGTGCCGCTCTTTGTTCTTTAAAGACAGAGAGAGTGAAGCCAGAGAAAAAGAAGGACAGAATGAATGATTAAGAGAGACAGAAGATGGGATTCGCTCTGTAAGATTCTAATTATCATAACTCTCTGCTTCGTGATATATGAGACATCAAAAAGCGTTTTTATCCTGCAGAGCCAGAAATCCTAAATTCTCAGCTATGAAAACTGACAGGTACTTTATCTTTATTTAGTCCAACATAAATGCTTTATTTTCATTAAGGCATTGTAGACTGTATTAACTCAGAAAATGCTACCAAGTAGGCAAGTAGTAGTCGTTGTATGGCCTGAACAAACATTCACACATGTTGCAGAAATAGTGCAACCACTTTTTGTACAATATGATCTCGCAGAAATATACGCCAAATGGCCACAACCTGATAAAACCCTCAAAAGGATTTCAATTGCAGCCAATCCCGTCTTTGCAATTAAGTTTTTAATTAATTATCAGAAAGATTTAAGGGGTTTTAAAGGGATAAAGAAGAAAAGACAATAGGGGATTGAACCCATAACCTTCAAGTTGACAGAGCAGCGTCTCTACCAGCTGAGCTACCTCAACTCTTTCACATGTTTGTTCTGGAGAAACGTGTTTCTATGGTTTACGAACGACTGACTGCTGACTGTGGATGAAGGTCAAGGGCCGTTAGCTGATTACACTTCTACCTCTCCAACTTTTTGCATCCCTAAAAGTAACTATACTTCCTCGATGGCTCAGTTGAGTCATGGTGTCCCGCATGGCTCCATTCTTGGCCCCTCTTTCTATTTTCTTTACCCATGCTGCCTCTTGGCTAATTATTCATAATTCACTATTGTTATGCAGACGACACTCAGTTATTCTTTTAAATCTTTATTATCTTTCTTCGTCTTTTGCATTAACACCTGGGGAGGATGGTCAAGCGGTTCACGACTCCAACTTCCGACGTTGACTCGCCGACACCTGCGGGTTCGATCCCCGCCCCAGGTATGCCACACTGGAGTGAATGTGATGAATGAATGAGAGCTCTAATAAACAACAAACAACCGGTTCTAACTTGCGTTCCAAAACTTGCGTTCGTTGCGAATTTCCGTCGATTTCAACTTGCGAATTTCCGAATTTCATCAACATCGACCAACGAGGAGGAAACAGAGAACAAGTAAGTCAAAGAAAGCCCAGGTGGTTGAGCTAGCTAGCTTCACTAGCTAGCTTGACGGGCAAGTTTTTTTAAGTATGTTTTTTTAATCTCTTTAAATTAATAATTTTAAACCTGTTGTTTTTTTATGGATCATCTGAACGCTTTCAGTTAAGTTTGGTTTGTTTTAATGGATAACAAATAACCTAAAAATGTAAAAATGTACAACTCAAAATGTAAAGAATGACATCACAGGTAGTAAACTTTAATTTATACCTTATATAACCTGGACATTTTAATTAAGATGCTAATTTGATTTGTAGCTGGGAAGCTCCACAAATATGGAGGAACCACATGAACGTGAACTTTAGTGTAAATATTTAGATGCATTTTCAGTCTTCAGTTAGCTCAGCTGGTAGAACAACTGATCCTCATTTGGAAGGTTGAGGGTTCAAATCTCTACTTTCCTGTTGTATTTTACTTCAGTTGACACTAAGAGGACTCAGGTGTCTCTTATTGTGAACAGCCTGTCTTTAATGAGATTATAAAACAATTAATTTTAATTTAATTTTAACAATCCTCAACATGCCCTTTGTTTTTTCTTTTTTTAAAAGAAAAAGAAAAGGTGCAACAAGCAGGATTCAAACCAGCAACCTACCAGTTACTTGGCCTCCACTTTAACCATCGAGCTAACATTCAACTCTGGGAATTGGGAATTAAATTATCCTCATTAAAGACAGACTTCTCGCAGCGACACCTTAATGAAACACTCAGACAGAGTATGGGAGGGAATTGAACCCACAACCTTCAGAATGTAAATGTTAATTAAGATGCAAATTTGATTTATAGCTGTGAAACTCCACAAATATGGAGGAACCTCATGAACGTGCATGTTTGTTAAAATATTCAGGTGAGCTTTCATTGTTCAGATAGCTCAGCTGGTGAAGAAGCTGTTCTTCATTCTGAAGGTTGAGGGTTCAAATCTCTGATCTTCTGTTGTATTTTCCTTCTGTTGACCCTGAGAGGACTCACGTGTCTCTTATTGTGAAAAGCCTGCCTTGAATAAGCCTTTTTAAAAAATCCTTTTAATTAAATTTTAACAATCCTCTAAAGGGACTTCATTTTTTTAAGAAAAAAGAAAATGTGCAAGAAATGTCCAAAGGTGGATTCAAACCAGCAACATATCAGTTACGTGTCCAGCACTTTAACCATTCAGCTAACGCTCAAATCTGCAATTCTGGAATTCAATTAGGCTCATTAAAGACAGGCTTCTCACAGAGACACCTAAATGAACCAGGCAAACACAAAGAGCACAGGAGGGAATCGGACCTACAACCTTCAGACTGGGAAGTAGTTTCTCCTCCAGCTGAACTATCTGATCTACCATGTGAACGCTTTAATGGGAGGCAACAAAACGGGTTAGTTTAGGGACGAAGACATCACGGATTGTCACATAATTTAAAATATTTCCATGTTGGCTGAACTTCTTCACGTCCTTTCCCCCAAACTGATAAAACCCTGAAAGAGCTTTCAATTGCAGCCAATCCTGTCTTTGCTAATAAGTTTTTAATGAATTAATGGAACGTTTTCAGGGTTAAAAGAAGAAACAAGAGGAGGGGTTTGAACCCATTACCTTGAGGATTACAGACCAGCGTCTCTAATAGCAGAGCCACCTCAACAGATTCTTACTTTTATTCTGGAGAAGCGTGTTTCTACGGTTACGAATGACCGACTGCTGACTGTGGATGAAGGTCAAGGGCCGTTAGCTGATTACACTTCAACCTCTCCAACTTTTTGCATCTCTAAAAGTAACTATACTTCCTCGACGGCTCCTTTCTATTTTCTTTACCCATGCTGCCTCTTGGCTAATTATTCATAATTCACTATTGTTATGCAGACGACACTCAGTTATTCGTTTAAATCTTTATTATCTTTCTTCGTCTTTTGCTTTAACACCTGGGGAGGATGGTCAAGCGGTTTACGACTCCAACTTCCGACGTTGACTCGCCGACACCTGCGGGTTCGATCCCCGCCCCAGGTATGCCACACTGGAGTGGATGTGATGAATGAATGAGAGCTCTAATAAACAACAAACAACCGGTTCAAACTTGCGTTCCAAAACTTGCGTTCGTTGCGAATTTCCGTCGATTTCAACTTGCGAATTTCCGAATTTCATCAACATCAACCAACGAGGAGGAAACAGAGAACAAGTAAGTCAAAGAAAGCCCAGGTGGTTGAGCTAGCTAGCTTCACTAGCTAGCTTGACGGGCAAGTTTTTTTTTTAATCTCCTTAAATTACTTTCTTTTAAACCCGTCTTGTTTTTTTTTAGGATCATCTGAAAGTTTTCAGTTAAGTTTGGTTTGTTTTAATGGATAACAAATAACCTTAAAATGTAAAGAATGACATCACAGGTAGTAAACCTTAATTTATACCTTAAATAACCTGGACATTTTAATTAAGATGCTAATTTGATTTGTAGCTGCGAAGCTCCACAATTATGGAGGAACCACATGAACGTGAACTTAAGTGTAAATTTTTAGGAAGTTCTTCAGTCTTCAGTTAGCTCAGCTGGTAGAGAAACTGCTCCTCAGTTTGAAGGTTGAGGGTTCAAATCTCTGCTCTCCTGTTGTATTTTCCTTTCTGTTGAGCCTCATCATCTGTATTTAAATCTTAATTAGTAGCTGAAAGAACCTGGACTTTTTAATTAAGATGCCAATTGATTTCCAGCTGTGAAACTCCACAAATAAGGATGAACATGTGTATGAATCAAAGTAAGAGTTGTTTCCAACATTCAGTTAGCTCAGCTGGTAGAAAAACTGATCTTCAATCTGAAGGTTGAGGGTTCAAATCTCACTTCTGTTGACCCTCAGAGGACTCAGGTGTCTCTTTTTGTGAAAAGCCTGTCTTGAATGAGCCTATTATTTTAACAAATCCTTTAAATTTACTCTTTTCTTTGTTAAAACAAAAAGATGAAACATGTCTAAAGCTGGAGTCAAACCAGTGACGTGTCAGTCACATGACCTGCACATTAACCATTCACCTAATTCAGATTGTTGTTGTATTGTTTTGCGACATACAAGTGAACAACGGCGGTGACGTGCCTCAAACGCATCAACAACCTTCACAGACCGGAGATTTGTGCGTAAAATCCGCTGGCCTGTTGGCGCCACTTCACTCACGAGGGACTTAAAAGCAAATAAACTGCTGAATGAAGTGAACCACCAAAAACATGTCCCTGAACGCGTCCTGGACCGGATAGTTTGGGGTTTGTTGGGAACAGGAAGCGACCCACCTGCCTCGTGGATGTTCTCCTCGCACGAGTACCAGATGCCGGTGTGGAAGCGGCGGAAGAGGAAGCGGTCGTCCCCGGTCTCCCAGCTGTAGTGGACTTTGTTCTGGTCCGTCTCGTTGACGCCGTAGTCGATGCAGTTGTGGCGCCGCTGCTTGCTGCAGTTGGGCTTGGGGACCCGCTGGGTGCCCTCGCACCAGTACGTGGTGATGAAGGCGGTGGTGGAGAAGAACAGGGCCACCAGGTTCAGACCCACCGACAGCAGCGCGCGACACTTGCGCGTCGTCTTCATGGTCTCCGCGAGAAAGTTCATCCAAGACGAGGGGGGCGCGAGGCGGGAAGCGCGAGGCGGTCAGAGGAGGAGCGGCATGGCGCGCGCGCGGGGCTTGTGGAGAGAGGCACCGGGGGGAGAATTACGCGCGCGGCTCTGCCTTCGCGTTTGTCCGCGCGGCGTCAGTTCGACCTCGAAGCGGAGGCGCGAGACAGGTGGTCCGCGAGACGAGAGGCGAACGTCCCATCTAGTTCAGCGGCGGCGGCGCGTCCGAGACCTGCGACCGGCATCACCGACAGACAGGAGCGGGATGAGAGAGCGAGAGAGAGAGGGGGGAGGCAGCCTCTCTCTCTCTCTCTCTCTCTCTATCTCTCTCTCTCTCTCTCTCTCTCTCTCTCTCTCTCTCTCTCTCTCTCTCTCTCTCCCGGTTCCTCGTGCGTCATCACCGTGACCGGACTCTTCCTTAAAAAAACAACTAGTAGACAGAAAGCCGATACAAATCAATATCATCATCAATATCATCTTCATCATCATCATCACCATCGTCTCAGCCTCCAGAGTCAAAGCAGCAGGTTTGTTAAATTAATATATATAATAGTTATAATAGTAATAATAATATTACTATATAATATTGGTATAATATTGTGGAGGAAATGTAATTATCTTTTATTATAATGTTGGTTTTGGTATTATTTCACAATACCATATATATTATATTATATTTATATATATAAATATAATATATATATATATATATATAAATATATACATATATACACACACACGTTTAGCTGCAGCAAAGCTTATTAGGACGTCAGGAACTTTTATTAAAAGGAGGAAGCACCTCCAGCTAAGAGGGTTTTTCACAACCTGGCAGCCCAAACAGTTGTTGTCATTAGTCCTGCTCGTAAAGAATATGCCACCGCCATTAATCACGCTTGTGAGAGTGTTTTATATCTAATAAAACGTGTCATTTCTTTGTCAAGCCGTCCTTTCCTTATAACGCAGTGTTTAATCCCACGTTCAGGCTTGTTTTCATTAACGTTCGAGGTGTTTCTGCAGCAACGACGATGACGGATCTGACAGGAGGATGAGGGATGCTGCTGGTTGCCGGGGGTAACCCCGGGTTACACAGCCTGGTGTAGTTGTGATGTTGTGTTTGTGTTCCCAGGTGTGACGTGCCGGAGGATCATGCAGAAACGCCCCCGGCATCGACCGCCTCACATCTTCAGGCAGGAGAACGACCGGCTACAAGGCCGAACCGCCCCCCGCGCCGATCCATCAGCTCCCTGTTTTATGGCTCCCCACCTCCGGATCGATAGGTACGTGTGTGTGTGTGTGTGTGTGTGTGTGTGTGTTGTGTGTGTGTCAGAGCGACGAAGCACTCCAGCGGAGTCGATGAGCGGAGCAGGAAAAAGGTGTTGATGAACATGCGATGAGGTCGTCGGGTATTTAGTTCGGATATTAACTTTCGTATAAACGCAGAGCAACTTGCGTTCGGCTCACGGAGACGAGGGTTTGAACTCTTCACACTCCAGACCGGGACTTCAGGAAATAAAGCCGAGAGATTTAGGGTCTCGTAGAACATTTTATCCTCCGGATCGGAGCATTTAGGAAGTTTCAATTCAACCTTTGGACGCGTGCTGAGACGACAGTCAAGCATCTAACCAGACGAATTGACATCATCACACACCTGACGGTTTCTAAACTATGTTTCCAGGGAAACGGAGTTCATTCTGGACCAATCGGTCGTAGTGTTAAAACGGAACGCGTTAGAAAGACTTTGCACATTTCTGTGAGATTACGTTGGTTCAGTTTCACGCTTTTAACAGAAATCCAGAAATGAAACTCGATCACAAAACCAACATCCCTTTACCCATAATACCGTGCAAAAGAAAACATGTCAAATAAATTAATACAATTAAGTTCACTGAACAAATCAATCAAACTTTCGACCTGAAAACATAAAGTATTTCATTCTGTGAGAATTTCCATTTATTTTCATAGTTTTCCGTGAGCGTATAATTCGTTCAAAGCTTTTAAAACAGAGCTGTGAATCACTTTATCTGTGTGACGGTTTAAATCCCCTTCCTGGCTGGAAAATACACACCTCTACACACACACACACACACCTCTACACTTACACACACCTCTACACACACACCTCTACACTCACACACACACCTCTACACACACACCTCTACACTTACACACACCTCTACACACACCTCTACACACACACACACACCTCTACACACACACACACACCTCCTCTCTGTTGGATGGATGCCCCTGACAAGATTTCCCGTCGGATATATGGGACCATCTGTGGGTTCTGTTTGCTGTCTGAATTAAATCCCGGCAGCAGCCAGTAGATCACGGCGTCCGAGGTAACACGGCTCACTGCAGCAGCCGCCGCCCACAACGCCATGGCAACGCCGACAACGACACACAACAACAACACACGTACACAACTCAGGGACGACACACTAGGAGCACCTTTCTGATCCACACACAGGATGGACGTTTAAACGAGTTTCCTGTCTTCTGCAACAACAACGTTAACAACAACAACAACGTCAGCAACAACAACGTCAGCAACAACAACGTCAGCATGTCTGAACGATGTTCGTTGCATCTTCTGCTCGTTTACGGGTGAAAGCTTTCTCAGCCGCGAGGCCGAGACCAGAACTCTGATGATGTCAGCGATTTTGAATCCTACGACGTCTCGGCAACACTTCGAACAATGACATTGCATGCATAGGGAGCTTTTCAAAATAAACTTCAGTGTTCACAGGAAGCGTTACATTTCAAAATAAACGAATCCTGTCAGACGGTCTCAAATAACCACAATTGAAAACATCCAAATTAAACATTTATTTAAGCGACTTAAACCAAAACTAAACCAGTTTATTAAATATAACATTTAGTAAATAACAGTTTATTTATGAGAAGCAGCACACGAACCGCCGCCTTCGGACAGACGTCTGAAACATTTACGTTATCAGCGGTTTTGCAGAATCCTCCGATATTCAAGCATTCATGCCCGGCGATGTGTTTGCTGCTTTTTCATTATAGCTCCCATAGTTCCCTTCTGTGTGTGTGTGTGTGTGTGTGTGTGTGTGTGTGTGTGTGTGTGTGTGTGTGTGTGTGTGTGTGAACCCTCCAGCTGTTCCCAGACTTCACTGTGGGCTGTTAAAGGACTCTACTGATCCTATTAGGACTCAGTTAATACACACACACACAAAAACACACACACACACACACACACACACACACACACACTGGTCTCTCAGCCAAAATAACGTCGACATTAATATCAAACCCAGACAGAGAGAAAGAAACGCCATGTTTTCATCATTTCAACAGTTAAAATGAAAAAGGCTTAAAATAAATAAAATATCGTCTTTTCGACCGGCGACCATCAAACTGTTTTA
Organism: Chelidonichthys spinosus; assembly: GCA_029853015.1. Lineage (NCBI taxonomy): Eukaryota > Metazoa > Chordata > Actinopteri > Perciformes > Triglidae > Chelidonichthys > Chelidonichthys spinosus. The sequence goes on along the minus strand of CM056839.1, from coordinate 20,218,193 downwards.
GCTCCTCCCACTCTGACACAGAAGGCTGAAACATCGATGACATCATGACGTCGTCATCAGCTGGGCTCCGGCTCATAAGGACTCGCATTAACGATGATGGATGGAAGCGGTGCACAGCTGCAGACCGGCGTGATGCATGATGGATGAGGAGCCGCTGCTTCGCCCAGACGGCCGTTTCAACGCAGAACCGGTGTTCAATGAAACCGCCGCGGGCCGATGTGTTCGAGGCCGCTGGGTAACAGCAGCGCCGCAGATAAACGCATGTCTACGGGAATGTTTCCACCGCTGGCTGCTGCAAGGATAAAACATCTGAAATCAAAAGTTAGTCCTTTAAGTTTTCTGTTTTGTTTTCTGAATCGTGGCTGAATCTTTGACGATGCCTTCACAAGCCGGCGTCCAGTCGGTTTATTGGAGCTCTGCTTGTTCGGAAGCAAACACTCAAAAATAACCGAGAGGTTTCGGACCACAATCATTAACGCTTTTTCAACTCAGTCATTAGTCATCAAGTTTACGTAATCACATCCACTCCAAAACCTTCGTCCGTTATAAAAGTTTTCCTAACAGGTTTGATTTCCTGCCTTTTTTCACATTCGTCAAAAAAGGGTTGTTTTGCCCCTCAGAGCCACCGTACATCTACGAACTCCAAAGGCTTCAAAGCAAGAAGCTGTACGACAGACTGAAGACTAACGATGATGATGGGAATGATGAAGTTGCAGGAAGGAATATATATTAAAAGAAGCATCGGAGACTCGCGAGATTTCTGTGCGTAACAAATTTTATCGGACGACGCAGAAAAAAGCCTTAAGTGGTTTTTGTGAAGTTTATTTTAAAAAAGAAACTATTCATCAAACTTTAATCACAGCGAGCGACACACAACTACAAACACCAAACCCACACCTGACCCTGAACGTCCCGCCTCTTGTTCACGTCGTCTCATTTTTATTTCACCACTCGATGCAGCACTTTGGCTGAAATGTTCCAGATCCGTCTTTAGGACGTGTTGTTGTTGGGTTTCCGATGCTCGATCTCCCACTCTCTCTCTCTCCATCACTAAATAAATCATAAATAAATAATAAATAAATGAGGCCTCGGCGTTTGCAGGGAAAAAACAACCTAGGAATCAATTCCACGCTCAGCAGATTCCTCCTGGTTCTGTTTTTCCAATTAAGTGTCTGGATGGATGCATGGGGGGGGGGGGGGGGGGGGTGTTTATTTTGGCCAGTAAATGACATTTATGCAAATTCCCTGAGGATGGATTGCAGACGGAGGTGTGTGTTTTTATAAACTGCTGCATTAAGTGAGTGTTGAAGTGAGTAAGTTAGAGACGAGGACGAAAACCTGGAAAGATTTAAAGATTTCTCTAAAGCTGAACCTGACAGAATCCACGTCTCAGGTCTCAGGTCTCAGGTCTCAGGTGGGTTTTCCTGTCGGAGGAGATAAAACACAGGAAGTGGATCAGCTCCTCGCCGCCCTTTGATTCATCGTGTTGTTTTACACTTTAGTGTTACTTTTAAGTCTGTTCTGCACGACCTGATTGGTCGATGCTTTTATTCTCAGAAAAATCCACTTTAAAAAAAACAAACAAAAACATGTTTTTTTTGCGAGTTCTGTGTGAAAGGCATTGAAGACAAAAACATATTGACGTGTGAAGAAAAAAGGACCTTGGGGAAGCTTGTTTACTCTCAGAAAACAGCTGGCGAACCTGAATGTTTGTTAAAAAGAGAGAATGAGATTAAAAGCAAAAATAAAGGAGGCTTGTTAATCCTCTCTGTGGCTGCAGAGGAGCTGTGTGTGCATCCGTCTGTCCGTCCGCCTCTCATCACACTGTATTCAGCATGTGTGTGTGAGTCATGTGTGTGTGTGTGAGTGTGTGTCTCCACGTCTCCCTGATTTCCCCCCGGAGAGGAACTGTGTCTGTGTGCTAACCTGCAGCTCATTATCTCCTCTGCTGGAGCTCCTCTTCATGCTCCCCTCTCTCTGCTAATCTAATGGGACTCTCCTGCCTGTCTATCTGCCTCCGCCAGCCACCCGTATCACCACTCCCGCCAAAATGACTTTTTTTTCCCGAAGGCCGACGCCTGTATTTCCCATTATCTCCAGCCGTTATCTCTGACTGAAGGTTTTTTTTTTTTTATGCCAGAATTTGCCCCACAAACTGTTTCTGGGCGAGGATTGTTATTCCTGTCTGAGAGGAGAAGATATATATATATATATATATTCTAATATATTAATATGTATTGGTGTAATACGTCTGGGTGGAGGGAACACAAACAAACTGCCAGCTGAGGGGTCGTGACCAAATGTCCACTAGGGTCCTGGTTTCCCTGGGTCTGTCTTTGCAGGATGGGTCGTTAGCTGATGGGTCACACCTGGACCTGGACCTGGACCTGGTCTGGTTCCAGCTGTGATAGCAGCTGTCCTGATTAAGTGCTGGTCTGTCGGTGTGGTTGCTGGTGAGTAAATAACTCTTCTAGAATATATAAACCTGAATATATGGAATAAAACCCTGAATATATGGAATGAAACCTGAATATATGGAATGAAACCTGAATATATGGAATAAAACCCTGAATATATGGAATGAAATCTGAATATATGGAATGAAACCTGAATATATGGAATAAAACCCTGAATATATGGAATGAAACCTGAATATATGGAATAAAACCCTGAATATATGGAATGAAATCTGAATATATGGAATGAAACCTGAATATATGGAATAAAACCCTGAATATATGGAATGAAACCTGAATATATGGAATGAAACCTGAATATATGGAATAAAACCTGAATATATGGAATAAAACCCTGAATATATGGAATAAAACCCTGAATATATGGAATAAAACCCTGAATATATGGAATGAAATCTGAATATATGGAATGAAACCTGAATATATGGAATAAAACCCTGAATATATGGAATGAAACCTGAATATATGGAATCAAACCCTTGTTACGAACTCACTCAAAAAACAGGCTTGGACCCAAACGCACGACTCAGGACAAAGTACCAAATTAGAATAATATTTATTTATAAATAACAAAGGTAGGTAACAACAAACAAAAGGCGCTTCTCGGAGGAAGGATATACAACTGAAACAAAGTGACAAAGAAAACACAGGAGTGGACAAAAACTCACACAGGTAGCGGAACAGGATCGAGGAAATGCAAAGAACGCGAGTACTCATGACAGAACTGACACAACGAACTGGCACAGGACAAAGGGAGACACAGACTATTTAAACAAGAGGTAATGGGGAACAGGTGGAAACAATCAGGGCGGGGCTGACAATCACAGGGCACAGGAGGAGGGGAAGTCAATTGATCTGAAACAAGAGGAGAACAGTTAATTTCAAAATAAAACCAGAAAACACGGGACAACATGAAATGACAAGACAAAAAGGATAACTTAACTTAGGTGAAAACGGGCGGACATGACAGTACCCCCCCCTCAAGGGACGGCTCCTGACGGACCAGGAAGCTCGGGATGCTGGCGGTAGAAATCCCGGATCAGAGACTTGTCCATGATGAAGGAGGCAGGAATCCACTGTCTCTCCTCGGGACCGTAGCCTTCCCAGTCCGCCAGGAACTGACGCCCGCGGCCCCGGTTGCGGACAGCCAGCAGCTTACGGACGGTGTAGACCGGGCCGCCATCGATCAGCCGGGGGGGTGGAGGGGGTCTGGAAGGAGGGACCATGGAGCTCTCCTTAACGGGCTTAAGTTTACCCACATGAAAGGTGGGGTGAACACGCAGGGAGCGTGGGAGCCGGAGACGGACGGAAGCGGGGTTGATGATTTTGGAGATGGGGAAGGGACCCACGAAGCGCGGGCTGAGTTTGCGGGAGGGGACCTGGAGAGGAAGGTCCCGGGTGGAGAGCCACACCTTCTGGCCTGGTTGGTAGACCGGTGCGGACCGCCGATGACGATCACTCGCCTTCTTCATGCGTTCCTGGCTCTGAAGAAGAATGCGGCGAGTGGCTGCCCACACCCGGTGACACCTCCTGACCAGAGCATGTGCGGAGGGAACGACCACCTCTTTTTCGGTCGCAGAGAAGACCGGCGGCTGGTACCCGTACACACAATGGAACGGCGAGATGCCTGTGGACGCCGAGGGGAGAGAGTTGTGGGCGTATTCCACCCAGGTGAGGTGACGGCTCCAGGAGGCGGGGTTCTGGGAGACCAGGCAGCGGAGACATGTCTCCAAGACCTGGTTAAGACGCTCCGTCTGGCCGTTGGATTCTGGGTGGTAACCCAAAGAGAGGCTGACCGTGGCCCCGATAAGCCCGCAGAATTCCTTCCAGAACTTGGATACGAACTGGGGGCCACGGTCAGAGACGACGTCCCTGGGGAACCCGTGGAGGCGGAAAACCTGGTGACACAAAACCTCCGCCGTTTCTTTGGCGGAGGGGAGTTTGGGCAGAGCAATAAAGTGGGTCATTTTAGAGAAGCGGTCTACCACCGTGAGAACGGTGGTGTTACCTTCTGAGAGAGGCAGTCCAGTAACGAAGTCCATGGAAATGTCAGACCAGGGGCGGGATGGGATGGGTAGTGGCTGGAGAAGGCCGGCTCTGGGTTGAGAAGAAGTCTTATTACGGGCGCAGACTGGACAAGCCTCCACATATTCTTTAACGGCCTTATCAAGGCCAGGCCACCAGAAACGCTGACGGATGAAGAACACGGTGCGTTTAACACCGGGATGGCAGGTGAGCAGCGAGGAGTGAGCCCAATGCACCACCTGGGATCTCATGGCCTCAGGCACATACAGGCGATTCGGCGGACAATCACCAGGGGGCGGGTTCGCTCCATTAGCTTGCTTCACCTCACGTTCTATACGCCATGAAACCGCTCCGACCACACGGGAAAGTGGAAGGATGGGTTCTGGTTTCTTGGCGACAGGCTCAGGATCGTACAGCCGGGAGAGGGCGTCCGGTTTGGTGTTTTGGGACCCAGGCCTGTAAGAGAGAGTGAAGTGGAAGCGGTTAAAAAACAGAGACCAGCGGGCCTGTCTAGAATTAAGCCTTTTGGCGTTGCGAATATACTGTAGGTTCTTGTGATCGGTCCATACCAAGAAGGGCTGCTGGGCCCCCTCCAGCCAGTGACGCCATTCATCGAGCGCCACTTTGACTGCCAGCAGTTCTCGGTTACCCACATCATAATTTCGCTCAGCCGGGGTTAGCTTCCTAGACAGGAAAGCGCAAGGGTGCATCTTACCATCCGCTGCTGATCTCTGGGAGAGGACCGCTCCCACTCCCTCATTGGAGGCGTCCACCTCGACCACAAACTGCCGCGTGGGATCTGGCACCTGCAGAATAGGGGCCGAGGTGAACAGAACCTTAAGCTGCCGGAACGCCCGGTCAGCCTGGGCGGACCACTGGAAGGGTGTCTGCGGAGAGGTCAAAGTGTGGAGAGGCGCGGCAATGGCGCTAAAGTTCCGGATAAACCGACGGTAAAAGTTAGCAAATCCGAGGAATTGCTGAACCTTCTTACGGCTATCCGGAACTGGCCACTCCGTCACAGCTCTTACTTTAGCCGGGTCCATTTGTATCTTTCCAGGGGCTATGAGGAAGCCCAGGAATGACACGGACTCGGCATGAAACTCACACTTCTCGGCTTTTACATATAAATTATACAAGAGAAGTTTAGCCAGTACCTGTCTCACATGGATTGTATGGGTCTCAGGGTCCGGGGAATAAATCAGAATGTCGTCTAGGTAGACGAAAACAAACCGGTTCAGAAACTCCCTGAGGACGTCATTCACCAGGTTCTGGAATACAGCAGGGGCGTTGGTGAGTCCAAAAGGCATGACGAGGTACTCGTAGTGGCCTGTGGGTGTGTTGAAGCCCGTCTTCCACTCGTCGCCTTCCCGAATGCGCACCAGATGGTAGGCGTTCCGTAGATCCAGCTTGGTGAACACCTTAGCAGACTGGAGCTGTTCGAAGGCTGTGGACATCAGGGGAAGCGGGTAACGGTTTTTCACAGTGATTTCATTCAGGGGGGCGAAGTCGATGCAGGGTCTCAGGGACCCATCCTTCTTGCCCACAAAGAAAAAGCCAGCGCCCAGGGGGGAGGAGGACGGTCGGATGAGCCCCGCCTTAAGCGAAGCCTGGATGTAGTCCTCCATTGCAGCTTTCTCTGGCCCCGAGATGGCATAGAGGCGACCCTTGGGTAGTGCAGCTCCAGGGATGAGGTCAATAGGACAGTCATACGGCCTGTGTGGGGGAAGAGACGTGGCTTTGGCTTTATTAAATACCTCACCCAGGTCGTGATAGCAAGCGGGGACCCCCGTCAAATCCGGAGGAGGAGCAGTGTCCGTGGAGGAGGATTCCTCCCTACAGGTGGCCACCACCCGAGCCCGCTGGTCCTGGACCTGTTCGAGACACACATGATTACACCCCTCACCCCAACCTGTAACCCTCCCGGAGCTCCAGTCCACCTGGGGGTTGTGGCGACAGAGCCAGGGGAAACCTAAGACAAGGGAGTGGAGGGAGGAGTTAAAAAGGTGAAACTGAATGTGTTCTGAATGACCATCGATCTTAACATGTACGGGCTCGGTGAGGTGAGTGACTTGGAACAGAGAGTTGCCGTCAAGCGCACTCGCCTCAAGGGGGCGCGGCAATAGTTCAGTTTTAATGCCCAGACTGGTGGCCCTTTCCCACGACATAAGGCTCTCGTCGGCCCCCGAGTCGATGAGAGCAGGCTGGGAGTGGGCTAGACCATTAACAGTCAGAGTTACCTGGGTTAAAGGGCGTTTAGGGGAGACAGAGGTGGAGCGGCTCATCAGTGCCCCCTTCTTCACTGATGAGCCGGATCTTTTACCGGACACTTGGCGAGCAGGTGCCCCTTCTCTCCACAGTACAGGCATCTTCCCTCAGACAAGCGTCGCTGGCGTTCTTCAGCCGAGAGCTTGGCCCGACCCATCTGCATGGGCTCATCCCCAGGAGCCGGGAGAGCCAGTCGAGGGGGGGGAAGAGGGAAGGTGTGGTCAGGAGCAGGCTGCCGACGTCCTTCGAAGCGATGGACGGTATCGGTGCCCGTCCTCCTCTTCTGGCGGAGCCGGTCGCGTAAGCGATTGTCCACTCGAACCGCCATGGTTACGAGTGAGTCCAGATCCTGGGGGAGGTCCAGGGGGGCCAGGCAGTCCTTGACGGGATCCGAGAGTCCCTCCAAGAAGGCGTCGAACAGGGCAGGCTCGTTCCACCCACTATCAGAGGCGAGAGTGCGAAATTTAACAGCATAATCGGAAACAGTGTGATTACCCTGCACCAACCTCTTGAGGACCCGCGCCGCCTCTCGCCCCGGGGTGGAGTGGTCGAAAGTCCTCTTCAGTGCTGCGGTGAATAGGTCAGGGGATGAGCAGACTGAAGAGCCCCGCGCCCACTCAGAGGTAGCCCATGCTGCGGCACGTCCGGTGAGGTGAGATGTTATGAACGCCACTTTGGAGCGAGGTGTAGGGAACGCCGCGGGGTTCATCTCAAAGTGGAGCTCACATTGAACCAGGAACGTACGGCAGGACGCGGAGTCTCCCGAATATCTTTCGGGAGCGGCCAGGCGAGGAGGAGTCACCGGAACCACGGGAGCAGGCGGAGCCGGGAAACTCGAACTGCTGCGGGCATGGGGGTCTGGAGCCGCAGCCTGGAGGTGAGCCAGCAGATCCTGCATCTGTCGGGTGAGAAGGTTAATCTGGGAGACCACAGATGTTTGAAAGGCCCCTGCTGATCGGACAGAGCAGAGATGTTGCTGGCTACCGAATCTACACGCTCCTCTTGGAGCCTGAGACTAGCGCTGTGTGAGCTGACCAGCTCCTGGAGCTGACTGAAGTCGGCTGGGTCCATACTGGCCAGTTCGTTCTGTTACGAACTCACTCAAAAAACAGGCTTGGACCCAAACGCACGACTCAGGACAAAGTACCAAATTAGAATAATATTTATTTATAAATAACAAAGGTAGGTAACAACAAACAAAAGGCGCTTCTCGGAGGAAGGATATACAACTGAAACAAAGTGACAAAGAAAACACAGGAGTGGACAAAAACTCACACAGGTAGCGGAACAGGATCGAGGAAATGCAAAGAACGCGAGTACTCATGACAGAACTGACACAACGAACTGGCACAGGACAAAGGGAGACACAGACTATTTAAACAAGAGGTAATGGGGAACAGGTGGAAACAATCAGGGCGGGGCTGACAATCACAGGGCACAGGAGGAGGGGAAGTCAATTGATCTGAAACAAGAGGAGAACAGTTAATTTCAAAATAAAACCAGAAAACACGGGACAACATGAAATGACAAGACAAAAAGGATAACTTAACTTAGGTGAAAACGGGCGGACATGACAACCCTGAATATATGGAATAAAACCCTGAATATATGGAATCAAACCCTGAATATATGGAATAAAACCCTGAATATATGGAATGAAACCTGAATATATGGAATAAAACCCTGAATATATGGAATGAAATCTGAATATATGGAATGAAACCTGAATATATGGAATAAAACCCTGAATATATGGAATAAAACCCTGAATATATGGAATAAAAACCCTGAATATATGGAATAAAAACCCTGAATATATGGAATAAAACCCTGAATATATGGAATAAAACCCTGAATATATGGAATGAAACCTGAATATATATTTAAATATTTCAGGCTTAACTCCTGACACTTTCCTGATAGACGTCATACATCTTGTGTTTCGCTGTTAAAGCAGAAGTTGTGAGAAACTGGAGGAACTCTCATTATTTAATCCCTTTTAGCGGATTCAGTTTGAAATCCAGCAGGTCCAGCAGGTCCAGCGGGTCCAGCAGGTCCAGCGTAGAGCCGGGCCATCCTTCTTCTCTGAGAGCCGCTCTGTCATGTGTCAGGATTACTCGGCCGTGGAGGTGGACCTTGTTATTCACCTGTCTCTCTCACCTGTCTCACTCACCTGTCTCACTCACCTCGCTCTCTCTCTCCTGCCAGATGGAAATGTCCAATTTCTGTGATGTTTTACTTTGTAATGAAAATGTCAGGGAGGATGTGAGGTGAGACGAGATGCTCCATGAATCCCCGGCTCGGGGGAAACGAGGTTTTACTCACAGTGTCGTCTGATTCCCGTCAGTCTGTCTGTCTGTCCGTCCGTTTGTCTGTCTGTCTGTCTGTCTGTCTGTGTCTGTCTGAGGTCGGTCCTCCAGCTGGCAGGTAGGCCGGCACCCCGCGGAAGGATTTCATTAGAAGAAGCAGGGGAGGGGGTCCACCAGGACCTGGACTTGGTTCAAACGAACACTTTTCCATTTTAAGGAAACATTTAAACACTCGACTCGTCTGACTGAAATAAACTCAAATCAAAAACGAGAAGCTAGAGCAATGCATGCTGGGACGGCGTAGGTCTCCACACCTGCTCCGCTCCATAACGACGGCGTCTGATTGGTCAGTTTCCATCAGAGGCTTCTCCTTTTATTGGAGTGTCGCTGATTCGAGTTAACAGAAAACACCGACCGGTTCAACCCGGTATCGGTGTTTAATGATGTTTAACGTCGCCATAGCAACGGAGGAAACTGCAGCACTTGTTTCTTTGATCGTCTTTGTCTTTGACAAAAGTGTCTTTCTCTCAAAAACATGAATGAAGTTGAAGTCGGGGAGTCTGATCCGCTACGAGGTCTCAGCTGGAGACCTGATCCCCCTTCATTTGTGTTGTTCATTCATGTTCAAATCCCACAGAAAATCTCACGTCGGACAGCGTGTTGCGACGGTGCAGCCGTCGGCTTTAGGTTAATCTTTCATGCAGGATTTCACCCTCCGAACGATCAGATCAGAAAAGTCAAAGAAATCTCAGATCTGAAAACGATTCCTTCTGCTGACAGTTTCTATCGTCTCCTGTCAAAACCCGTCTGAACCTTTTTCTGTCACGACGGCTTCGTATCTTTAAATCACCTGAACTCTGTTCCTCTAATTATCTCACACACTCACACACACACACACACACTCGATCTCGTCCAATCAGGAAGACGAGCGCGGCTCGATTCATCTTCGTCCCGATCCCGAGACTTCATTAACCTTGGCAGGTTTAAGCACAAAAACAAATCAATGGAAGTTGTCATCCTTCGCCGTCCGTCACCCCCTCGCTCTGACGGCGAGGGGGCGGCGAGGGGGGAGGGGGGGCGAGGACGGATTGTTTTCACCATGTTTGTATCCTTCCTCCCGGTTCACCTTGTGTAGATTAGACCCTCGGAGGCCGTCGGGGGGGGCAAAAGTAATCAAATTAGGGGCTGAAATGTCCGCCGGACCAACGACCTCCACAGATATAGACTATGCAGGCGGTACAGTACACACACACACACACACACATCTCCTAAATTGAATCAAGCCTCCCATTAGTCCGAGCGATTGCAGCCGGAGTGAAGAGGATCCGCTTCCATTCAGTCTGAGCCGGCCGACAGGTGAACCACTAAGTTTAAGAGGGTTTTTAATGTATTCACCTGTCTCACTGACATCTGTGGGCTGACGACAGATTCTCAAATAACTCGGCTTGATCAGCGGCGTCTGATCCCAAGACTCATATGTCAACTTTTACGAAACCTAACTACGACTAACTACTCCCCCCCCCCCCCCCCCCCTTAAACCCAACTTCCCACAAAGACGGAACTTTATTTTGAAAAATCGCTATCCAGGAAACGAGTGTGAATCAAAGTCAATGACGTCGTAGTTTGAAGCTTTATGCGTAATTTATCTAACAACGGTTAGATTTTTACAAAAACAAAATAAAACATTTAATAGAAAAATATTTGGCCAGAAATACACATTAATGTTATATTCTCTGACTTCCTGTTTGTGTCTCTGACTTCCTGTTTGCGTCTCTGACTTCCTGTTTGTGTCTCTGACTTCCTGTTTGTGTCTCCGACTTCCTGTTTGCGTCTCTGACTTCCTGTTTGTGTGTCTGACTTCCTGTTTGCGTCTCTGACTTCCTGTTTGTGTGTCTGACTTCCTGTTTGCGTCTCTGACTTCCTGTTTGCATCTCTGACCTCCGTAGGAAATGCGTAAGGAAGGAAGTGTGTTTGTTGGGGACTATTTTCAGCGGCGGATGAATCCACGTACTTCTGACAGACTGACATTTAGTGACGAACCCTGAAGCGTGCAGTCACATGACTAAAACGCATCAGTAATGGTGTCTGCAGGCGGAGCGGCGGGAGGCGTCTGATATCTGAGGCGGCAGCGGGGGAGGCGGTGCCCGCCGAGAGGTCACAGCGGGGGAAAGGTCAGGATCCTCCCTCCAACCGCAGCTGACTAACGGGAGTCACTTCCTGTCTAACAACCACGAGGGATCCCCTCACGCAGCAGGGCGCCAAGCGGACCACCGGGAGTTTGATTTCCATGAAGGTTACGGCTCCGAACGGCGCCGCCTGGAGGGGAACGAAGACGACGGTGTCATTCAAAAGGTTCTCGTTGTTATCTCATAAAAACAGATCATGTTCGCGTCGACGTGGATTTATTGGAACCAAGTTTTGGGTCTTTGTGAGGCTGTGGATCAGGTCTTCCTTCTTGCTCTGAAATCCTCAAGAAGGATCTGGATCTGGCCTCGGCTCCGCGTGGCGTCTAAAGACCACATTAATGAATCACCTCTGAGGACTCGCTGTCCCGGACCTCCATGGGGGACGCTAATGAAGGAGATGACACACACACACACACACTAACGGCAGGAAGCATCTGGTCTCGGCGATGACACAGGTGGTGGAGTGTGACACCGACCACCTGGTTCCCTTTAAGTGTCCTCTTATAGATGAACTGAATGGCATTGTGTGTGTGTGTGTGTGTGTGTGTGTGTGATCTCATCAAAGCTCTCACCCCGTCGAGGCTCTTTATTAAAACACCTGTGGGGTTTCCTCTGTGAGATCACACCTGTCCATCGTCGACCCAAGGTGCAACTGTGTGTGTGTGTGCATTAGTGTGTGTGTGTGTGTGCATTAATGTGTGTGTGTGTGCATTAGTGTGTGTGTGTGTGTGTGTGTGCATTAGTGTGTGTGTGTACTTCCATGTACGAGTCTACCTGCATTGTGTGTCTTTGAAAACGTTTGTAGTTCATTTCAGGAGGTTGCGCCGCGTCACCTTCCAACACAAGGACAAAATCAGGACAAATAAATAGACGTTTTATTTAGGGGTAAAAAGGCGGCCGTGTGTCTGTGAGCGTTGACGGGAGATAAATCCTCCTGCTCTCTAAGCAGCAGCCGGTGGCTGCGTGTCGGCGGGGCACCCCAGGGTGCTGCTCCTCGGCAGGACCCTAGGGTGCTGCTCCTCGGCAGGACCCTAGG